>CM045885.1:1808615-2033615 GCA_025169545.1 Anguilla japonica
ACACACTCACACAGGCACACACACACACACACACACATATATACATGCATACACATACACACGGGCACACACACGGGCACATACAGGCATGCACACACACATATATACACGCATGCACATACACACGCACTCACACACACGGGCACACACACGGACACATGCACACACACACACACTAACACATGCACTCACACATACGCACTCACACGCACAAGCACTCACACACACACACGCACACACACTCACACAGGCACATACACACACCCACACACACACACATATATACATGCATACACATACACACGGGCACACACACGGGCACATACAGGCACGCACACACACATATATACACGCATGCACATACACACGCACTCACACACACGGGCACACACACGGACACATGCACACACACACACATATACACATATACACGCATACACATACACACACACACACACACACACACACGCACACACATCCTCATAACAAACAGGCTCCTACTATTCACAGAAGAACACGTGAGAGGCCGGGAACATTGCACTACACTGTTTACACCTTGTACCTTATCGGATCTTTGTTTTACCTTATGGACCTTTGTTTTACCTTATGGACCTTTGTTGTACCTTATTGGACCTTTGTTGTACCTTATGGGACCTTTGTTGTACCTTATTGGACCTTTGTTTTACCTTATGGGACCTTTGTTGTACCTTATTGGACCTGTGTTTTGCAGTTGCTCCAGTGACCTTCGGTGTGCGCTTATTGTATGTCGCTTTGGATAAAAGCATCTAATAAATGTAGTGTAATGTAGTGTAATGTTTACAGGCACTGCTTACAGATGCACTGATCTTCTGCTCCTGAGTGAAGGCGACCGTCTGTCTGTCTGTCTGTCTTTGCGGAAGCTGCTCTTCAGTAAGAAGTGCTCTTTTTTTCCCACGAACCAGGCCATGAGTATGATATGAGATTTTGTCTTACTGCTAAGTGGCCCGCAGTATCTGACAAACACTTTTTTTTTTTTTTTTGTGAGTGACATGGGAGAAAATCGAGGAACTCCACGCGACGCTGCAAAGCGCGAAAATCACTGCGCCTTACAGCTGAGTGACAGGGGAACAGAGATGGCGGGCGGGAGCGGCGGGGCGTGCGACAAAGGCTGTTACTGGAGAGAGAGAGGAGAGAGAGAGAGAGAGAGAGAGAGAGAGAGAGAGAGAGAGAGAGAGCGAGAGAGAGAGATAGAGGGAGAGAGGTGGGCGAAACGGGGAAGAGGTTTGTAATTCGGGTCGGGTTTCTGTCTCTGGGGTTAGGGACATCGGACATTTTTTTTTTCGTGGTCCTCGTGCGCTGTCAGTGTGACAGTGGAGACTCCACCCCCCCCCCCCCCCCCCCTCCACGTTGGGCCTTGTCCCGTCCCCGAGAACCATCTGTCCCGAACCCGGATGGTGCTGGGACGATGACGGGGTGCCCTAATGGAGGTACTCCAAAAAAAAAACAAAAAAAAAACTGTGATGCTCAGCATAAAGTCAAGCACCCACTGTTTCTATCGGCATCGGTGGGGTGGGGGTGTGTGGGGGGGGGGGGGGGTGGATGGATAGCGTTTCCGCAATGTTAAAAACACGTTGCCGCTACGTCGCTGTGCCACACCGCCGTGTCGTCCATTTTGCTCGTGTGTGTAGCGGATGAGGAGGCTGCATCGGAGGCCATTTTGCTCGTGTGTGTAGCGGGCGAGGAGGCTGCATCGGAGGCCATTTTGCTCTTGTGTGTAGCGGATGTGGAGGCTGCGTTGGAGGCCATTTTGCTCGTGTGTGTAGCGGACGTGGAGGCTGCGTCGGAGGCCATTTTGCTCCTGTGTGTAGCGGACGAGGAGGCCGCGTCGGAGGCCATTTTGCTCGTGTGTGTAGCGGACGAGGAGGCTGCGTCGGAGGCCATTTTGCTCCTGTGTGTAGCGGGCGTGGAGGCTGCGTCGGAGGCCATTTTGCTCGTGTGTGTAGCGGGCGAGGAGGCTGCTTCGGAGGCCTTTGTGCGGCTGTGGAAAATGTCAGAGAGAGCGGTCGAATGTAAAAGCCCTCCAGGGTCTATTCCAGCGCCTCGGTGAGTCACCGGGAGACGACGACGTCACTCCCCCGAGCGGAGAGCAGAGCCCAGCGCGGCGGGCCGGTCCGTTACGACGTCACTCCCCCGAGCGGAGAGCAGAGCCCAGCGCAGCGGGCCGGTCCGTTTAAAGCCTCGGCACCGTAGTTTAGAGAAAACCTCTTACCCCTTAATTGCTGCGTTTTTCGTTTTTTTTCTTCTTTTTTTTCCAGTTCGAGCAGCAGCAGCGTCTTGCTGAGGATGCTTTACGCTCATGTGCAAATACCACCTGTTCCCTTCCTCTCTCTCTCTCTCTCTCCCTCTCTCTCTATCCATCTCTCTCCATCTCTCTCAGTTATCCCTCTCTCCCTCTCTATCCCTCTCTCTCTCGCTCTCTATCCCTCTCCCTCTCTATCTCTCCCTCTCACTCTCCCTCTCTATCCCTCTCTCTCTCGCTCTCTATCCCTCTCCCTCTCTCTCCCTCTCTATCTCTCCCTCTCACTCGCCCTCTTTCTCCCTCTCTCTCTCTATCCCTCTCTCTCGTGTCTCGTTCCCCACACACTTTACTGTAAAAAACCAGTGTGTGTGTGTTTTAAAAGAAAGACAGTCACTGTTTTTTGCACGAGATCAGTCTGTCTCTCTCTATCTCTCTGTATCTCTCTCTCGTTCTCCACATCACTTCTCTCACTGTCTATCCCTCTCTCCCTCTCAAACTCTCTCTTCGTCTTTTCTCCCTTCAGTGTGTATCCCTCTCTCTCGGTCTCAGTGTAAAAAACAGTTTGTTCAGTGTGCAGTGTTTAAAAGCAGTCGTGTGTTTTTTTGCACGAGGTCCGTGTGCCTCCCGGTTCGGGGGCTGCCTGTGTAACGTGCCTGCAGCCCGACGGAGGGGCATTGTTCGCTCGGCCTGCGCGCGGCCCAGAATGCCTCCTGCCAGGATTATGTAAGTGGCCGCTTGCAGCCTATTAATAGCCTTCCCCAAGACAAACGGTGCGGCGCAGGGATCTGATGCAGAGCTGGGGAGCGTTTCCACAGCCAGCGCGCTCTGTCTGTCATCAGGTTATCAGCAACAACACAAGCCTATTTTTATCCCTTAATGTGTGTGTGGGGGGGGGGGGGGGTGCGTGTGTGTGTGAGCGTTCGTGCGTGTGTTTGTTTGTGTATACTTGCACCCCGCTTTGTGTTCCCGAAGCATCGGTCTGTGTTTGTGTGTGTTTACTGTGTGTGTGTGTGTGTGTGTGTGTATATGCGTGCACACGTGTGTGTGTGTGTGTGTGTGTGTGTGGGAGGACATAAGCAGCGAGGATCTAGAGCTGAAAGATTGGACTGCAGCTTCAGGCTTTGCTGTAAAAATAGCTGGAAGCTAACGCTCCGCTCAGCGCCCTGCTTTGCCTGTGTGCTTTATGACAGTCTTCACAGTTACGTAACGGGAGCCGATGAGCAACGCTATAAAGCAGGCTTATCCAGAACGGGCCGAGGTGGCTGCACGTTTTTTTTTGTTTTCATCCTGCGCCTCCATCTACGACGCCCGATTCACCTCGTTAGCTTATCGTGGTTTTCAGTCAAGACCTTGATGAGCAGAAATCGGGTGTCTTTAGTGCTGGGCTAAAACAAACCGTCCAACCACATCGGCCCTTCGCAGATAACATGGGGCCTCCTCATATAAACGAGTAAATACACAGTAGTTCAGATGGGAGAGAAGGAGGGTTAGGGTTAGGGTCAGAGTTAGGGTTAGGTTGTGGACACTGGTTCTCGTGAGCCTTTATGAAAACCAGCTTTCCATGCTACACAGGGAAGAAAGCTAATGTAGATCCTTTTGAGTACAGTGCCATTGCTATCCTTGACATGGTTCTATGTCTGGATATACTGTTAATAGGAAAGCAATATATTAAATACATGGTTTATATCCATGATTTTTGTTGCAATAAGAGAACAAGCGTTTTTTTAACAAGGGAAGTCTTTGATCTAGCTCTTATAATAAAAATCTAACATACCCTTGTCTCTTTGTTTTGATCATTTAAATTATGAATGCGTACTATGCAAAGCGATGCAATACTTCGAGCACAATTATGTAAAACAAAAAGCACAATTATGTAAAAGACTAAACTCAAAAAGCTGCTGATGGCTGTTCTTGTAATTACACTGCGCAAACTTGCTAATGGTGAGAAACAGACTGTGCTGGGAGCTGTTATTGTTGAAAAGGTAGACTCACGCCCCCCCCCCCCCCCCCCTCCCCCGTCTCTCGCTAACAGGCTAACAGGCTAGCACTGATCCACACTCTTCCCTGACTCACAGACCTAACCCAGAGGAGCGGGTTCTCGAGCTGGGCTGGTTTGAAACGGGGGGGGGTGGGGGGAGGGGGGGTGGGAGGGGGGTCCCTAACCTTGCCCTAAGCCTGGCAGAGGGGCGCAGGTGGCTCTCTCTCGGCGCTGGCGTGTGCCGTGTGACCGGGCGGGGCACGTGGGCCGGTCGAGGTGGAAGCCACGCGTGTCGCGGAGGTCATAGGTCGGCTTACATGAGTCACACGCAGCCATTGGCTACTGCTCTCAGACCAGCGGCGGGTCCTTGGTGTGTTCATGTCAGTGATTTCACCCGGTGACTGTCCACAGATACGTGGTTCTGATACTTGTGTGTGTGTGTGTGTGTGTGTGTGCGAGATACACACTTCCAGTGCCACCTGCATTTGTCCTGTTAGGCCTTTTCTTTACAGAAAGCCATATAGTGGGCATGCATGCTGTGTTGTGCTGAGTTGTGCTAAACTGTGTTGTGTTGTGCTGTTCTGTGCTGTGTCATGCTGTGTTATCTGTGTTTTACTGTGCAGTGTAGTGCAGTGCTGTGCTATGCTGAAGTGTGATGTGCTGTGCTAAGCGGTGTCATATAAAGCTGTGCTGTGCTGATCTGTGCTGTGCTGTGCTGTGTTGTGTTGTGCTGTTCTGTGGTGTTTTATGCTTTGTTATCTGTGTTGTACTGTGCAGTGCTGTGCTGTGTTGAAGTGTGCTGTGCTGTGCTAAGCAGTGTCATATAAAGCTGTGCTGTGCTGATCTGTGCGGCGCTGTGCTGTGCTGAAGTGTGCTGTGCTGTGCTAAGCAGTGTCATATAAAGCTGTGCTATGCTGATCTGTGCAGTGCTGAACTGTGTTGAAGTGTGCTGTGCTGTGCTGATCTGTGCTGTGCTGTGTTGCGCTGTGCTGCGCTGAAGACATCTTATTCTCCTTGCTGTGTGTCACCTCGTTCAGCGGGTTTTCTTCAGTGTTTTTTCCCCTCACGCTGGGACTCACGCTGTGAATCTCAGCAGCTGCAGTGTTAATCTCCGCGCGTGACTCAGTGACTCCCTCCGCGGCGGGTTCGATCCTCCCCTGCAGGCCCCGAGCCTCGTCCCGGCCCTCCGCCCCGTTCCCAAACGCAGACGCCCTGCCGCTCGCGCCGCTCGTCCCCCAAACCGGGACGCCCTTTAAAACGCCGGCCTGGGGGGCGATGTTTTTAAGCGGAGGGGAACGTGGGTACGAGCAGCGCGTCTGTTTTTTTTCTCTCTCTCCTGTGACATCCAAACGGTCGTTTTAAGGGCTCCTGTCTTTGGCGAAAGAGCCTGGAAGCTGAAGAGCCGAGCTTCGTCAGCACGTGTAAGTTAGCGCTGAATATCCGGTGCGGTTTAACCTCACACCAGTGGCACATCCCTGATTCATCGCTGAGACGCTCGTGGGGTTTGAAGTTGAGGCGATTTGAAGACCAAGCTAATATTGCAGATTTTGGGCAGTAATGTGAGTCCTGCATCAAATCAAATCAAATACATTTTATTTGTGTAGTGCTTTTTACTGTCACAGAGATGCCTTTCAGGGTAGCAAAAAAAAAGAGAGCACAAATCAGGTCCTGAACTCCCAAAACAGCAAGCACCTGAGGCTTGCACTTGCGGCACTGGGCGATGGGGACGGAGCCCCTGCCCCCCTTCCAGTGCGGTTCTCCTGTCAGTCAAACGCAGGCACCGGGGGCTGTGGTCCCCTGTCACCGCCAGCAAGGTCAGGACGTGAGGCCCTGTGTGAAACGGTCTGACACGTTTACGGCATGGACACGCGTGTGCGGCGTGTGCGATGTGTGCAGCGTGTGCGGTGTGTGTGCAGCGTGTGCGGCGTGTGCGGCGTGTGCAGCGTGTGCGGTGTGTGTGGCGTGTGCGGTACGTGTGCGGTGTGTGTGGCGTGTGCGGCGTGTGCGGCGTGTGCAGCGTGTGCAGCGTGTGCGGCGTGTGCAGCGTGTGTGTGTGTGTGCGTGTGAGTGTGTGTGTGCTGTGTGTGCGTGTGTGTGTGGGTGTGCGGTGTGTGAGGTTTGTGGTGGCGTGTGCTGTGTGTGCAGCGTGTGTGCGGTGTGTGTGCGGTGTGTGTGTGTGTGTTTGAGTGTGTGCTGTGTGTGTGCGTGTGTGTGCTGTGTGTGTGCGTGTGTGTGCTGTGTGTGTGTTTGAGTGTGTGCTGTGTGTGTGCGTGTGTGTGCTGTGTGTGCAGCGTGTCTGGCGTGTGCGGCGTGTGCGGTGTGTGCAGCGTGTGTGCGGTGTGTGTGTGTGTGTTTGAGTGTGTGCTGTGTGTGTGCGTGTGTGTGCTGTGTGTGGTGTGTGTAGCGTGTGTGTGGTGTGTGCGGTGTGTGTAGCGTGTGTGTGGTGTGTGTGGTGTGTGCGGCGTGTGTAGCGTGTGTGTGGTGTGTGCGGCGTGTTTGAATGTGTGCTGTGTGTGTGCGTGTGCGGTGTGTGCGGTGTGTGTGGCGTGTGCGGCGTGTGCGGCGTGTGCCTGTGTCGCAAGCGGACATAGTTTCCTGCACCGAGGTGTTCTCTGTCCAGGCTCTTGGCATTAAATGTCACTGAGACACGGCCGTCCACATCTCAGGACACGCTGTGAGATTTCAGAGTCGGCAAATTAATGGGGAACATCCGAGCGCAGAAATCCCCGGACGTGGGCCCGGGAGTGTGCAGAAGTTCTTGGAAATACACGTCGCCACGGGGGAAACTACCGCTCACTACCGACACACCCCATGATTTCTCAGAAGTTTAACAGGTCGGATATCTTCCAGAAACTCCGTTTTTTTTCATGCAGTGACTGCGATGACGAACAAACGCTTTTTAGAAGGATCAGCCCCCCGCCCCCCCTCTCCCCATGCCCATCGGGTCACCTGTGTATCTGATCACGCATGAAGGCATCGTATTAAAATATCCTAAAGGTGCTGTTCAGGGAGGCACAGTCCCTGTTGTTCCTTGGATGTGTTATGGTTTTGCCGTCAGACTAAGCTGGAGGTACTGTGTGTTGAAACGCAATGCTAATCCTGTCATCTGAGTCTGCTTCCAACCGGGCAGACCTGAGGTCTATTAGGTATGACTGGGCTTATCAAGAGTCTGGCATTGCGAAAGTTGTCTATTTGTTTCTAAAAGAGGCATGAACACCCACACACACATGCACGCCAAACTTCATACACACACATACAGACACTGCACACACACACACACACACAGAATCTGCCGAAACACACACACACACACACAGACACTGGACACGCACACACACACACACACAGACTCTGCACACACACACACACGCAAAAGCTGCAGAAACACACACACACAGACACTGGACACACACACAGACAGACGCTGCACACACACACACACACAGATGCTGGACACACGCACACACACATACAGACGCTGCAACACACATACTCACACACACACACAGACGCTGGACACACACACACACACACACACACACACAGACGCTGGAAAACACACACACACACACACACACACACAGACTCTGCACACTCACACACACACACAGGCATGTCTATTTCCTCTGCATGCCACACTAATAAGCATGGTCAGATGACGCTGTAAAATTATTAGCAGCACTTAAATTGTGATGCACTCACCCGGGTGTAAACACACAAGCCTGATTAGCTCATGAAAGCCTGGATAAAAACAAACCCTGACCCAGACCGTGGGGGGGGGGGGGGGGGGGGGGGGGGGGGGGGGGGGGGATGGGTGGGGTAAAACTATTAGCATCGTTCTCTAAGCCAGGCAGTCTGATGATTGAGCTGGTTTGTGATTCATTATCACAGGAAGGCAGACGTGTGTGTGTGTGAGTGGGCATGTATTACTATCTTTGTGAGAACCAAATGTCCCCACAAGGATAGAAAGATGAGGGAAATTATGCAAGGTGGGGACCTTTTTCTGGTCCCCACAAGTTCAAGAGGCTGTTTTGGGGTTAGGACTTAGGGTTAGGGTTAGCAGTACAATTAGGTTAAGGTTAGGGTTAAGGTTAGGCATGTAGTGGTTGGGGTTAGGGTTAGGGTTAGAGGTTACGGAATGAATGTAAGTCAGTGGGAAGTCCTCACAAGTATAGCAATACAAACATGAGTGTGTGTGTGTGTGTGTGTGTGTGTGTGTGTGTGTGTGTGTGTGTGTGTGCGTGTGCGTGGTGAGTGCGTGCGTGTTTGTGTGTTGTGCGTGTGCTGTGTGGGTGTGTGTGTGTGTGTGTGTGTGTGTGTGTGTGTGTTGTGGTTGTGTGTGTGTGTGTGTGTGTGTGTATGTGTGTGTGTGTGTGTGTGTGTGTGTGTGTGTGTGTGTGTGTGTGGTGTGTGTGTGTGTGTGTGTGTGTGTGTGTGTGTGTGGCGTTTGTGTGTGGTGTGTGTGTGTGTGTGTGTGTGTGTTGTGTGTGTGTGTGTGTGTGTGTGTGTGTGTGTGTGTGTGTGTGTGTGTGCGTGTGTGTGTGTTGTGTTTGTGTGTGTTGTGGAGGTGTTTCTGTGTGTGGCTGGATGGACCAGCTGTACAAGCCAGCAAAGCTTGCGTGTGTGTGTGTGTTGCTGTGCAGGGTGTGTGTGTGTGTTGTGTGTGGGGTGTGTGTGGGGATGTGTGGTGTGTGGCGTGTGTGATAGAGATGTGGTGAGAGCGGTTGGAGCAGGGGCGAGGTACGGTGTGGAATGAGAGACAGACAGATAGAGCGTTTCTGATGGGGGGAGGGATGGCTGGATGGACCAGCTGTACAAGCCCAGCAAAGCCTCCATTAATGTGTCCGATTAGCCAAGCGTGCTAATGTAGGGCCCTGGAGCTGGGGGGGGGGGGGGGGGGGGGGGGGGAGAGAGGGAGGGAGGGAATGAGAGACAGAGGAGGGAGGGGAGGGGGCGAATGGGGAGAGAGACAGGGACAGAGAGAGAGAGAGAGAGAGACAGGGCGAGATACAGGGGAGAGAGATGGAGGGAGGGAATGAGAGACAGAAAGACAGAGAGACTCGGAGACAGAGGGAGAGAAAAAGAGACTGAGAGTGAGGCTGGGGAGAGAGAAGGAGAGAATGAGAGACAGAAAGTGAGAGAGACAGAGACAGAGAGCGAGAGGTAATTGAATCATGGTATGAACTTTACTTTCAAACGCTTTCACACACTTCAAAAAAGAAAATCCAATCAACAACAGCAACAGCCAACAGGAGCATCGCATTTAGCAGAAAGAACAAAGCTTGAGAGAGAGGTGGTAGGGGGTGTGTGTGTGTGTGTGTGTGCGTGCATACGTGTGTGTGTGTGTGTGTGTGTGTGTGTGTGCATACATGTGTGTGTGTGTGTGTGTGCATGCATGTGGGTGTGTGTGTGTGTGTGTGTGCGCGTGCATACGTGTGTGTGTGTGCATGCATGTGTGTGCGTGTGGGTGAGCGTGAGTGTGTGTGAGTGTGAGTGTGTGTGTGTGCACGCATGTGTTTCTGTGACAATATGTCACTAAATCAATCAGAGGGGGATAAAGATGTAAAGAGTTTCAGTAGCAGGTTAGCATGCATCATCCCATTAATACAATAACCTAGCTGGCCAGATGAACCAGCAGGAGTGGGTACCATGGAGACAGGGCTGATATGATTAATTCTGTACTGTTTTTTTACAGTAAGAAAAATCAACACAATTATTGTGTGACTGGTCAGTCTTGAAAGCAGTAGTGTTTTGTAACACGATGTAAAAAAAAAAACCCAACAGATGAAGGCTGTGTGTCTGAATCTGCAGATATTAAATTATTGGCTGTATGCAGAGTGGAGGTGGTCTGATAAGTTGTGTAACACTAATAATATAACTAGCACTGGTGTTTGCTTTTGCATATCTGTCGGTAATTTCACTACACCTTTCCTTTTCAGTGATGTGTACTATTAAAATGTGATTCTGAGATCTCTCAATAATATTGTATAAATAAATGCTTTCTGTCGAGAGAAACATGTCATGGAATGTAGGCGTGTTATGTAATTTTCATTTCAAGAAGTGCTTTCGGCAAAACTGTTTCATATTCCTTCAAGAAACAGAGGCAAAAGATATTGAGTGTGGGAATGTGTGTGTGTGTGTGTGTGTGTGTGTGTGTTTTTGTGCGTGCGTGCGTGCGTATGTATGTATGCATGTGTGTATAGGCATGTATGTGCCATTATATTCTGTCTGCTTTGGACAAAGATGTCTTCCCTGTGTTACCTACCCCCCATTATAATGTCTGTCGTCCAGAGAGTTCTAGCTTCCCCCCCCCATTATAATGTCCTTGCAGTCCAGAGAGTTCTAACCTGCCCCCCCCCCCCCCCCACGTCATAATGTCCCTACAGTCCAGAGAGTTCTAACCTGCCCCCCCCCCCCCCCCCCCCCACGTCATAATGTCCAGGTCGTTCAGAGAGTGCTAACCTGCACCCCCCCCCCCCCCCCCCCCCCCCCCCCCTTTCCCCTGTGCTCAGACCTGAGTGACCAGCTGCTGGAGGTGGTGGGGCTGGAGGGGGCCATAGAGATGGGCCAGATCTACACCGGCCTGAAGAGCGCCGGACGCAGACTGGCACAGTGTGCCAGCGTCACCATCAGGTCAGTGCTGCCCCCCCCCCCCCCCCCCCCCCCCCCCCCCCCCCCCCGTACCCATCAGGTCAGTGCTGCCCCCCCACCCCCCCCTCCGTACACCGTCAGGTCAGTACTGCCCCCCCCCCCCCATACCCATCAGGTCAGTGCTGCCCCCGCCCCCCCCCCCCCCCCATACCCATCAGGTCAGTACCCCCCCCCCCCTTCCCCCCCCGTACCGCCACCCATGCCCCACACCCATCAGAAACACCCCCCTCGCCCCTCCCCCATACCCATCACACACACACACACACACACACACACACACACACACACGCACACACACACGCACACACGTCACACACACACACACTCATACACACACACACACACACACACACACACTCACACACACACACTCACACACACACACACACACACACACACACACACACACACACACACACACACACGCACACACGCACACACACACACACACACACACACACACACACACACACTCATACACATACACACACACACACACACACACACACACACACACACACACACACACACACACACACACACACTCACATACACAGACGCCTCCCCCCAATTGCCTGGGACAGCAAGCTCAGTCACTCAGACAAGCGTGGCTCCCCAGACCACCCCCCCCCCCCCCCCCCCCCCCCCCCCCCCCCCCCCCAGTTACCTTGGACAGCAAGCTCAGCCAGCCATTCACACACACCCTCGCCCCCCCCCCCACCCCCTCTGAAATCACATATTTCTCCAAATCTGATTTTGCTGACCTTTGACCCCCCCCCCCCCCCACCATCACATGACCGCCTTTTGGAGCAGAAGACATACTGTAGCTCTTCCTCTGAATGGAAAAATACTGTTGCCCTTGGATACAAAGTCCCCCTTGGACGTCCGTGGGCATAATTTGGTAACATTTAAAAGCTCAGCTATGCAGTCCGTCCAACAAAATAAATTATGTAATATTGTAATTTCCTTTTTGAAAAGAGCAGCTATGAAATGTATCTGAGTCAGCCGCTGGTTCTGCTGCGTTTGATTTTCCTGTTGCTCGCGCTCCATTAAGCATTTACAATAACCAGGGCCACTGCTCGACTGGAAAAGCTGTCAGAGCTTTTCACAACAGCACAATGTTTTCATCACCTGTCCTGCTCCATAATGCTCCCAAAACCAACTCAGAGCTGCTATTATTATTATTATTATTATTATATTATTATTATTATTATTATTATTATTATTATTAGTATTATTAGTATTAGTATTAGTGTTTCTCCTACTTCCCATGTGTCCTGTGGTTGAGTTGTTTGACTGAATGGCTTAAACTAACTTTGGGGGAGAGGGGATGGAGGGGCGGGGGTTTTGTGAGTTTAGAGAGGGGGGGCCTGTCTGAGAACAGGCCTGTGGGAAACAAAGGGAGCTCTGTTCTGTCCCGGGACAACGTGAGCGGGAGTCTCATGCCCCCGTCCCGAACGGATTCTGACCCCTGTGTCCCCCCTCTCCTTGCTCAGGACGTCCCGGATGATGCCCATGCAGATTGATGGGGAGCCCTGGGTGCAGCCCCCCTGCACGGTGAGCAGAAGGGGTGTCCCGACCCACCCCCAAAACACCCCCCCCCCCCCCCCATCCCATCCTGTCTGCCAATCTTTTCCCTTCTTTCTCCCTCTCTATATCTATCTTTTTTTTGCTTTCTCTTTCTTGGTCTCTCCCCCTCTCTATCTCTCTCTCCTTCCCTCTCTATTTCTCTTTCTCTATCCCTCTCTCTTGCGCTCTATCTATATTGTCAGTCTATCTATGTATCTCTTGCTCTTGTCTTGGTCTCTCTCTCTTTCTCTCTCTCCCCCCTCCCTCTCTCTCTCTCTCTCCCTCTCTCACACACATACCCATCCTAAACTGTGGCGACACAGATACTGAAAACATGGCCACATCGCGCTCGGCGTCTGGCTGATTCAGTCACTCTGGAGGAGGAGGTAATAAACACACGGATCCATTCACATGCGGAGAGAAGGACGATCATCTCTTCTGTACGGAGCTCTTTCAGTGTGACTGGAGCCTTGTTAAAACTGTGTTATCCTTCACAAACCCCCACCTCTCTCTCTCCCTCTCTCCCCCTCTCTCACTCTCTCTCTGTTTCCATTATCCACAAGGCCTAATGATATGTTTACTTGGTAATATTTTGTAGGTTGTTTAGATTTCAAGCAAAGTTGCGGTGCATTAGACTTGACGTCCAAGCGTCCGCACAACTCGAAGACGAATTTCAGAAGGGCAGCACCAGCCCAGTATAAATGTGAAACTAGTGGCGAGGCATGTGGTGCTGTAGGGTGGTTGTCTCTCAAGCTGAAAAATGGCAACAAAAAAAAATGGCAGACTCCTTCACGAAAAGAAAAAATGAGATGTTGAAATCTGAGATGCTGAAATCTGGAATGTTTCCAAGGACACTTCTTAGCAATGTTTGGGGTTTTTGTTTGTGTTTGCGTTTCGTTCCTCGAGCGCACAAATTAAGTGCGACGCGCAGAGATGTTGGAGTGGAAGCGTTAATCAGCAGGAGGGGAATCGGCAGGAGAGGCCCTTCCTTCGCACTTCACTCTGATTGTCTTTTTGTCGACGCCGCGAGACCCAGAAGAAGCGCCGGCGGGAAACGGAGTGGGGCACTCGTCCTTCCCTTGTGAACTGTCCGTATTTGAGAGATATCATTCGTGCCCAAACTCCCCCACTTGGGTTTCGTCCTCTTTCCTGTGTAATACACCGCTAAGAGGAGACAACAGAAATCGCATTACAGGCGTTTAGCAGACGCTCTGATCCAGAGCGACTTACACAACTTTACTACACAGCATTTACGTTGTGTCCATGTATACAGCTGGATACATACTGAAGCAAAGCAGGTTAAGTACCTTGCTCAAGGGTACAACAGCAGTGTCCTACCTGGGAATCAAACCTGCGACCTTTAGGTTACAAGACCAGTTGCACTACGCTGCCACCAAAGCAGTCCGAGGAATATCAAGCATGTTGGCTTTGCCCATCAGCCCTGTTCCAGTCTGATTGAACCCCTCTTGCTTTCCGTCCTCAGGTGCGAATCACACACAAGAACCAGGTGCCCATGCTGCTGGGACCCCCCCAGAAGACCCCCTTCTTCTTTTTCAAGAGGCGGAACAGGAGTCGAGATTAGGGGAGGGAGGAGGGTGAGGACACCCTGCCCCTCCCCTCCCCACCTCCCACAGCTCCAGCAGCTGATTGGTGCAGACCCACGTGGAGGTGGAGCTAAGAGTTTAGGGGGGGGGGGGTAGACCTGTGGGGACAATAACACGCTACTGAGACAATGACTACATCTCCCACGATACCTCCCCCCAACCCTCAGGAGGTGGGACCCCCCCCCTCCCCCACACCCTCTGACTCTCAATGTCTACTGACTCTCAATTGACTACTGCCCAAATGCCCCTTCCCTAATTCCCCTTGAACTGTGACCTGTAACCTGTGACCTTTGACCTGCCATTGGCCCTCGAGAGCAGTGAGCCCCCTTTCTCCAGCTGTGCCACACTGCCTGGGGCCATGCCACACCCGGCCGTCCCCTCGTCTTAGAGAGGGACCATCGAGGTTTCCCCGAGTGGATACTGCCATTGGTCCGTTCCGTTTCCCATGATCCCCCCCTGCACTCGCTGAGCGACTCTTACAATGCAGGGAGCGGCTGTGACCTCGTTCTCGGTGGAAGCTTCCATCACCTTCTCAGATAGGGTCAAGAATCGGTTGAGAGAGAAAGAGAGAGAGAGAGAGACTGAGGGAGAGAGAGAAACAGTGAGAAGGAAAGAGAGAGGAAAAGAGAGGGAGTGAGAAGGAGTCGTGCTAATAAAGTTCTGAAGGTGGGAGGGGTGCTGTGTGTGCGTTGGCACGAGAGTTTAAGAGCACTAAAGATTGGCCTTCTGGGACTGGGGAAACAGGCTCTCCTCCATGAAGAACACAATAAATAATGGATTCAGTTCAAGCAGAGTATTCATTCCAGGTCCTCTCCAGAGCCCTTGCACACTCAACAGAAAACTCATTTATTATTGAGGGTTTTTGGCTGCAGGTGTAGGAGTTGGGGTGGGGTGGGGTGGGGTGGGGTGGGATGGGGGGGATGTAGACCCCTAGCGTCAGTGTTTGTTTGTAGAGTGTTTAGCCTGTCCAGTGTCTGCCCCCAGGTGAGGGCTTTGTGGAGCGTTACCCAGAGTCCCTTTCCTTATGCCACGCCCCCCGAACTGAAGACCCGAGAGGAGGAACAGGAAGAGTCGCTGCGCCGTATGTCTGATGACTGTCCGACATCCGGGCCCAACATCCAGGCCCAAGATCCGGGCCCAACATCCAGACCCAACATCCGGGCCCAACATCTGGGCCCAACATCCGGGCCCAACATCCAGGCCCAAGATCCGGGCCCAACATCCAGGCCCAAGATCCGGGCCTAACATCCAGACCCAAGATCCGGGCCCAACATCCAGACCCAAGATCCGGGCCCAACATCTGGGCCCAACATCCGGGCCCAACATCCAGGCCCAAGATCCGGGCCCAACATCCAGACCCAAGATCCGGGCCCAACATCCAGACCCAACATCCGGGCCCAACATCTGGGCCCAACATCCGGGCCCAACATCCAGGCCCAACATCCGGGCCCAACATCCAGGCTCAACATCCAGGCCTAACATCCAGGCCCAACATCCGGGCCCAACATCTGGGCCCAACCTCCGGGCCCAACATCCGGGCCCAACATCCAGGCCCGACATCCGTTACCAAGTCAACCCCAAAAACAATGGCATTGGAATTCGGAGGTGAGCTCAACAGGCAGTAGAGTCCATCACTGATGTCTGCTCTATCGTGCTGGGACAGGTGGCTCGGGCCCGGTTTTGTCAAAGTGACCCACCCGTCCTGCCAGATGGGTCCTGCCTTCGCTTCACCCCCTCCGCCCGTGATGGGACGGCCTGACAGAGGGACTCAGGGTGGAGCACCCCCGGGACGGGACGGCCTGACAGAGGGGTTCAGGGTATAGCGCTGACTGATTCTGAGAGGACGAACGAGCGTGTGCTTTAACCGTGAAACCAGTTTCTCAGCGTCTGCCGGTCCCCTATTTTTAGCCATGTCAGATGCAATATGACTTTGTTTCCGCCACAGCAGTCTGTACAAGCGTGCGTTTTTTTTTTTGTTTTTTTTAAAATCACAATGTCATTACAAGGGTGTAGGTATTTGGTTTTCTTTTCTGAATGACCAATCAGATGAAGGACAGAGAGCATTGCCATTTCAACTGAGTGACCCACTCAAAGATGTCTACTGAATTAACCCCTTGAGGAGTACATGTTTTTGGAATGTTTCTTTTTTTTTTCAAAATTCCAAGTCAGTGTTCTAGAACTCCACCGCTTTCAGTCACCAGTAGCGATTGTGACATCAGCATTAGAATGTTCAGTTAAGGACATTCTAATCACATATCTGTGATCTTATGCCTTAGAGGGTTAAATAAATCTGCCTAATCTTAGTAGTACCTTGTAGTAGCCTGTCTGGATGTACAAATTCAGCAGGGTGATAAAGAAATTAAACTGAATTTACCAACACTATCAGCCTTTCTCTGGGCCTCACAGCCACGATCATTCACACCAGAGCACCTGGCTCGATTTGCCGTAGAGTAGAGAGAGTCTAATTTTAACCTGTTATTTAAGGGACAGCCATGAAACACAACTCTTAATTACCCTGTCAGACATCAGCTTGCTGCTCTGCTGAGGGGCGGTAGTCCTGATCAGAACCCGTGGCTTAGCCGGTCCTTCGATTTCACTGGTTCCCCAACATAAATAGAGATTGGCCGGAGCAGCTGGTTTGGAATGCAAAACTGACTCTAAAGTGTTACCTGGTGCGGATCTAAGCATCACGGAATCCTTACAAACAGGACATACTACACACTGCTGTAGAACATGTGTACATCCAATGACAAATCATGTATTTGCAAACACAATATTTGTATATGCTGAAATTATTGAAAGTATGTATAATATACTTTATATAGATGTGCATATATATATATATAATATATATATATATATATATATATATATATATATATATATATATATATATATATACTATTTGCATATTTATTTATGAATGTGTTAATATATTATGGGAGCATAGTGTGATGTAATAAGACTGTACATGGCAAGAACAGCAGACTTGCATTGCTTGAACAGGCAGGCTCATGCCCCCAGCCTGGATCAAAATCACCCTGCCCAGATGGCCAGCGACTCTGGGTCGGATCTGAGCCGATTCTGACCCGAAGTCAGCACTGCCGGGCCAGAACCGGCCCAGAGTCGCTGGCTATCTGGGTATATACTAGCTGGGGACTGGATATGTGGGGGGGTGGGAGGGTTTGGGGGGGGGGGGGGTAATGCTTGTTATTAATCACTGTTATGTGTTGGGCTCCACTGGGGAGGGTCCCTCGATCCTTGCCCCTGGTTCCCTTTAACCTCACTGAACCCTGAGAGATGATGGACAAGTCCTATGAAAGAGGGGCCAATCAGATTGTCCTCTGACCTCACTCCAGTACTCCCAGCAGAAGGTCCATTGTGACATCACTGGGATGGCCAATAGCAGCGGGACGTGAGGGAGGCGGAGCCACATTCTGACGACATTGCCCCTAGTCTTATAGTCATTGGTGTCGGTTCAGAGTGCATGTTTACAATTACTTTGCAGTTATGGATAGAATTATTTAAAAATATGAGTATGTGTATATACATATATATATATATATATATATATATATGTTTCTATTTTTTTTCTTTCTTGAAGTTGCACCACCGCATGCCTGTTGAAGCACAGGATACAATGATGTCTGGCTAACGATAACAAGTTCATGCCAACCCCCTGCCCCTTTCCAAACTAGAGGCCGACGCCTCACTTTCCTTCTTACACTGACCTCTCTGCATCCCTTACGACACAGAGGCGCACGCAGTGTCCGTGTTTACCTGTTACCTGTCTGTTTACTCATGGTGTCGCCCCCCCGCCCCCCCCCCCCCCCCCCCCCATTCTCAGAAAGTACTCAAGTCTTTCAACAGCAGCAATGGCTCAGTAAAATACATACACTATACGCAGGTTAAATATCAGCCAATCAGGCACTGCAGACGACTGCCTGCCATTGGGCTGTTTGAGGACGCAAGAAGGAAGCCGTCTGACCCTCAGCACCGGCCCGACCGTCTCTGACCTTCTGCGTCCGTCTCCACCTTTCCGCCATTTTGTTTCCAGTGTCGCCAAGCGATCGAGGACAGCCTTAACTAAAGGAATAACGAGAAACCGTAGTTTTGTCAGGAGGCAACAGAACACACGCAATACAAGCCACTGATTAATCGACCAAAAAGAGCGCGCAAGTAAAAAAATTTTAATAACGAGTAAACCTGTCTCTGTGTTGCAATAACTTACTGACATCATGCAAGCACTGGGGACCAGGACTGCCACCTGTCACTCATGGCTTTAGTCCTGCCCATTGGTCACTGCCACCAGGCTCTGACTACCACAGAAGAAGTGTGATTTTAGGAGCCGCCATGAGAAGTCCACCATCTTGTTTTCCCCAGGTTTTTGCAGCTGACATCCCGTGTGTTTGCATGAGCTGAATACGATCGCCCCCGAGTTTAAATGTGCATATCAATAGTTCATACGATCTGATGTCTCTGGAGTGAACCACACTGCTTCCGGTGTTTCTGAGGAGGAAATTTAGGGGTGACTTAAGAGTGCCCCCTAAATTTTACTTGTCCACGTCAGCCCAAAACCCTGTCTGTCACATTTCATTTCTGCGTCCCGAGAGCCAGCCAAAGCCGGGCGACCATCCCGCGCTGGTTCAGGCAGTGTTTTGGGGAACGCCCTGCACGTGTTCTGGCGATATTTTGGGGACCGTCCCACGCAAGCGGGTTCAGGCAGCATGTTCCCGTCCTCGTCGCGCTGACCTTGGCCGGAGCCGGTTCGCAGAAGTCGTGCGGTGTGGTTCATCGTACCGCGGAGGCCGGGGGCGTATTTTTAGAAGCGATAGATTAAAAAGTATTGAATGACGGGGAGGTGGCGGGGGGGGGGGGGGGGGGGGGGGGGGGGGGGGGGGGGGGGGGGGGGGGGGGGGGGGGGGGGGGGGGGGCGGTTAGAGATGATGCTGTCTCCATGACGATCCTCAGTGTGATGTTCTCCGTGTACGTGTAATCTCAGCCCCTTTAGGGGGGTGTGTGGCGTGTAGCCGTCAGCCTGTGTAGCAACGGGGGTCAAGGGAGGAGAGCAGGAGAGCAGCCCCCCCCCCCCTCCCCAACACCACCACCCTCCCATCCCCCCCCCTCCAGAATTGGGGAATGGGCCTGCGTCTGTCCTCCTTGCCACTTGTTAGCTCTTGGCATCCAGTTTGATGGACAAACAAATAAATGAATAAAAAAAGAAAGAGTGAAATTAATCTTGCCTCTGGAGTTTGATTGGACTGGGGTTTGATATCTTTGGTTGAAATTTTTTGACTTTTTTTTTTTTTTTTTGGTGGGGGGGGGGGGTCTGACAAAACTAACGGTTACTGCTCACACTCAAATGACAACACTTACTACAAAAGGGTTAAAAATCCCTGAGGAGTATCACGGTAATAACTACACAGTAAAATGAGTACAGAGTACATGTGGTCATGCTCTGGTCCAGTGTAGGGTCATATGTACTCTGTTAGAGTTGAATTAACACTGGACATGTTACTGTGTAGGAGCCTTTTCAGTTCTTGTTTTATGGTTTATTTTATACTATTTTTTTCTGTTGTTTTGCAGCGCTATGAGCGCTATGTTGCTTAGAGCGCTATGTTCTGAAAAGTGCTATATAAATAAAGTTGTTATTATTATTATTACCCCAGTGATGACACACACACACACACACACACACACACACACACGTGCCTCTCATTCCTGCTATGCTAGTTGACTGGATATGTATGGAATCCCATTATGTAACTCAGGCCATTCAGACCAGATCAGATAAGTCTCTTGCTGGTGCAGTATGGGGGCACAACCCGACAACAAACAGGAAGGCCTCAGTGTTCCTCAGTGTTTGGGTCAATTCCATTTCAGTTCTGGTAAATTTAGGCAATGGGCTGAATTGTCTCCAGCCCTGGTGTCCGTTTTAACGAGGAATATTTAACCAGACTCTGTACCCTGCTTCCCTTGGTTCATTCATTCTCTCTGTTTCCCTTTATTCAGCCATTCATTCAGACTAGTGATGTATCTGCAGAGATCAGGCAAGTGGCAGCTTGCCGGAGTGTTTTCCTACAAGTAACGACAAGCTCCCTCAACCCAACACCTTCACCTCGCAAATGCACACACACTCACACACACACAATCACACCCATGCACGCACGCACGCACGCGCGCACACACACACACACACACACACACACACTCATGCATTACCACACACACAAATACACATGTACACAGACACACACATGCACACAGGTACACGCACAAATGTACACATGCACACACACATACACAGAGACACACACACACACACAAACATGCACACGCACGCATACACAAACACACGCACATTAAGTAAATCTGAGATAAGTCTCAGAACCAAGGGTGAAAGATTAAAATTGTCAATCAAGACAAGGCTGACCAGATATCCTCTTTTTCCCAGACATTTAGTTTTTGGGGCTGAATATATCCATCCAACCAGATATCCTAAAAAAGTCCGGTGAGGTTTTGCTCATTCCATAGACCGTATACAAACAGATAAATAGCCTAGTGTTATCTTCAAAATGGCCACCCACCCCTGTCCTATTTTTTTGAAATCCAATATGTGGTCACCCTAATCAAGACAAATGTTAACAGCAACCTTGTGGGTCCCCAGAAAACCTGAACAGCGTCACTGAATGAAGGAATAAAAGAAGGACTGAAGTCAGTCTGGGCCGAAGTGTTCGCATTCTGACCTCTGGCTCCTCACAGAGGGAATCCAGGTAGGTTTCCAGGCAACCGCAGGTGTGAGAATGGCTGTTGCGCAACCGGAACCCTGTTGAGGTGAGGTTGTGTGCCTCAGCATGTTCAGGTGTGTGTGTGGGGGGGGGGGGGGGGGGGGGGAGGGGGGCAGGAACGATCCCTGCACGTCCGATCTGTAGGTTAATTATAGATCTTACAACAGACAGAGAACACAAGGAGCCCTGAGCTTAGGTACGAGGAGAACTATGGCAATGATTAGCAAACAAAAAAAAAACAAAAAAAAGTCCAGTGTTTGTGAACTTTGATTCAATAGCATTGGCGTTAATGTATGCCTGTTTACCGTGATATTAAAGGACGTTACATATTTAACAACACCTCGCTATTAATAGCCCGTGAGTCATCGCCTGTCGTTGAGAACAGTCCAGTTGCTGGAGGCACTGTTTTTTTCACGGGAAGTTTTTTTTTCTTCCCTCTCTTCATCGACAGGTTTTTAAAGGGCATGGCTCAGGGTTGTGGCTCGATACACAGGGCCAGGTCACACGCGACGGGGGGGGGGGGGACTGAGCAGAGGATTGTGGGTAGGCTGCATAGCCTGAGAGCGAATGTAGTTCAGCTTGGGGGAAATGCACAGGTGACCGTGTCCTTTACGATCAGGTAGCGGTCGCAAACGGTTTCCCAGCATGCCCTGGGGGATTTATTTAGGCAATGTTTGCATTATTGCCCTCGAGAAAGCCCTGTGGGGGAGGGCGGGGGGGGGGGGGGGATTGGGGGATTATTTTTAGGTGTGTCTCCTCAAAGGGAGCTGTCAGAGGGAGTCTGGGGTGGGGGGGGGGGGGGGGGGGGGGGAGAGCGCTGGCTAGCGGACGAGCACCACGCCGACCCCCCTGGTCCCCGGCAACAAAAACGCGGCAACTGCGTTTAAGTTCTCGACCCTCTTTCACTGCTCCTCCAGCAGGACCCCCCCCCCCCCCCCCTTTCTCCCCCCCGCTCTCTATCCCCCATTTCTCCCCCCCTTACACCCCGGTTTCTCCGTTCGGCGCTGAAGTCCCGCTCAGACGCGGGCACGCTCGCGGACGCCCCTCTCGCCCAGAGGCCCCTGGGGCTGTCGTTGCCGTGGCGGCGCCATCACACTCGTCCCTGGGGTCGTATTTATAGAAGGAGCACAATACGCTCACTCTCCGCCTCCTCACCCCCCCCGCTCACTCTCTGCCTCCCCCCCCCCCCCCCGCTCACTCTCTGCCTCCTCCCCCCCCCCCCGTCCTCTGCCTCCCGCCCCCCCCCCCCCCTCCCCCCCCTCATCGCCTCTCGCCCACCACATCCGCCCCCCTGTGCTGGAGCCCGGCGATGCGAAAGTGTCACCTATAGCACCCATATGGGGTGGGGTGGGGGGGGAGGGGGGGGGCGCGAAGGCGACAGTGACAAACACTGAGCGCTTATTTATAGTCCTCTTGTTTCATGCTATTAATTTCAATCTTTCTTTTCAGAATGGAGCAGCAGCAGCAGCAGCAGCAGCAGGCTCCAACAGCTGGAACCGCGGATCAGAGGTTAGAATTACTGGCTGGCAGAACCAACAGCATCCCCCCTTTTCAGTATTGAGAAGGAAAAAAAGGGGGGGGGGGGGGGGGGGGTTCTGAATATAGCTCCAACCTGGCACAGCTGTGCTGGTGATGTCAGTTCATTCTTCTCTCTCTCTCTCTCTCTCTCTCTGACCCTTCCTTGCGTTTTTTTCCCCTCCACTTCACAGTTGGGCGTATTATCAATTCTATCTGAGGAGTGGGGAAAAAAAGAGCATTATCCCCTTGATAAATATGGCCGCACGCTGGCTATTAAAATCATTTCCTTGCAAGTTGCACAGTTTGGTTGCTGAGCTCAGGAGGAAGAAGAAAAAAACAACAACAACACAATAAACATCTACGCAATAGGCCACTTCTGCTTTCAGCTGCACAGTGCGACACTTTGTGTTTTATTTCTTGTTGGCTGTCTAAGAACATCCTGCACAAACTGCAGCTGTATTGAAATTGGCCCAAATCCTCACATTTCTGGAGGTAAACTGGGAATGGAGGCATGTAGTTTATCAAAGAAAACTTGTTGTCCCCCCACCCCACCCAGATTGTATGCCAGTCATTCTTTTCCACAACGCGTTGTTCATGAAATCAAATGAACGAAGAGAAAACAGAGGACGTGTATCTGAGGGCACGGGTTAATGTGATGTTTTGGAGAGTGCAGAGGCTCAGCGGGACCTTCTTGCTGGGCTCTGGCATACCTCTCATTAAAAGAGAGAGGGTTCAGAGATTATGGGGGGGGGGGTCACTAGATCCACGATTTCCATTCCCCCCCCCCCCCCCCCCCCCCCCCCCCCCCCACATCTCCTGGTTCCCAGTCTGTGATCGCAATTGCCCCGCCCCACCCCACCCGCCGTGGTTCGTGAACATACATCTCTCCCTCACTCCATCATATTATCAAACCCCCCCCCCCCCCCCCCCCCCCCCCCCCCCCCCCCCCCCCCCCGCCCAAAATCATGAAACTCCCCCCGGCTGCCCCGCTCACCCAGTTCAATGGCGATGACCCCTAAATATCAAATTAAATGTCAAACTTCCCCTACAGGCCTCCAGTACTTTACCCAGCACCACCTCTGCCACTCCTGGACATAAGAAACCTGTGTCCAGTGTCAGCGTCTGACTCGTTACACTTAATAATAATATGGTAATATCCAGCCATAAAGGGACAAGCTCGGACTTTAATGCTCTGGGGGGGGGGGGGGTGGGGGGGGGTGGACGTTGACCTTCACAAGTGATCTGGGGCAAACACACTGCCTCAGAGCTGGGGACCGATTACCTGATTCTACATGGATTCATAAAATGAATGCAACAGCAGCTCAAGTTATCCATTCATAGCACTCACACAACATTATATACATACATTCAATTCTCCAGGTCATTATTTTCCGGGTATGGGTTTTTTTTTTTGGAGGTAATTGTTTTATTTTCTTAAAGTTTCGATGATTCATACTTCTAAATATGTTTTCTGAATTTAATTCACGGGGGAGATAAAGTAAATCGCAGTTATATTTCGCAGTTAAGCGCGGAGAGAAAAGTCGTAAACAAACTCCCACTCGGTGCTTGTGTTGAATCCCATGGAATTTGCGGTTATACTCTTGTGCCTGTCTCTTTAAGAGGCTCTATGTCCGTGGTTGGAAAACATCTTTTCTTGAATGAAACCCAGTCATTCATAAAAGTAGGCCAGACCCACGCTGCGATTGGTCCTTGAATTCCTCATGAATAATTCGCCACACTCGAAAGCCCATTGGTGAGCCTCTTGAATGACAATATCAACGAGCCAATCAGCCTGCACATCAGCGCCCAACGCGAGCCCCTGGGAAAAGCCAGCACATCCATTGAGAAAACCTCATTCAAGTTTTGTGTGTCGAACGGAACACATCAGTTGATCAGTGACCAGACGCCGTTTTATATCGTGTGGGATTAAAACAAAAAACATCGTATTGTTTCGGTACGCCAAGGGAATCAGTACAACACATTGCGGGTGAGTTTCGCGATTTGCAAATAACGGTCAAAATGTTTAAGCCTGAAACAGAATCTAGCCTACTTGAGAAGTATTTCCGCGAATTTCTTGGAGTTACACGGACTTGCAACTGCAAATTTAGCCTGGTTGCTATACCCAGTGCTTTGAAGGAAAGCGAACGCCATTTTCTCCAACTGAACGTTTACTTTGGCAACCATTTTCTGTTGCTTTGCATTAAGTTGCGCGATGCTTTTTATTTTCGAGCAAAAAAAAAGTGATTGCTGTGCCCTGTGGTTTATCTGTTTATACTGCGTGTGCATGAATTTGCTTTGTGTTATCAGCGGGGTCAGTCGAGCTTTGGCTGTTTGCGATTTTATGAATGGAGAGGTCCGATTTTTTTTCTGTGTTGCGGACGGATCGAGTTTCACTTCATTGAGAAAAACAAGGGGCCATGGAGAGGGGGGGGGGGGGGGGGGGGGGGGGAAAAAGAGAGGGGATGAAGGGGGGGGGGGGGGGGGGTGTTGGGGTTTTTTTTTCACCGAGAACTGTAATTGCTTTAATGTGAGATTTTAACGCTTTCGTGGACTGTGGATATTTGGTTAGATGCAATACGTTTCAGTGAGCCGAAATGCGTTGAATCCTTTTCCTTTTTTTGTTTATGGTTTATGTAATTGTCCACCATTTGGGTGCGCTTACACCACTTTTTTATTATTTCATTATTTCATTTTTATAATAGCGTGAGCCAATAGAGTTAATTGGCTATATAAAATTAAGACAGTAGAGACTTTTAAAGCTGTGAGATTATTTAAAGACGATACCCCTTTACAGAGCAGTAATCTTCTGAGCGCAAGAGTCCAAGTTGGGGCAATATTTAACGCTGCTTGGGGAGGTAGATTTACCTCAGGTTAGCCAATAACTTGCCCATTGCACAAGGGTCCACTCTGTTGTCTGGGCTGGGGTTAAATTTTTAAATCCAAATTACTTTTGTGAGAGCAGCATTAACAAATATTCTCTTCTTGTCAAGTGTTTGAACCAAAAGTGCACACAGTGCCTACGTGTTACAGTAGGTTACCAAGTGAATCTTGATTAAATGTTTTTAACCGGAATTTCTGAGGTTTGGTTTATGTTGGTTGGCTGTCATAATTGATGGTGAGGGGAAAAGGTTGATCGTCTCCGTTATTAATTAGCAGGGAAACACGCCCTCATCGAATTGTTGGCTTTATTGTTCGTTGGTCTCCCGAACTAGCCTGTGCTTTCACCCACAGACGTGTTCTTTCAGCCGAGTTGTTTGGGTCATTGGAGTAATTTGATCATATGATTTCAGCAAAATAAGGACTTTGCTTCATATTCAACGCGTATGCTTTCTCTGACCCCATTGTACGCGTTCTTTCCTAAATTGTTACAGTGTGTATCACTGTTGACTTAAAAGGATTTTTTTTTTTTTTTGGTCAACCGATGACGGATCGGGATGACTTTGATGTGACTCGTGCGATCGTGAGTGCCCAATACGCAACGCTGCCAGCGTAGAAAGCAATTCTACTTTAGTCCTCGCGCTTTCCACAGCTGTTGCGCGTGTTTATTGGCAGACTTTCTTGCATCATGCTCCAATATGTCAGCAGGGTTACATTTCGCTATATTTAACTAAATAGTTGAATTACAAACCTGTGTCCTTGTAGTTGTTTTCAGGAGCTTATTGTGGTATTATGGGTGCTGATGATTTTGTTTTCCATTTTGCCAGCCTTGCATCGCCGCCACTTTCTTTAAAGGTTTAAACAAACGCCTCGTGCACTCCGCGGTTTGAAGTATATGCTGTTGCATTTCTGTTGCTAACCGTACTAGACTTAACTGTAAAACCGTGTAAACGTAAAACGAAAGGGGGGATTTGCCTTGCATGCTGCATTATGTGATTAGTTTGACTTGTAATCACTGACACAGATGGCGGATTCTGCTTATGTAAGCTTTACATCCGTAATGACCTGGTTCGTTTACAATGTACGAGCGGGCTAAACCAGCACGCGCTCTTCTTAGACGGGCTGTTGTAATAGATAACAAAGACTTGAACGAGCGAATCCTCGCGGGAGATCAAAAGAACAATTGTCTCGTTCGGGTTGGTCATGTCAAAATGAACAACCTGACTGAACAGAGCTGGACGGATTCTTACGCTCGACTCTCTCTCTCTCTCTGTCGACGCTTTAGGAGGAACTGACAAGCATAAACCTTACTGCCTTGCCCGTCGCTTCGAGCGAAGACCATTAGCTGGGAATCTCAGCAAACCCCGGCAACATGGACGGATTTTACGACCAACAGGTTCCTTTTATGGTACCCCCCAGTGTGAGTATTCATTCTTTCAACTGTATTTAATTCAGTTGTCTAAATTTGGAACGTGGCCAGAGGAGAACCACTCAAGTAAATTAGCTCTTATTTTGAATGCAGGTGATGCTTTGCCGCACTCACATAGACTAATGGGTATAAACTTCCTTTTTTTTTTTTTTTTTGCACCCACAATCTAAAAGGCGAATAAGCAATTTTGTATTTATTTTTTTCCTGCAGCAGAAGTCTCACGTGGAAGAACCTTGCGACAGACCTTTCAATGACCGGAAGAGAAAGTTTGTGGACACCGAACTGGCCCAGGACACAGAAGGTAATTACATCTCTCAGTTTCTCGCGTCGCCTGCACCGCGTGTGGGCGAACCGCTTGGTGTCCATTAAAGTCCACCCTACAACTTGAGGTCATCCATCATCGACCACGCACAGTGGTGACCTCATCGAGCCCGATTTCCTCTTTCAGGCCCACTTTCTCCTTCAGGCTGGCTGTAGTAATCCGAGCCAACTGCCATTTCGGAGTCCCCAGAGGACACCGGCGCAATGTTTTAGTCTAATGTGGCGGCCTATAACTTTGCCTGCCCTGTCCCGGGCTGTGAACAAAGACCCGCAGCTCATGGGGACGGACCTGGGGGGCGGAGCTCTGAAAAGGCCTCTAAGTTATGATTGGCAGATTCTGTCTCTATTAACCCAAAAAAAAAAAAAAAAAAGGGTGGAGCCATCGTTGTTATCCGTGACTCACCACTTCCAGTGTTTTTGTTACGGCGAGCAAAGTCTTTATTGATCGTAAGCTGTAGATACGCCCTTTAAAGTTTACCTTTTGTTTCTCCGTTTCCTCTACAGAACTCTTTCAGGACCTCAGTCAGCTGCAGGAAATATGGATTGCCGAAGGTCAGTTTTGTCCACGTGTCGTTTAACCCCCATTGTGTAATTTAGCCAGATCTGTCACTGGTTGCGTTAAATCGGTGGTTGCGTTAAATCGGAACTCGTTATTTTAATGGTAGCAGTAATTGTAGTCAGTGGGTCCTTTCTCCTCCTGTCTTTGTAACTTCCAGCTGTAAGTGCTGTCCGCGCTCCACACAATCTCGGAGCATTATGACCCTTGACTAGGCACCAATTTGGCAGGGCTAAACGGCTGCTTTCTTCAGCATGGGAAGCAAGTGGAAGTGTTTTTTTTTTCTCCGCGACATCTGCTCCGAGCTCAGCAGCCGCTGCTTGTCTGCCTGCAGTGTAGGCTATTACGGCGTGAACAATTCGACTCCCGCCGCCGCTGCTGCTCTCGGAAGAAATTACCGTGACGTCAATTTAAGGCAGTTTCCACGGCTGCAGTTTCCCTAGATATATTGTTGGTCGCTTACTGGGGGAAAAAAAAAAAAACCATTCAGAAAGCACGGCTGTTTTGCCTTAGCTGAAAAACCACATTAATTGAGAGGGGTCTGTTCAATTAAGCCCGTGGGGCATCGAATTCAGAAAAATGGGACCAAAAGGTCAGATTAAAGTTTAACTCGAGCGTGGAATTTGCACTATTTTTACTTTCTTCACATGCGTACAAAGGGGGTAAAACATGAATATTTCACAGGTACAAATAAGCTCCCGCTGGTGAACTCTCATCGCAGCCCTGGCTCGGGGTTATTTATTTATAGGCCGCGAATGGCGCAGCCGTTCCATTCCATATAAAGCCATTAGCGGCTCAAAGTCTAGCGCTCATTTTTTAAAGAACAGGACGTTATTAACGAGGGAACACCATGTGGTCTTTCAATCAGTCTGGCAGAATCGAGATCGGGCGATAAAGGCTGGCCTCTGTCCATTACGCGGATCCCCCCAGCTTTTCGAGAGATGGGCGCTCCTTTCCTTACACCAAATGCCCGCAAAATTTAATCCCTTACCCCCCTAAATGCCCGCGCAATGTAGTCTAAATCAGTTCCATGGACTGTATACACATAGGTCAGAACCCTAAGACTCACCACTTTGTTGTTAAAAAAAAAAAAAAAAACATGAACGTCCTGCACAGCTTTCTGTTGGTGAAAGCGGGAACGTGAAACGGTGATTCAGTGGCGTTTCTTCACCATGTCAAACAGAGGCTTTGTGTTTATTTTCCATTTACACTCTTTACTGTGCCCCCCCCCTCCTCCCCTCTCCGACCCCTTCCCACCCACAGCTCAAGTTCCCGATGACGAGCAGTTTGTCCCAGATTTCCAGTCAGATAACCGTGAGTACCTGTGGTTTATTATTTATGTCGGGGCTGTTTCTCTTCAGGGTGCAACCTACCAACAATGGGCATTCTGGGAGTATGAAATATTTAGACTTCACTTATCTCAGCCAGGTGACTCTTTGAGAGAAAGGTAAAAATGCGCAGGGATGACAGCACCTGACAGCCAGGGCGGGGCAGACTCAACCCCCCCCCCCCCCCCCCCCCCCGTCCCCCCCCGTCGCTCCCTCCACATCAGACAGAGCTGTGCGCCTGGTCATGTGACTGATGAGCGTTTGGCAGAGAAGCATCCTCGATCACAGGGGAGATAATGGATTACTCTTCATGCATGTTCCCCAGCTTTACATGTTCACACATGGCCATGGCATCTAATTCTAAACACTTTCCACTGCGCTGAAGTCTTAGCACCTGATTCCCAAGAACCCCCCCTTCTTTAATGAGTCGTCCTTGACCGGAATATCTGCCCCTGAGTTTCTTTTGATCAGTCGATGACTGCCAGGCATCACATGAACAAGCCCTCTAATCTGATTTTTATTTTTTTTCTGCGGATTTGCACAGTCTGGGATGAGAGGGGGAGTCTCGGTCAGGCGTGCAGTGCTGTGCATGCTGGGAGAGGTAGTTTTGGCCAGGCATGCTGGGAGTTGTAGTTTTGTACTAGCATGCGGTGTATGCTGGGAGGTGTAGTTTTAGCCAGGCGTGTAGTGCATGCTGAGAGGTGGAGTCTCGGCTGGGTGTGCTGTGCATGCTGGGAGAGGTAGTTTTGGCCAGGCATTCAGTGTGTGCTGGGAAGGATAGTTTTGACTAGCTGTGCTGTGCATGCTGGGAGGGGGTAATTTTGGCCTGGCATGCTGGGAGTTGTAGGTTTGTTGTGGCATGCAGTGCATGCTGGGCAGTGTAGTTTTTTTTTCCAGCCGTGGAGTGAATGGAACCTCGTCCCCACCCCGTCTCTCTGCCGGGTGGGGCTCCCACTCCCTCCGTTTTCCCGCGCCGGCTCTCTGCACAGCGGCCAAGGCAAATATTGTCTCTGAACGATGTGGAACGACAGCCCTCCCCTTCAGGAGCGGCGTGTTTGTGTGTCTGTCTGATGTGGGGGGGGGGGGGAGAACGTGGGCACAGGGTGCGCTAGTCTGTCCTGCCCTGGCGTGCGGGTGTGGTCGTGTGCGTGCAGTAACCACGGTAATAAAGGCCAGTGCCTGTCGGAACAGCAGGGAGCTGTAACTCATTACTGGCGGGGGGGTGGGGGGTGGGGGGGGGGGGGGTGGCTGTGACACGCGACTGAGGTCTGGTCAGGGTGGTGGTGGGGGTGGTTGGGGGGTGTGCAGGAGCAGGGGCAGGGGGGGGGGGGGATCTCTCTCGGCACAGTGGAGCATCTGTGCAGGGCATGCTGGTACCCTGCCCGTGTGCTGGTATGGTCGTGCCGGAGGTCGTGTGTGTGTGTGTGCGTGCATGCGTGCGTGCGTGCGTGTGTGTGTGTGTGTGTGTCATCTGGCAGGCAGGCTGGCACGGGCCTCTGCAGCCTGGCAGTATGCCAGCTGCACACAGGCCTCCTATTCACCAGGCCCACGTGTCCCTGCAGCTGGGGGGGGGGGGGGGGGGGGGGGGGTCGGGTGGGTGGGGGGGGGGGGGGCAGTCACCAGGGGGTCACATGGCAGCCTGCACCTCCTGACCCAGGCACCCCTCAGCCGCTGCTGAACTCTGGGCTGTTTGCATCTGTTCCTTCACCACTGAGTGTGGAACAGCCCAGTCTGTACCCAGCCCCATGTTACTGCAGCAAACTTTAGGCCTGTCTGGTATTGAGGCATGTGCATGCACACACACACTCACACACACTCTCTCACATACACACACACACACACACACTCACTAACTACACACACACACACACATGCACACACACACAGGCCAGATGTAGCACACTCTCTCACAAACACACACACACACCCTCCCCAGCCCGCTAGCAGCAGCAGCAGCGTTAGCGTGTTAGCGCGTGGACATCGGGCTGTGCAGCAGCGTTAGCACGTTAGCGCGTGGACACCGGGCTGTGCAGCAGCGTTAGCGCGTGGACACCGGGCTGTGCAGCAGCGTTAGCTCGTTAGCACATGGGCACCGGGCTGTGCAGCAGCGTTAGTGCGTGGACACCGGGCTGTGCAGCAGTGTTAGCTCGTTAGCGCGTGGACACCGGGCTGTGCAGCAGCGTTAGCTTGTTAGCGCGTGGACACCGGGCTGTGCAGCAGTGTTAGCTTTAGCGCGTGGACACCGGGCTGTGCAGCCGCGTTAGCGCGTGGACATCGGGCTGTGCAGCCGCGTTAGCGCGTGGACACCGGGCTGTGCAGCAGCGTTAGCTCGTTAGCGCGTGGACACCGGGCTGTGCTTTATCGAGCTCCGGTTGCGCCCGGCTCGGGATCGAGTTTCCCCGGCCATTATGTGGCGTGGAAAACGGGAGGCGAAGAGAAGACCGCGCGGATAATGGTTACAGCGCGGGGGAGGAAAATCATTCAGACGCGTCCAGTTACAGCCACTCTGATTCATCAGTATCGATCGCCCCGTAATGGAAGTCAGGAGAGAGAGGGGGGGGCTAGGGTTCAGCACGCTCCGCTCTGGCTCTGACTCAGCCTGATGGAAACCTTTGTGTTTTTGCCGTGTGTACCTGGCAGTGATAAAAGCACCCCTAGGCACAGACCCGTACGCACGAGTGTGTTTGAAACTGACTGCTGAATGCTTAAGGGAACTGTGCTCCTAAGCCAGGGGTTGCAGGTTTGAATCCCAACTTAGGGTACTACCGCTGTGCCCTTGGGAGCTGTACTTGCTTCAGTATATATCCAGCTGTGTAAATATGTGAAAGTTGTGTGAGTGATTACCTCTGAGGTCACAGGACGCCCCCCCCTTCCACCCCCATGCGCCCCGGACCGCAGGAGATGCTGGACCCCTGCAAGTGTCCTTAATGCCCAAGACAGGACGTGATGTAAAATGGTTGTGTGCATTTTGTAATGAGATTAACCCCGCTCCCCCCCCCCCCCCCCTTTGTGTGCCCACAGTGGTGTTTCACGGACCCCCCCCCACCAAGATCAAGCGCGAGCAGAGTGCCTCCAAAGAGCTGTCCCCCTGCGGCCAGGACCCGAACCTCAGGCCCTATGGAGAGAAGTGCCTTTACAGCTACAGGTGAGCCGCAGGTCTGCCTTTCAGCCTCGCCTGCGCATGGCTGCAAAATGGCGCCCGTTGGTCATGTGATCCCTTTTCCGTCCCTTTGCAGTGCCTATGACAGGAAGCCTGCCATGGGCTTCAAACCGCTGACTCCGCCTTCGACGCCCGTCTCGCCGTGTGGCTCCGCCCACACGCCAGGGGCCCGCCCGCTGCACGAACAGACCCCTCCCGCCGTCCCCGTCCCCGCCCAGACGCCGGGACCCCGCCCGCTGCACGGGCAAGCGGCCATTCAGAGCGGCGCGCACAGTCAGAGGACGCTCGCGCTCCACGGCCAGACCCCGCCCTTCGCCGTGCCCTGCCCGCCCCTCAGTCACGCCGACAGCGCCTACGGCGCCGAGCACAGGTGAGCGCGTCTTCAGTACGGAAACCTTCTGAACAGTAGGCTTTTTGAAATGTTTTTTTATTCTAAGTCAGTGTTCTAGAACTCCGCTGCTTTCAGCCACCAGCAGCGACTGTGACATCAGCGTTAGAATGTTCAGCTACGACCTGATCAGCTATCTTTGTGATCTCAGGCCTTGAAAGGTCTAAAGCAAATTTTCGATGTTTGTGACAATCGGCGACTTGAAACTTTAGCCCACATCACTGTCACGACCATCGTAAAAATATACATATTTCAAGTGAGTTTGTTGTGTGTTTTTACTTGATGAAGCAGATGACAAACTACATATAAACTCCACACTTGGTTGAAGGAAGGAAGCCAGTGGGTGCAAACATCAGGCCCGCTCTCGCTCTCTCTCGATATAGCAGCTCACCCGCAACTACGCAGGGTGTATTTTTATCATTCTACTTCCCTTTCAACGAGGCCAGAATTCCCCCTTTCGCCACTAGCCGAGAACCACCCTAATTTAACCTGGTCCTTGTCAGTTTTAGACGCGTCAAGCAAGTGTTCTTCCCCGTTGAGCCTCTGAGGTGTGAAGTCACACATACATGGTCGGAATGTTCTTAAGTGAACATTCTGATGCTGATGATGTCACAATCGCTGCTGGTGACTGAAAGCGGCGGAGTTCTAGAACACTGACTCAGAATTAAAGAAAACACACTGCATTTAAAAAAAAATGCACTGGCTATGAGCGATGAGGGGCCATGGGTTAGCCAGGCGGGGTGGGTGTACTGGGGGGTGCACCCCCCACCCCCCCTCATTTTTGCCAGGCATACGTGCCCGATTGCCCGGGCACCATTAATATGACCCCCGTGGGAATGGGCTGCCTGGCACCGAGCCCCACCCCCCCCCCCCCCCCACCTGGGGCAGGATTCTCAGGAGGTCACCAGAGCGTGCATGCCATGTCATCGTGGGACAGCAATGCGAGACCCGCTGCTATTGGCCCATCCCTGGAACCCTCTGGAACGGGGGGGGGGGGGTGCGGGCGCGGTCTAGCCAGCCTTTTTATATCTGATGGTGACACCTGGTGCTCATGTCTGGGGCATGTCACTTGTATCTCTTGGCTAATTGCGCTAAATGTGCTAATTTGGACGGTGAACGGGAGATGAACCCCCTGCGTGTTGCGCTCATCCTGTCTCCTGCATTCTCAGACCATGTTTGATATCCCAGGGGAACCCAAAAACATGGGTTGTGTTGTGGCTAAAATTCACCTTCAAAAAGTCTCTTCAAAATACATGTTTTTCAGCTCGGGGATGTTTCAAGGAGCAGAATTACTGAGTTAGCTGGATAACTGTGCCGAGTAAAACCCAGAACAGCTCTTTTTACTTTAGTCCATGTTCCAGATTTGGGAGGGTACTGCAGTTATTCGGCTAACTGGATAATCCTGCTTCGTGAAACCAGGCCCTGAACATCTTTATCTTCGTTGTTTGGCAACAAAAACAAAAGAAAACAAAGTACAGCATTTAAATGTTTCCTCTTTCTGCCCCCCCCCCCCCCCCCCCCCCCTGACTCCCCCAGGTTTCACAGACAGCTGTCTGAGCCCTGCTTACCTTACCCACCCTCCGAGGTCCCGGGACGCCCCCCCTTCCACCCCCACGCGCCCCGGACCGCGTCCTGCGACGGCCGGCCCCCCTACCAGCGCCAGATGTCCGAGCCCCTGGTCCCCGTGCCCCCCCAGGGCTTCAAGCAGGAGATGCTGGACCCCCGCTACGCCGAGCAGTGCCCCCCCGCCATGGCGCCCTCCCGGCCAAACCCCCTTCAGCCCCCCGCGCCCCACGGCAACTTCAACCCCCTGGCCATCAAACAGGAGCCGCGAGACTTCTGCTTCGACTCTGGTGAGCCTCCAGCCATAAACCCTGTCACTGTGCTTTCCGAAGCGTGCAAGTGTGTGTTTATCCCTGCAGCTGTGTGTGTTTGGTGGGATGGGGGGGTTTGAGTGTCCTGTGTTTTTGGGCAGGGCTGGGGGGGGGGGGGGGGGGGGGTGAGTGTCCTGTGTATTAGGGGAGGGATGGGAGGGTTTGACTGTCCTGTACCCTCGGGGAGGGATCGGGCGGGGGTAGGGTTTGACTGCCCTGTGCTTCGGGGAGGGATCGGGGAGGGGTAGGGTTTGACTGTCCTGTGCCCTCGGGGAGGGATCGGGGGGGGGTAGGGTTTGACCGTCCTGTGCCTTCGGGGAGGGATCGGGGGGGGTAGGGTTTGACTGTCCTGTGCCCTCGGGGAGGGATCGGGGGGGGGGTAGGGTTTGACTGTCCTGTGCCATCGGGGGGGGGGGGGGGGTAGGGTTTGACTGTCCTGTGCCCTCAGGGAGGGATCGGGGGGGGGGGGGGGGTAGGGTTTGACTGTCCTGTGTATTAGGGGAGGGTTTGACTGTCCTGTGCCCTCAGGGAGGGATCGGGGGGGGGGGGGGTAGGGTTTGACTGTCCTGTGCCCTCGGGGAGGGGGGGGGGGGGGGGTTTGACCGTCCTGCGTGCAGACAGACTGGATAAGGCTCTGGAATGTGCTCGTCCCTGTTTGCTCTCAGTCCCGCTACTTGGCTGTGAGTTTTGGCACCACCCTGTGAGGTCCAGGCACAGGGAGGCGTTCAAACACCCATCCCAAACCCGTCTGACCCCCCGCCCCCCCCCCCCCCCCCCCCCCCCCCCCCCCCCCCCCCCCCCCCCCCCGTCCCCTCCCCCTCCGATCCTCAAACCGAATCCTCACCCCACGGCCCTCGTAACCGCCCCCCCCCACCCGCCACGCTGACCCACGCCGCCGTTCTGTAGCCCGGCTGCTTCTCACAATGGCGGTTAGTGAACGGACGTAACGCCCTTCATAACGGCTGCTCCCGTTAGGAACGCCAGGCTGTGCTCCCGTCTCCCAGAACCCTCCAGCCAGTGTGTCTCAGAGGCACTCTGTTCTCTCCCCCCCCCCCCCCCCCCCAGACCTTATATAAGCCGAAGCAAACAGGATGGGCGGCTGGGGAACGCGTGTCAGATATGCGCCGAGTTCCGGCCTCTGCGGATGTTTCGTTTGCGATCGTTCGTCCGGCGGAGTCACGCTCGGTTCCTGCAGGCTAAACTGAGAGCAGCCCCCCCCCCCCCCCCACGGTCCCACTGCTGTATGCTCCCCCCCCCCCCCCCCCCCCGTCTGTACCCCACGCTGTCTCCACCTCCATTTTCACATTTTCCGTTCGTGAGGTCGGCCGGTTTGACCTCCCCTCCCGCCGTCTCCCAGCCCGTGAACGCCCCCGTCGGCGCAGACACGGGGCTTGTGGACACAGCGTGGGGGCTCTGGCTTTGTGTCTGTGTGTGCTGAGCTGTGGGACGGGTGTTTGTGCTCCCCCCCCCCCCGTCCCCCTCCCCCCCCCATCCCCCCCCGTCCCTACAGTGGCTGAACAGATGGCACGTTTACAGTAGGATAGCGCAGCGCAGGCACAGCACTTTGACAGAGATCAGATAGGCCGGCGGTGGACAGGAAGCTAGCGGTAGCGCAAGCCCAGGCTTTAGCCAGAGGACAGCAGGGTGATGTCATGATGTCACATGATGTGAGCGGAGGGGCGGGGCTTAACCCTGCAGAGATGGGCACAGTATAAATCATACAATTTACGTGATTTAGCATCTGAATACGACCGTAATCGTGTTTAGAGTCTCGCTGGACATGGGACAGATATGAATGCGATTTATCTGGGCCTGGCAGATGTGGGGGTGGGGGGGGGGGGGAGAGGTTAGGGGCGGGGGGGGGGGGCAGGTTGTTCAGTCCAGCTGCTGTGTCAGAGCCAGTTGTGTAAAGCGGGGCCACAGCTGGTCCGTTGACATTTGACATGTTCCTCTGGTCCATAAAATGTGCGACAGTCACTTTCGGTAATACATTCAAGAAACGCTATTCCTTGTGTTCCAAACCTCATTGTACCGATTTCATGGTGTATGATAATTTCCAGTGCCCTCCCCCCCCCCCCCCCCCCCAACATATGAAAAAAATATTTAAGTGACGCTTGGGTGTAGATGTTGGGTTTGTTAGAATTAAAAGATCATTTATGTTTTTTTGTTTTGTCTTTTTTTTGGCTTGATGTGAGAAATCGACTGTGTTTCTAACCGGAATCTCTCTCTCTCTCTCTCTCCCTCTCTGTCCCACAGAAGTGCCTAACTGCCAGTCTTCATTCGTTCGGGAGGGCAGCGAGCTTCTACCAAAACGGCCGCGAAAGTAAGACATTCATCCAAGTGCTTTTGTCCTGGGCGATGAGTCAGTGAATGAATGAGGGGCTTTTCCCCGAAATGACTGAACGCATAAGGGCTTCTTCTCGGAAAATGATTGAATGAACGAGGGGTGTTCCCCAGAAAGTTTCTCAGAAATGTCTGGGATGACATAACGACTCTTCAAGCCCGAATTTGGAACATTAATTCCAGGGCATGGACTTATGAGACCCGGATCTCCAGTTACACTGCCCGCATTGTATTACTGACGATTGAATCCTACTTGTTTGTGCACGTTCCCATCTGCATGACATCAGAATGGGGGAGATATCCACTTTAGGGGGAAGGGTATCGGTACTGTTTTTAGGCTCTGTGACCCTGGTGAAGGGGAGGGGCCAAGCCTGTGATGGACAGCCCTGGCTCCGCCTCCTGCTCACCTGCTCCCTCCTCTCTCCTCCCCCCATTTTCAGGCTTTCCCTTCGAGAGAGAGCCTCACCTGTACTACGACGACACCTGCGTGGTCCCCGAGCGACTGGAAGGTAAGCCGCGCGGCTTTTTCACGGCTAGCCCCCCGCGCGCTAACGATGTTACGTAATCCGAGCAAAGCCTAGCGCTGAGCTCGTTAAGCAGGCCGGGGCCACAGCTCGTTAGGCCCAGGCTGAGGGCGTTAGCCATGCTAACTCTCGACACGCCCAGGGCAGGGGATCGAACTGGCAACCCTCCGACTGCCAGACAACCGCTCTTACCTCCTGAGCTATGTCGCCTCCGTTAGCCCCGTTAGCGTTAGCCGTGCTAACTCCCCGAGCACGGAGAGAGCCCGCCGCTAGGCTAGCGTTGACCGAGCGGGGCGGCCTGTCTGCAGCCTGTTTCTCAGGAATGTCTCACTCCTGCGTGTTATTTAAACGTGGCTGACCCCTCTGCCCTCCCCCTCTGCCCTCCCCCCCTTACAGAGAAGGTGAAGCAGGAGCCGTCCGTGTACCGCGAGGGGCCCCCTACCAGCGCCGCGGCTCCCTGCAGCTCTGGCAGTTCCTGGTCACGCTGCTGGACGACCCCGCCAACGGCCACTTCATCGCCTGGACGGGCCGCGGCATGGAGTTCAAGCTCATCGAGCCGGAGGAGGTCAGTGGGGCCTACGGGCTCTTTCCCCCCCCCTCTCTCTCTCCTCTCTGATGTCCTGCGTGCGTAGAGCGCAGGCTTTGGTTGGCCCCGTGTGGCCTGCGTTAATGGATGACTCCTACTTTCAGCTTCCATGCTGCGTGAACTGAATGCTATCGTCCTCAGAGAGGCAACAACCTTCCCGCTCTTTATATAAGTTTGTCTGTGGCCTGCATTGATCTGCGTGTGTGTGTGTGCGTGTGTGTGTGTGCGCGCGCGCGTGCGTGCATGTGCAGTGTGGGTGGGTGGGTGGGTGTGCATACGTGCGCCTGTGTACGTTAAATAAGAGGGACCCCCTCTCTCTGTGCCGCTGGGTCCTGACCGCGCGTCCCGCCCCTCTCTGTGTTTTAGGTGGCCCGTCGCTGGGGCATCCAGAAGAACCGGCCGGCCATGAACTACGACAAGCTGAGCCGCTCGCTGCGCTACTACTACGAGAAGGGCATCATGCAGAAGGTAAAGGCACGTTCATTTTGCAATTACTTTCATTCGTCTCCGTGCTAACGTGCTATGCACCCGTCTGTAGCGCCAAGCTAACACGCGCTACAGCACATGCAATTACTTTCATTTGTCTCTGTGCTAACGTGCTATACACCTGTCTGTAGCGCCAGCTAACACGCGCTACAGCACAGCGCTGACGCCCTTCTCCTCGTTCGTTTGTGTCTCAGGTGGCGGGGGAGAGGTACGTGTACAAGTTTGTGTGTGACCCCGAGGCGCTCTTCTCCATGGCCTTCCCCGACAACCAGAGGCCCAGCCTGAAGGCCGACCCCGACAGCCTGCCGGGGGCGGAGGACGAGACCCTGCCCCTCACCCACTACGACGAGGCCGCCCCCTACCTGGTGGACGGGGGGGAGCAGTGCATGGCGTCCATGTCCTTCCCTGATGGATATGTGTACTGAGGGCCACCTTCAATGCCCCCCCCCCCCCCCCCCCCCCCCCCCCCCTGCCACCCACGACCCGTCCCAGAATCCGAACTGCTGAGCAGCATGGGATACGTCTGAACCACATCCCCCCCCCCCCCCCCCCAACTCGCCCCCCCCCCTCCCCCCTTCTTGACTTGTTGCCCACTTCCTGATTTGTATCCCACTCTCCGAAACAGGAACCAGCTCTGGCACCAAATAATGGAGCTGGACTGGCATAATGGGACGATTAGAATCGAAAGGCTCCACCCATTTATCAGAAGAAAGGGGGGGGGGGGGCGGTGCCTTTGTTGCTATGGAGACAGGGAGAAGGGTCAAGGGAGGGGCCCCACAGTGCAGTGGTCTGACAGATATTTCTGTGCAGACTGCAAAACTTGTAGCAATTCTGTATTTGACAATCTGCTTTTCTAAATGAGTAAAGTATATAAGGATTATAATCTTAAAGAAAAAAAATCAAAACACAGCACTATTCTGTAGTTGCCTTTTTGGTCCCCAGCTATTTTTCTTTTGTTTTCTCTAAATCTTTGCAGAATAAAAATTTTTTAAAAAGCTACAGAATATATTACTCAAGACATTGTAAATGAAAAGGGCTTCGTTTTGCAAAATAAAAAAATATTAAATCTGATTTGTTGTCTAATCCGGGTCAGAAACTGATTTAGCAGTACTGCTGGCTGGCTTCACGGTAATTATGGCTTTTCATGTAATGAAACTTGTTTTTTGTTTTGCTTAGTTGAGGCCTGCTCTTTTCAGCTCCTCAGCTGCCACACTAACATTTCATTTTGCGACGGGGGTGGAGGACTGTCCAAATGACCGTTATTTACGATGCGTTTTTCCTGTCACATTGGACTGAGAAGCCACGCCCCCCCCCCCCCCCCCCCCGACTTGTCGGTGATGGTCCAGCAACCAATCGCACCTTCTGGAGAATGCATCAGAGCGAGAGACTGAGAGAGCTCGTGGCTCAGCCTGCGTCACTGGGCCCGATGGATCTCTCTCTCTCTCCGTGCAGAAACACCTCATCACTCCTTCTCTTTCTGTCTCAGTAAATGCAACAAGTCCGTTGCTTCTCTGTTCCAAGGACCGGAAACTTTTTCTATCTTTGTGAGACGAAAATTCAAAAGGGATGCATACAACAGTATTTTTTTTTTTTCCTGGAAGCTTTGAATTTATAAATATGTAAACGTATATATATATATTAAAATGATGGTCATGTTTTGTAGGCTTTTTTTGTATTTAGAGCTTAATGTTTTTTTTGTTTTGTTTTTTTCCCTTGTTTTTTGTTTTGTTTTTTTGTTTTTTGCACTGCACTCCTTTGAGGTTTTGTAAAAATGCACAGTGATGGTAGTACAGAGAACTCGCATGCAAACGAGCAAAAATCCTCCTCTCCCATTGGTCACTTCTACTCTGCCAAGTTGACGGAAGTCCACTGCCTCTCCTTGCATGCTGTATACAATGGGCAACTGCAACTGCTCACTAACATATCGCTTTACCTTGGACAAGAAGAAATTGTGTGAAAAGTTCTCTGCATTTATATTGTTTCATTGAGTTTTTTTTTTTTTTTCAAGAGGAAAAAAAAGAATACCTATATATATATATTTTTGCAAAGTCTGCATTAGTTTGATTAACTGTATAAGCTGTATAGTTTCGCCTCTCACAGATGTGTATTTTAAAATCTCGGTCCCCTATGATTTAAGGAAACGTCGAGAAGCTAGTGGTGTGGAGGGCGGGGCCTCTGTCAGAGAGAGGCGTGTCTTGTATGCCTGTTCGGTGTCTCCTGTGATTGGAGGGAGGTGTGTCCCATCCACCCCACTGTGTTAAGGTCATCTGCACTTGTATAGGCCTCCGCCCCCCACCCTCCCATCACAACGTGTACCTTACACTGCTGAGTTTATAATCTGTACTGAGTACAATAAACTATCCTTTCTGCTTCATTTTATATGGCCCGTGTTCTTTATTCGTTCTCCCTTCGGTTGCTGTCAGCTGACAACGTCCCCTGGCGCTCCCTGTACCCGACCTTCCCGGTTAGCAACGGGTCACAGCCTCGGGTTGTTTATTGCTAGCTCTGTTAAAGGTTACCCCGCTCGTAAGGGGTATATGTACACAGAGTAAGTCAAACATATTTTGTGTGCTTTGGTAATGGGGAGAAAAAGCCTGCTGGTTTAGTAATCCTCCGTTACTGTTGTAGGAATTGAGAGGTTTTTTTTGTTGTTTTTTTTGGCCCATGACACACAAGGCTATTCCAGGACTTTTTTGTGTTCTTAGTTCCTGACTAAGATTGATCACGTTTACATGTACAAACGTTGACAACTGTCTTATGATGTGAAAACTTGCCTCGTTAGTTTTAAGGCCATACATAATTGATTAAAATGCTTTATCCGAATGAAGTCCGTGTAATTAAGTGATGCGCCGTCGCTGTTGTGCAGTAAGCGACACTGTGATGCTCACCTCAGTCTCTGCTGTAATCCTGATGAGATGAACGCTTTTGAAATGCTTCTGTACATGCACAGTAAGCGCTCTGAAGCTAGGCTGGGATGTAAAGGCAGACTCGTTTAAGGAGTTCCACAGTGAAACCGTGTTCTTCCTCCCACACGAAGGCCGGAGTGAAAAAAAACCGGCGGTTCGGCCAAAGCTGCCCCCGCTTTTCTGTTGCCGTTGAACAGCAGTTGGGCGTTCGCCACGGGCTTCAAAGACAGCGGGCTAATTGTGATTCCCTTCAAATTCGGGTTGCGTCGCGTGAACACTGCCTTCGCACCGCACGTATTCGAGGGAGAGTAAAATCTTTACTGCTGCTTTTCTTTGATATGCAGCATCACTTCAGAGTCGACAAGAACTCGCTACGCTGGTCATTTTTCATTTTGAAGAGCGTAATGTGATTGGCTGTTTTTTTTTTTTTTTTATCAATTTAAAATATATATATAAAAAACAAGTGAACGCAACATTGGTTATCTGTTGTTTCTTATGTTCACCGTTGTGCCCCTCGCTGCTCGACGTTTTTTGTGAGCAGGTGTAATGATCTTTGTATTGTGTCAGAGGCTCCTTTATGTAACTCCAGTGGCTGGGCAAGGGGCACGGAAGTGTAGCTGCAACCCCTCTATCGCTTTCGTGTTGTGCGAAGGGAATTACTGAGGGACGCACCCATGACGCCGGGAAAACGTCAGACAGAGGAAACTTACAACATCGCAGAAGGGAACACCTGTGTGTTAAATGTTTTAGAACAGTTGCATGCATAATGTAGTCACTTTTATAATATAGTCCAACATTACAGTTGTTTCAGTGAGATCAGGATTGACAGGATTTATAACGTTGTTTAATGTTTGGGAAAATTTCAGAAATTTCAGATGTTGAGCTTTTGTGCTTTTTACTATATTTGTACCGAGGAAGGACGTTTTGTTGCTGTTGCTGTTGCTGTTGCTGTTTATTCAGCGCAACCAACTTTAATCGGTGGCAGACATTTTATAAATATGAAAACTCCAGCACTGTGCGGCGATGATATGAAGGCTGCTCTTTTGTGACGTCATCACCGCTGGGATGATTGCAGATATGAGCCTCTTTCTCTGAAAAATATGTGTGCACTTTATTTGTTCAAAATCCCCTAGGTAACTCATTTCTAATTTAACTGGAAGCCATATTTATCTCATGTGACCATAAGATGTAAGCTGTTGCAAACTTATTGATGAATTAGGCCTAGAGAATTGGAAAAGAAGGAACCTGACCAGGCATCAAGCTGAATTAACTTAAAGAAACAAATTATTGTTTAGATATTGATTTGATATATTTGTTCTAGATGCCACTTAACAGAAGCCTGCTGTCCCAAGTGTGCTGCCTATAAATTATAATTAATACACAAGTCCACGTGCTCCATGGGCTGAAACTAAGGTCAGTTTAATGCATGAAATGTTCATATTGGGGGGGTGTATGGCTTGGGAGGAGGGAAGTCCTGAGAAGTGTGACTCGTTCGCGAGTTTGGCTTTCATCGCGGTACGTTCGCAGCTGTGTCTCTCTATTGATCGTCACGAGGGAGAAGAGTGCCTGATGGGCGTTGTTAACGGCCATGTTGTTCTAGTGGGGGGCTGGGCTAGGATCCGGGCGGCTCGCGCGTCTGAGTGGGGAGGCCAGCCGCTGGGGCCGCCGCTCCTGCTCCTGCAGTGAAGGTTTTAGCATGCTTCACCGCTAATGCTTTATTAATGCACTCGGCCGCGGTGCTGCAGAGCTACACGAATCCATATGCTGCTCCCAGCTGCCCCGTGGGTGTACACCGGGGCAAACACAGATTCAATTATTCATCTTTGCACCTTCGTTTCGGAGGGGAAGTAGCCTACAGCCAACCAAGCCGAGTGTAAAACAACACGCGTATCAGAAACCCCGAGGAATCGCAAAAAAATCACTGGCTTCTGATTTACGGTAGCTTCACAATTCCATCACTGTGTCCCCTGCGTCCGCAGCCTGTATGGTAAAGTACTACGGCCCGAACCTCCTCAGCTTTCTCGTAAAATGTATGTCCTACATGTGTTTTCTGTTAGGAACAAGGTGAAAAGGTAAATGTCGTGAACCTCTCATGCCACTACTTCGTTCAAAGATGCTGCAGCACAAACAATTCTGCCTATTTGCCTTTTAGGTGCACATAATGTTTGCAAATCTATGTTTTGCTGTTGTTGTCCAACCAACTTTGCTACTAACTAGCTTTGTTGATGAGGGTTTTTGTGACTTTCTTTAAGTAAAAATAACCGCATCGACTCATTTCCTTTCTTCAACCCTTTGAATCCCTCAGGGTGTTTCCGTGCTTCACACTTTCACCTCTCTCTCGCTAAACAAAGTAGGTCAAAGTCAAGTGTGTTGTATTGGGTCACAGAAAGAGCTGACAGCAAATGGCGTATCGCACGTAGGCCTACATTACCAGAATACCCTGACTTTGCTTGTTTGCCTGTCCAGCTTTGGCTTGGACACGCAGTGTAGAAACTTCAGTGTGTAGTAGCATCTACTGAAATGAGACACTAGTATTTTAGAGAGATTGGAGAGGACTTTGTTTATCAGTAAAATGATGTGAGGAGTTGAGCAATCTCTCTCATCTCTCTTGCCTCCCCCCCCCTCTTGTCTCTTGCCCCCCCCCCTCTCTTGCTTCCCCCCCCCCCCTCCTCTCTCTCTCGCTCCCCCCCCCCCTCTCTTTCAAGATTTGTTTATACAAGCTATATTTATTTGCTTGGAATTGCCCATTAATAGCATGACAGGAGTTATACCCATATGGCCAACCATCTCCCCCCCCCGCCCTCCTCCAGAAAATGGGACCGGATTGGACAACAAATAAGAAATGAGATAAAATAATGCAGAGAAATAGAACTTACAGTTATTACAAAAAAATGACATTATTCCTCCTCAACAAAAAACAACATGCATGGACAGTATTAATAATTAAAGTCTTCATTAACTCACAATGACTTTCAAGTAGCGTACGTCAGCATTGATAATTTGCGTCATAAATGTCACATGTGTACTTATCTGACGAAAACGGGAAAAACTGCTCCTGTTTACATACGGGAAAGGTAGCTTGTTCCCCCTTTTTAAAAAAAAATTACTTTCCCAACCAATCAAGCGAATCCCAGATTTTTATTGTGAGTTTCCATTGTGCACCGGCTTGAGCAGATGAGTCATTGGCTCCTTTTGATTGGTCCAGCTGCTACTCATAAATGGTCTGAGATTAGAGCATGACGGATGTGCTTTCAGGCACACAGGGCTGTTTGCTGGGGGGGGGGGGGTCTTGTCACCAGTCCCCCTCCCCCCACTCCCACCCCCACCCCCACCTTCCCTTTCTTCACTGAGCTTGACGCTAATCCCGCTAACACTCCTGATCCACTTGCAGAGCGCGCGCACACCCCCCCCCCCACCCCCCTTGTCGTCGCTCGCTATTCTTTTAGACAGTCATTCTCTTAACCTTTGACCCCCTGTCCACACGCCCAGAATACCTGCGAGTCAAGCACAAGGCCTAATTCACTGCGTCTGAGTTTTCCGTAGGTCACAGTCAAGCCAGCCTCTTTGACGCCACAGAGTTGTGTGATGTATTGGAAAAAAAAAAAAAAGAAAAAAATCCTGCATGGAGATTATGACTTTACCCATTAACCTAATGGACTGTCCATTAATATATTCTGTTGCAGGCTAGATTTACGCTAATATCTCCAGACAACTTATTGATAACCCCCCCTTCCCCCCCGCCCCCGTGCACAAGACAGAGTGCTTTTTCACACTTTCCAGTCCTCATCTTGGGCCAGAGTTTTTCAGCCACCTCATCGAAAGCTGTGTGCTCTAGACCGAGGACAATCAGGGGCCATAAAAACCTTCCGGAATGTTCCGTGTACCTGGGCTGGCGGTGGAATCGTGGCAGATGTGCAGGACGTAGAGACAATAGTCAGAGACAGAGAGACAGACAGGCAAGGCAAGCTGGCACACGCTCTTTTTCGGATGCTTCTGATGTTACAGAAGGCTACACATTATTTGATCAATGCCAGTTAAAAAAAGAAAACGAAATACAAAAAACAAACCAAACTTAAAGCTTCAGGATCAGACAAGAAATCTTGCCACACCTGCGAGAATAATGGAGACAGATAAATCAAAACTTGTCAAATAAAAAATAAAAGAGCTGTCATGGTTCTGCCCTTTTTGAGCTCACACATTGACACACGATGTATCTCATAGGCAGTTTGGATTAATCATCTCCAAAACAATTATTGGTGCAACTCATTAATGATGAACAAAAAGTGTAACAAGAGCATTCCAAATTTACAAAAGACCACTTCCAAACCCTTTAGTCCTTGCTAGCTTGCTAGCAGTATGGCTAAGGGTCTGTGTTCCTGGGTAAATACCATGGTTGCGTCGTAATTATAAACCATCTTTCCAAAATCCAAAGCATGTACAAGGTAGTTCAAAGTGATGCTAAGTTTCAGTACGATTGTAATTATTACTGTACTGGAATGAAAAGTTGTGAGTTACTCAAACTTTTTTTTTTAATGAGGTGTGACCCACACTCAGGTAAGGGAGACAATGATGGTTGAGTTAAATTGCTTTTTGTAAAGAAGCATCAAAAGCACTACATCTCCTTGAAGTACTATTTCTGCTACTGTAAAATTGTCAAAGAGGCATGAATATCTATCTTATCACCATAGTCAAACATAGATAAAGCAAAAAACTTGCTGAAAACTTGTTTTTGATTGTCTCCAGAAAAAAAAAGAATTGTAACCCAGTGTGTGATGTCCCCAAAATACACACATTGCAGAGTGTTTTATCAATCGTCTGTCTTTTCCCAGCATTCCGAGGAAATGTCAAGGAAAAACGGTTTGTTCTAATTGCTCTGAGTGCAAAGATCCCTTTTTCCCACGGTGCCAGTTCCTGCTGCGCATGGCAAATTGTGGTCACTCACTCACGGACGACCTTTGAGGGACGTTTTGTGGGACGCATGTGCAGGTGGTGCTTCGTTGAGTAGGACGCATGCGCAGGTGGTGCCAGCTAAAATGTGTCTGCGGAAGTGAGTTGCGCCGTGGGTCTGGACGGTTCCGTGCTTGTTTTTGCATATGCACTGCAATATCCACTCAGAGTGGATCTGTCTACACACAATGCACGGGATTGGTTGAGGCAGGTCACATGGGGTGCACCTAGACCTTGTAATGGACCAAGTAAAAAATAGCACCAATTCTGGTGAATGAAGAAAAAAAAAGCAGCACAAATCTTTTCCTCTTTAATTCTAACTGGACACAGTTTTCTTGTTGGCTGACATTTTGGCTCATGGCGAAGTGATTTAGTTTCAATGTCAGCATTTTAGTGAGAGAGGATGGAGAGAGAGAGAGGGGACAGAAGCGTGTGGCTGTCCTCAAGTTCTCTGCTAATTAGCCTAAATACTGTCCTGAGCTCTCACTAAGTGTAACACTGCCCCTAATCTCCTCCTTATGCAATCAGCTAGTGTTTCTACCCCAACCCCAATGCCCTCAACACATACACACACGTGTACACACGTACACACACGCGCACACACACTACATACATACACACACATGCCCACACACACATTCACACATACTCATGCACGCACATACATACACAAACACAGAGTTGCATATTTATTCAAATGAATGTATACTAAAACATATATCAAAATACAGTGATGAGCATGAAGTGCAAGTGAAGCTGTGCACCATCACTGTATATTTTTTAGGTTTTTTAATCGGAGGTGAGCATGTAATGCAAACTACTGACCCAAGAACTATCCAGATTTTTACACATGTACATGATGCATTTAAATACTAATCAGGCAAGATTCTCTCTCATTCTGTATTTTATCAGTATGAAAGGGACATGGGTTGCGCATTACACATCGTAAGTAAGCTGGTCCTGTTAAAGGTCACAGTGAGGATCTTCAGATGAAGAGGAGTCTGCTTTGGCATACCTGAAACAAGAACAGAAGGTGTATAAAAAAGGTATTTAAAAAAATACTTTATGGATGATGCTTCACGTGTGCCCTCAACTCAAATACAAGAGCAACTTTTGTGAAACGCAGAAGCGAACTGTACAGAGCTCACTTGATTACCTGGACCAACAATATTATTGTTTGGAACAGAAGCCAGCCATTGCTCCATTGCTGTGGGAATTGAGTTTGACGACCCTGAAAGAACAGTGTCCCGCCTCCTGTTATTTTCAGCCTTTACTCAATTTGCAAACGGCAGCTTTGAGCAGAATCAAGAGCCCTGGCCAGAGCCATCCTCATAAATCTCATTAATAAACAGATAGCTATTTCCATTGGCTGGGCGTGTATTTTAAAACAGCATCTTTTGCCCTGAGCAAAGTGTGCTCGAGCGTTCCTTATTTTGGGCTCGTCCCTGTGAAGTGCCCGGGTCAGGAGTTTTTCTTACTCTGGGCGTATGCTTTGTCGGTCCAAGTAAATGCCAAACCTTGTGGTGGTTCCTTCACAGATGTAAAAATGACTCAGAAATGAAAATCTGATTAGCAGTGCTTACTGGTAACAGTGTGAGAAGCTATTCTATTACGTTCAAGAACAGAGCAGCACCCTTCCTACATAATTGTAGCGTTTAGAGCCTGACTTTCAGAATGAGGTGAGTTCCTGGTCACAAGCGTACATGTTTTTTTTAAGAATAGTACACGTTAGGTCTACACGACTGTGCGGCAGTGTAGCATATAGGATGACAGTGTAGTATAATGGGTAAGGAACTGGTCTTGTGACCCTAAAGGTCACTGGTTCAATTCCCGGGTAGGACACTACCACTGTACCCTTGAGCGAGGTATTTAACCTGCATTGCTTCAGTGTATATCCAGCTGTGTAAATGGATGCAGTGTAAATGCTGTGTAAAAATTTGCGTGAGTCGCTCTCGATAAGCGCGTCTGCTAAATGCCTGGAATGTACTGTACTGTGCTATACTGTGATGTGATGTGATGTATGTAAAACTCTTAGCATGGAACCTAAAAGCCCTGCTGTGTGGCGGGGCCCTCAGACGCTGTGGTGCGCAGTATGTTTCATGTGCCGGGGCAGCGCAGCAGTATCACTTAATTGATTTCCACAAGCTCAATATTTATTACCCGGCATTAGCACAGATGGACCGGCGCCATCGGCATGGCTACCGTTCCATTACAGCCCTTTATTATTATTATTATTATTATTGTTATTATTATTTTTTACGACCAGCCGTATGACTGCGAGACCCATTAGCGCTCGTTAGGAACTACAGTATGAGCAGTGTTCTGTGAGGTTCCGAGTCCTTCATACTATCATTACAAAATGGATTTTAAAAAATTATGATCTGACATCAGCCCTTACTGTTCCCTGGGTGTATACAATACACCATCATTAAACTTCCCTTTTAAAACCGTTACTATAATGATGATGATGATGATGATGATGATGATGATGATGAAGCAGCTTAATTGAAACTGCTGTAGAACCAGCTGAAACAAAACAAAAATCTTAGGTTTCTCAGCAATCAGCCTAATTAGCTGAAAAATACTCTAATTAGCCTTACAATGTGACAAAACAGAGTTAAATATTTTAAATATTTTCTAATAGCATAATATGTAGCCAATGTACAATCAAATTATTCACCAGAGTATGTTTAATTACTTTCCCTACTGAACATAGCAAGCATTTGTTTGTAGTGAAATGAGGGAGAATGGAATGTTTACTTTCATGTTTGTCCAGTCTCCGGTGCTGGTGGATGAGGAACAACAGTAGGCCAACATGGTAAGGTGAAATATATCCGTCCTGATTTGTGTGGGTACAACTGCCCGCGATACAGTAAGCATGGGTAGCAGTGTAGCAGGGGCAGTAGAGTGGGAGCGAGCACCAGTGTGTGTGTGTGTGTGTGTGTTTGTGTGCATGTTTTTGTGCATGTTTTTGTGTGTGTGTGTTTGTGTGCGTGTTTGTGTGTGTGCGCGTGCGTGTGTGTGTGTGTGTGTGTGTGCGTGTTTTTGTGTGTGTGTGTGCGTGCGCGTGCGTGTGTGTGTGTGTTTGTGTGCGTGTTTTTGTGTGTGTGCGTGTGCGTGTGTGTGTGTGTTTGTGTGCATGTTTTTGTGCATGTTTTTGTGTGTGTGTGTGTTTGTGTGCGTGTTTTTGTGTGTGTGTGTGCGTGTGCGTGTGTGTGTGTGTTTGTGTGTGTGCGCGTGCGTGTGTGTGTGCGTGTTTTTGTGTGTGCGTGCGCGTGCGTGTGTGTGTGTGTTTGTGTGCGTGTTTTTGTGTGTGTGTGTGCGCGTGTGTGTGTGTGCATGTTTTTGTGTGTGTACATGTATGTGTTTAATGGCTGCTGATTTGCCGAAATTCATGAACAGTAAAAGGGAATGAAGATCCTATCTGAGAATACAAAATGGCTGACAGAGTTAAAACCTTGCTTTAAAAATGTTATGTTATGTTATGTTATGTTATGTTATGTCATGTTATATATATTAAACAGAAATGGCATACCTCAGTAGTTCACATACCATGTGATGCGCATGCATTGCATGGATGGAAACGTTTCAAACACAGGAGTGTGCACAAAGGGACACGTGTTATAGCACTGGCTCGAAGGACCAAACAGAAGCCGGGTGTTTTAATGTCTCAGAAATTACATTTTAGATGAGAAAAAGAGTGCTGAGCGGAACGGAACTGCTCACAGGAAGCTGCTTAACGCATTTAGAAATCTGTAACTAACTTCACATGTGCTCTGTCTGTGTGCACCACTCTCAGTTTTTATTTAATGTGGATCTCGTGGACGTCAGGTCCATTTATGAATTCAAACGCTTGACACGAAGCAGCCATTTGGGAACTAAAATACAAAGTGTGTCATGTCTGCCCCCTAATGGTGAAACAGACTTTCTGCATCTATCCATTCTTCTCTGGAGTTTCTGTTTAAGCACTTGGCAGAGGCTTATAGCCAAATTGATTTACGAAAGGGGCGTTTAACATTTAACATTAGATATAAATTTTTATTATTATGTGTGTTATTACTTACAATACCACTGGGGGGTGCTGTTTTAGCATCATGCCATGACTAATGTGATCAGTGTCAAGACATCAATAAAGTAAAAAATAAATCAGGAAGAATGAACCTGAAGATAAATTTGTTTTTTGCTTTTTGACTTACGAGAGCTCCACACAGATTGTACTTCCTGGCTTTGAAGTGCTCTGTGCCACTGTGAACAGCTCACATGCTCACATTTTCTGCTCAGTTTTCATTAGCCAGTATTCAAAACCAAGTACCTTTTTTTGCTGAAGCATACAGTATACTATAAAAATACATTTTAAAATAAATAATTGCAACAATACTGCAGGACCAAGGCCCTTCAACATTCAAACTTCAAATTCAAATGGTTTCATTGATATGAATACTGACAGCTGGAGTTCATACTGTGTACTATGGAGACAAGTGTAATATCTGAAACTTGGCACACATCTAAAATAGTTCAGAGGGAGGGGCTGGCCCGTGTCTAGTAAGCACAATTCATGACAATAAAACCCGTTTCTATTGCCCTAGCAGTTGCTTAGCGCAGCACACAACTCATCCTTTCTTATGTATCCCTGACACAGAGATGCACAAAGCACCTTGCCATTTAGCACTGCATTGCATGAGCATTAAAACAATCCTGCTTTTCAGCTGTTTAGTGTCTCACAGAGTATCTGATGGTCTTAGTACTGACAGAAGACCTTCTATATGCACACAAGTATCATAATCTTTGAGCTGTTAGCCTGAAGCCTGACCCTGCCTCCGTGTTCTCTATTTTCTGTCTCCTGACCATAGCCTGAAGATGTGTGATGTTGTTTTGACAGTCATGCTGGTCATCTGACAGCGGTTTCCCATCAGCCATTGGGGTACTGTGCAGCCGTTGCAACGAGCAGAACTGAAAATGACAGACGTTCGATGAAAAGCTGCACAAGGTGAGCTGGGCATTATCAGCAGCAACACATTTTTAAAAACAACCTCTCAGGTTTTAAAATGTGAACCTTCTGTCTACCAGATTGCAGATCCCCACTGAAGAACTAATCACAGCATCATTTGCTGCAAGAAATCAGGATGTAATCTTGGACCCTCATCTTCGATAACTGGCACGTTAGAAATTGTGTGTGTGCGTGTGTATGTGCGTGTACATGTGTGCGCGTGCGGGCATGTGTGTGTGTGTTGGCCAGACGGACCTCAGGCAAATGTGCAGGCATCTGTACAGCCTGGAATTGGAATTCTATTGCTTAATCGTGATAATTTTGATTTGTTACCTTGGACCCTATATGCTATGTGATAGCTTGGGCCCCGGAGCTTCAGTTGGTAAACCCAATAATTAATATGGGCGGGATGTGCCCCATAATAGCCCCATTGCCGACCCCCCTTCTTCCGTGTTTCCAGCGCCCCCTTGCAACCTCAGAACGCACCCAGGGGAGCGGTAGGTGTCGCCCACGTTGAGAAACGCTGCATTAGAGGAATTGTTTGTGTTGGCCAAATTAGCAATATGGTCCCACGCCTACTGGTTTGCAGGCCGCAACCACACCCTTCTCCAAATCGTCTTTCAATCACGGGATGAATCCTATTGGCTGTCCTACAACAATCAATTAGCCAATACAGGGTGGAAGAGTAACTGTTTGTTAGCGGACTAGAACGGCTGAGGAATATTTCAGTGGTAACGGTATTTAGCCAGCAGCACTTACGGTAAAATGTCCCTAATTTAATACACTTTTTGTGCTTATATGTAGCTAGCTTAACCTTAGTTAACTAGTTGGTAGATAACAAAATAACCTTAACTGACTAGCCAATAGTTACGAACAAATTAGTTAAATATTGAACTGCTTTATCTAGATAATCTTCAACATGAAGGTGCGTTTTGATGAACCAACATGTTTGCACACGACCAAACTATTACCGCGGTGGGCCTGAAGTTAAACTACAACGTTAACGTTTGTTTCTCCTGCCGGCGCTCTGGCTACCAGCCCTTGAATGCGTTCCTCTAATAATCATTGTCAGTCGTATGTATTTAATACCTATATTGCATGCAATTGTTGGAATTTGCGGGTTGTTTGATGTTTGAATAAACTGTGCTCTCTACAAGAGGCCGTCCCATTGTGTCCCAATAGTGTCAGTTTGCGCTTTAGATTATCATTGTAATTATTGCTTTCACAATTTCACATGTACTTTCCAGAACATGTGGTCTCCACCCTTTATGATTCTACCATTCGGCTCTGGCCGGGAGAACGTGCTGGAAGCTCAGAGACATTTTGAAACGCGCCTTGCGGTTGCATCTGGAATGTTCCCGTGGTGCTTCGTACCCATGCGTCCATGTACCAACCACTTGCCCTCTCACAGGAAACAGGTGCCAGGTAAGTGTAGAACGCAGACCCCAAATCACGTCAACTTATTTGGCTAACGTTATATCTCATGTATAGCTGATGCTGTACGTTATTATGAGTGTAGTTCATTTGGTTTTCGTAATACAAACTGAAAAATCTGTCAGGGTCAGGATCATGTCTCCCATAGCAACGAGGCCGTACTGGTACTAACGTATTGCCAAAATTCATAATTTGCACTTAAACAAAATGATTACATTTAAATGCCAATATTATGTTATGCAGCTACTATACACGTTACAATGTACATATTAAGTAAGGCTCTTGTTATATTCCAGCAAATGTTAGGTCAGCGTTACTCGAGATTCGTGCAGCGTAGCTTGAGGTTATGCCTTCCATCGAGTTAACTTCGCACAAGTAACGTTAGTATATCCGATTCAACCAGAGTATTTGCCAGAGAAACACGTGCAGTACTTGGAATATCAACTACCATAAACAAGGTAGCTACCTTGTGTTGTCTTGTACAATATTTAGTGTACCAACAATCCGGCTAGCTAGGGTTCCAACTAGCTAACGAACATTTGTTAGCTAGTACAAGTACAAGTCCTATTTGTTGGCTGTATCATCATTTTGTTCTGTTACTGACAGATTTGGCCTGCTTGTTTCACTTCTCTGGCTCTCCAGATCTGAAAAAACTAGCTAATATAACTACGCTATGTCTTTTTATTTATCGGGGTAAAACGATCTTTCACCATGCCAGTTATGACAGGTTTCTTCACTTAGATAATGAGTTGAACCCGTTAACGTTACCCGTGCGCTTTGAGGATTTTTTGAAATGCACATGCTAAGTATAAAGTTTGAAATGATCGTAAATGGGCTCTAAAACGGTCTTATTTTAGAAGCCTGTACGTTATTCTAATCATTTCTGATCAAATTTGGATCAGCACCACGTTAATGAAGTAGTCCACTTCCCGGCCTGTTATGCCATGAATATAGTAGCAAATGTCTGAGGTCATAGTCACGTGTTTGAAGCCCGGACATCACTTGTGTCAGGATAATTGTAATACGCCTATCAGATGGCTCTTAGTTTGTTGGGCATAAAAATAATCATCTTTCCTTATCACTTTATTTAATCTTTAGCAGAAACATTCTCCTGTCTTTCAGTCTTATACTTTTCGAAATAGCTGCTAAAGAAAATATTTAAATTTGATCACAAAAGAGTGGCTTTGCTTTCTTCCATCTGGAGATTAACTTCAGCAAAAGCAAAGGCAGCAGAATTGTCGTTGTCTGAAGCATTTTTAATCTTCCCTTAAATCGTGGTAATGTTTGTACATGTTGTGATTATTTTCTCTGCAATGTAGCTGAAATCTTGTCCAATGAAGAAGCCAAGAAAATAATTTTGATAAGGTAGGCTGTTTATTGCTCACTTACTCTTGTTAATTATTAAAATGGCTCTATTGAAGCTTGTGTGTGCTGTAAAAATAACTAGTGATGAAAGATTTTTCAACCTACTCTCCTGGCTTCAATCACTGAGAGTAAGGCTGCAGGCCCTGTGTTTACAGACTGCTGTCTCTTGCAGATCTGTGTTTGACTTGGTGAAAAACACTCAGTTTCTGGAGCTGACCGACTCCAAGTTACTGGGCTGGTATTTGACTCTTCCTGCAGAAGACAGGAAGCTTATACAAGGTAACAGCCGGAACTGCTCACATTGTGCAATATATCATTATGAGTAGAGCCTTCTTTCTTCTGAAACTGCAGTACATGGTCTCTAATTCAGTCCTCCAGCAGTGATGCGGCTTCAGCACAGAATGCTAGTGAAGTACTATTGGGAAGCCATTTTGAGACCTGTTCATTAGGATATGATTAATAATGGACTGGTAGTTAGTGTGATCAAATGTGTTGATGTTTATGTATTAGTAATACATCAGTGATATATTTATGATTTTTTTTTTTTGCTTTTTTACTTAACACACCTGTCCGTTAGCACTGAATAAATATTTAGTTATCTCTTATTTTTGAATAAAACAAAAAATTATTGTGTTTTAGTTTTAATAGAAAACATTCCAAATCCGTTATTAATCCAGCAGGAAAATATTGAAATTGAGATCCTATTTGTTTATCCCCTTGTTTTACAAGTCGACCTTTGTCATGGATTGACAGGGTGTTGTGTGAAGATGTGCTGTTTGTGCAAAATGAGTTAGCATCCGTGTGTGACAGTGCATCAGGTGCATATTACTGCTTAAGTATAATTTAATTGGCTCTTTCAGAGTCTCATTCTCTCTTCTGTGTTCATTCCTGTTTGTATTGCGCGCCAGTTGGCTAACACTAATTACCTTGTTATATTTTCATCTATTATGGCTGTGAAGACAAGCAGAGGATTACCACTGAATTACTGTCTGCAGAAACAAACTGTCAGAAATAATGAGACTGGTCTATGAAACAGCAGTGCTGTGCATATGTGCTCTGATTAGCCTGGGGAAAAACAGGGGGGAAGGATGTGTTACCTGGATTTTGGGATTAGACATGATTACCCATCTCAGTGATGCCATACACGCATCAGGAGAACTTTGCTTGTCGTAATAACTTGGTCACATTACACTTAACTATTTTGGAGGGAAGGAGAGTGTTGTTGAAGAGACTATAAAGACACTTTCACAGAAAGATTTTCACCCCCTACCACACTTTACAGACGAAGGAGGACTTCTACAGTTTCTTCAGAAACACCCTGCTCTTGATGTGACCAGAAATTTTGTGTATATAAAACGTAAGTATTTTCTCAAGTCCAGCCGAGATATGAAATGTGTATTTTGTGGCCAGCGTTCACTTGTCCTTTCCAGAAATGAAATTCCTTGTTTGATCTGTTTCAGGGCAGTCCTTGGAAGAGTGCACACACCTCTTATCGTCGGAAATGTCCACAGACTTGAACAAGTACATATTTCCTTCTGTTCCTTTCTGCTTCATTATTCCACAAAAACACTTTCCATTGAACATGGTTAATTGGCGTCTTTGCTAAAATGATATTTTTCATATTGAAGCACATGGAGTTTCCGATGGATTGGGAGAATAGACGTCGTGTTACCTCAATCAAAAGCTGTGTTCTTTCAGTATGCTTTATACTGGGCTAACTCTGAAGTGTCTTCCAGTATCGTTTATATATATATATATATTGATTAATCTATCAGATGGCCCAAGTTCAATCATTGCACACACTATCCTTTTAATGAATAGCCAATCCAAATTTAGCTCCAGTAACCAATAAGCAAATCTGCATTTGAGATCTTGATTTTTCTCAGACTATACAGCATGACACAAAAACTTGTAATTGACGACAAAAAAAAAAAAAACTAAGAATCATACTTCTCCAAGCAAGAATGCCCTGGAAACAAGTGACAGGTTGTGCTGCATAGGGATTGGGGGAGTATCGGTACACTACCAGGCAACCCATACCCCACCGCTTGGTTTGCATTGAATGACCAATGACTCACCGTCTCACGCCTCCTCTGCCAGATCCAGACGACCCACGTATTACGGCGTGTCGCTGTGCAAGAGCTGTGGAGCCAGCATCCCCTTCAGCACCACCACCTGCCGGCTGTGCTGCGTGCCCGCCAAGAAGCCGGAGGAGAAGTTCTACCTGTCAGGTGTGTGTCCTCCTCCGCCCAGGCTGACCTCAGCCACACTCGGGCGCAAGGAGAGCACCGTCTCCTACTGTTTACTGGGAAACAAAGGGAGTGGACTTATAGCCTGTTTCTATGTGTGCTTTTTTTGTATTTTCCATGAAAATGACATGCACAGTTGAAGACCTGGACTGTCGGTGACCTGGATTTACCTGGTTGATGCTTCTAGTGATGTCATCTCACTTTGTGAATGTCTGTGTGAATAGTTCAGGGCGGCAGTGTAGCACAGTGGGTAAGGACCTGGGCTTGTAACCTTAAGGTCGCAGGTTCGATTCCTGGGCAGGACACTGCCGTTGTACCGTTGAGCAAGGTACTTAACCTAAATTGCTTCAGTATATATCCAGCTGTATAAATGGGTACAATGTAAAATGTTGTGTAAGTCACTCTGGAAAGAGCGTCTGCTAAATGCCGGTAATGTACTGTAAGTTCTTCTGTATGGAGTTAACTGATTTAATCGCTGTCTGGTTGATTGGTAGACCAAGGGAGGGAGCTGCGCTTGCTCCCCACCGGTGTGAGGGAGGAGCTGATTTTCGGGCCCTCGGGGGTCCAGGACGCCCCTGGAGAGCGGAGGACGGCCCAGGGCCCCGCCGATCAGTCGCTGCTCCTGGTGTCGGAGGAGAGCTTCCGTTCGGCCTGCGGCGCTGCAGAGGGGCCTCCCGGCCTGCAGGGGGAGCAGGCGCACATCCTCAGCCAGCTGTGGGACGAGGAGGTGGAGAAGAAGAGCGCCGGCGTGACCGTGTACAAGGACTCCTCTGCGCAGGCGAGCTTCGCGCTGGACGCGCAGCTGGAGCGCCACGGCAAGACGCCGCAGGGGCTCGTGGGTAGCCCGGAGCGGGGCGGATACCGGGGGGAGGAGCCCGCTGACTTCACGGGCCTGGAGACAGAGACGCTGCCCGAGTACTGCAGCTTCGACAGCACCGGGCTGGGCACCTCGTACCGGGACTGCAGCGACACCAGCCAATCAGGAGGCTCCTACCACAGCGGGTCCGACCCCACGACCGGACCACGCGAAGCGGAAGGGACGGACAGCTACGGCTCCGCAGACTCCACCCCCTGCCGCGGCGAGTACGCGGACTGGACTCGCGGCGACCGCCTGGACGACTTCGGCGTGGAGGAGGACTCGAGGTACAGCCTGAAGAACGAGGAGTTCCACAGCGTGATGGAGGCGGAGCCTCTGGAGGTGGGCGGTGCCACATGGGTCAGTTCTTGGACCCCTACGTCTCAGGGCTTAGAGATGGACCCCCGGATGAACCCAAGCCCAGCTGACCAATCGCAAGGTGAGGTGGCGGGAGCCTATCACGGCCCACGCACGCGCGGAGGGAACTGGGCCTGCCCCGAACGGGAGTTTGCGCCCTCGTCGCCCGGCAACAGGGGGAGGAACAGCAGCTTAGCCGCTCTGTACGACAGCCGCTCCATGGCGGGAAGCCCCCAGGTGACCGTCAACCAATCGGTGGACGTCAGCACGGACTTCAGGGCCAGCTACACCTCCACGCGGGCGACTGAGGCCAGGGGGAGCGTGGTCAGCAGGGCCTCCAACACCGAACCCCCGGGGGCAACCCGAAACGCCGCCGTGAACACGGGCTGCGCACCGCCGGGCCAAGACCGGGGCACCCAAACCACGCCTGCCCCCACGGCCGAAAAGTTCGCCATCACTGAGGTCTGCATGGCTGACCTGGACTACTTCACTGAGGTACACGTGTGTCAGTTAGGACTGACATTAGAAATCATGTCTGAATTAATAATTTACTTCCACTTCTAGCACTGTACATCCGTCACTATTGTCACTATTGATTGGAACCGTGATCCTTTTTACTTCTATTATTTTTCTTTTTTTTTTTTTAGGAATTCATAAAACTACACCATGCCCAAGACGAGCTGAAACTGTTGCAGGTCAAGCTTGCATGGTAAAGTGCTTTCATTGCCTCTGAGCAAATCACTTTCGGCTGTGTTTGTATCGGAGGTGTCCAGTCTTACCTGAAAAGGGCTGATGTGGGTGCAGGTTTTTGTTTTTAGCCCAGCACTAAGACACCCAATTTGACCTAATTAACTCTTCATGGTCATCAATCAAGACCTTAATAAGGGAATCCAGTGTTGAAGCTGAAACACAAGCCTGTGCCCTGTACAAGCCTGTCTCTCTGTAGAGACTGTGTTGACCTGTCTTTCTCTACGCTGGTCTGTCTGTGTTGACCTGTCTTTCTCTACGCTGGTCTGTCTGTGTTGACCTGTCTTTCTCTACGCTGGTCCGTCTGTGTGGACCTGTCTTTCTCTACGCTGGTCTGTCTGTCTGTGTTGACCCGTCTTTCTCTACGCTGGTCTGTCTGTCTGTGTTGACCCGTCTTTCTCTACGCTGGTCTGTCTGTGTTGACCTGTCTTTCTCTACGCTGGTCCGTCTGTGTTGACCTGTCTTTCTCTACACTGGTCTGTCTGTTGACCTGTCTTTCTCTACGCTGGTCTGTCTGTGTTGACCTGTCTTTCTCTACGCTGGTCTGTCTGTGTTGACCTGTCTTTCTCTACGCTGGTCCGTCTGTGTTGACCTGTCTTTCTCTACGCTGGTCTGCCTGTGTTGACCTGTCTTTCTCTACACTGGTCTGTCTGTTGACCTGTCTTTCTCTACGCTGGTCTGTCTGTGTTGACCTGTCTTTCTCTACGCTGGTCTGTCTGTTGACCTGTCTTTCTCTACGCTGGTCTGTCCGTCTGTGTTGACCTGTCTTTCTCTACGCTGGTCTGTCCGTCTGTGTTGACCTGTCTTTCTCTACGCTTGTCTGTCTGTCTGTTGACCTGTCTTTCTCTACGCTGGTCTGTCTGTCTGTTGACCTGTCTTTCTCTACGCTGGTCCGTCTGTGTTGACCTGTCTTTCTCTACGCTTGTCTGTCTGTCTGTTGACCTGTCTTTCTCTACGCTGGTCTGTCTGTGTTGACCTGTCTTTCTCTACGCTGGTCTGCCTGTGTTGACCTGTCTTTCTCTACGCTGGTCTGCCTGTGTTGACCTGTCTTTCTCTACGCTGGTCTGCCTGTGTTGACCCGTCTTTCTCTCCGCTGGTCTGTCTGTCTGTTGACCTGTCTTTCTCTACGCTGGTCTGCCTGTGTTGACCTGTCTTTCTCTACGCTGGTCTGTCTGTGTTGACCTGTCTTTCTCTACGCTGGTCTGCCTGTGTTGACCTGTCTTTCTCTACGCTGGTCTGTCTGTCTGTTGACCTGTCTTTCTCTACGCTGGTCTGTCTGTGTTGACCTGTCTTTCTCTACGCTGGTCTGTCTGTGTTGACCTGTCTTTCTCTACGCTGGTCTGTCTGTGTTGACCTGCCCTTCTCTACGCTGGTCTGTCTGTGTTGACCTGTCTTTCTCTACGCTGGTCTGTCTGTGTTGACCTGCCCTTCTCTACGCTGGTCTGTCTGTGTTGACCTGTCGTTCTCTGCGCTGGTCTGTCTGTGTTGACCTGTCTTTCTCTACGCTGGTCTGCCTGTGTTGACCCGTCCTTCTCTACGCTCGGCGTGTGACGGCGAAGCAGCTCCGAACAGGAAGCGGTTGGCGGCGGCTGCAGGAGAGACGGCGCGTGCGAGTGTTCCCAGAGGGCCGTGCGGGCGGAGCTCCGCCTCCTGGCGCTACAGCACGCCATGTGCCAGCAGCACTGCTGGAGGCGCTATTACACCTCGCCGGAGGGCGAGTGCAGCATCCTGAGGTAAAGGTGATTATGGGAAATGAAGTTTTTATGTATATGGCATGAAAATGACGGTGGGAAATATATATATATATATATATAGCACATTTATTTATATTGCACAAACCGTTGGATTAAATATTATTCTGTATCAGGTGTTCCCCTTTCTCTGATTTTTTACTTTGATTTTTGCATAGCATGGAAGCTCCCTCTGAGAACATAAAGAACGTTCTTCAGGACCTGGAGGAAGACTACTGTGAGATGAAGAGGAAGATCTTATCGGGTGTGCCGCTGGACGAGCTCCGCCCCCTGTCTGTGAACTCCCAGATGATTGGCTCTGAGGCGCTGTACGTCCCCTCACAGGTGTGTAGCGCACAGGTGTGCGTGTGTGTGTGTGTGTGGAGAACAGAACAGAACAGACCAGACCTGGGTCAAATATGTATTTTTTTTTTTTTTGGGATTCAAGTACTTTTCTGTGCTCTGTTGTTCTTGCCTGGTGTAATTGAGCCTGCCAATATGACCAGACGGCGGGGTTTGCATTTTTTGAGAGTATTTCATTGGTTCCAATACACCAGACAAGATCAGTAAAGCATAGAAAAGTATTTCAATCCAAAACAAACACGTGTTTGACCCAGGTCTGGAGCAGGCGCACAGTTCAGCTTGAAATGGCCGACATGAGTTTGCTTAAACTTGACCTTGGTGTCCTTATCACTGCTCAAAGTGCCAACTTTCTCCACCCGTTTCCATGTAGATCATTAAGGACTGTTTGTCTGAAGAGGAAGCAGTTGGGTGAGTATCCTCTGGCTCCTGCTTGTGTGTGTGGTAAATATTGTATTTGCTGTACAGGTGCTTATCCACCTCAGCCTGGAAGCCTGAGAGTGTATCTGAGTTCAAAACAGAGAAACCAAATTCAATGGTAAAAATGGGTCAACCGGTCCATACAGGCATGTAGGCTAGCCTAGCGTGTGTCCAGCACTGGGTCAAGCCGGGTGTGGAACAGGTAGGGTACTGAGGTTCCGCACCTTTACCCCCCCCCAGGGCTGAGCAGGGGGGGGCCCTGCAGCCGGCTCCCCAGGACGGAGGAGAGGGAGAGAGAGGAGGAGGCTCTGTCGCGAGCAGGAGCACTGAATCCCTGCAGGTACGTCGGCACAGGTGATGCTGCTTTGAAGGGTGCTGTGTGTGTCTGTGTGTGTGTGTGTGTGTGTGTGTGTGTGTGTCTGACTGTGTGTGTGTGCATGTGTGCGCGTGTCTGTGCGCGAGCGCAAGCATGTGTGTGCGTGTGTGTGTGTGTGTGTCTGACTGTGTGTGTGTGTGCGCTGCGTACGTACATGCATATGGGCTCTGTTCCTCTGTCTGACAGACGGAGCAGAGCGATGCCCCTCCAGCGGTGAAGCCCCAACCTGACAGCGCTAAGAGTGGAAGAGCAGACACCCCCCTCCCGAGTCAGACCGACCCCCCCGTCTGCCCCCCCATCAGCCCCCCCATCGACTCCACCGTGGGACACAAGCCTGGTAAAGCCCCTGGCCGCTGGAGCCAGTGTCTGGAAGCACGCTGGCCCAAGACTGCCTCTGGTCTGGTACTAACTACAGTGTGAAAGATCCCACCAGCTTAGTGCTAACATTAAGGGACAGGCAGATGAGATCTCCTGTGTTGCCACCAGGGGGAGCCAGAGACCCAGAATTGAGCGAGGCCTGGTACGATGCGGAGGAGGAGTTTGGGCCTGTGCCGAAAGGTCAGAAGGGGACACGGCGTGAGGGGGTGGAAGAAGGTAGTGATGGTGAGGTTGGAGTATCACTGCCTGACCCTAAAATTGACATGGTGCGGTTCACGTCAGAGGTTCAAATGATCTTCTTTTTGGTTTTTTTGTTCTGTGTTTGCTCTCCTTCTACAGGGACAATCAGCAAAGGGAAGAAAGATCTGAACTGTTTCCTGTGTGTCACAGGCCTCCCTGATGACACCACAGAGGTAAACGCAAACCCAGCACTTTAAACCCGTTCATTTAATCAGGTGTAGTTGCACCGCTTGGCCTGAAGGTGGAAGTAACTGCGCTGTGTTTTTTTTTTTTTTTTTTTTAAGGATGAAGTGCGGTCTACTTTCAGAAAGTATCAAGTGTCTGAAGTGAACGTGACTACTTTCAGCAATAATTTAAGGTAAAGTGTGCTGTAAAATTGATTACTCCTGAGGCTGTGATTGTCTTTGTTGTGGCTGCAGAGGAATCCTTTGAATGTCAGAGAAAAAGTGAGTATACCAGGTCCTGGTCTGTAAGGGCGTTGAATTAACGAAGATGCGGGCGGGACGGTGTTACTGACCCCCCCCCCCCCCCCCCCCCCCCCCCCCCCCGCAGGGTGGCCATGATGACGGTCAGCTGTCGAGGCTCGCCGAGGCGGCGGTGAGGGAGGTGAACGGCCGCACCCTCCGGGGGCAGGTCGTCAAGGTGACGAGCGTCTGCAGGCCCGGCAACCCGTCGTCGGAGCGACCGGGGGGTGGGGGGGGCGCGAAGACGAGCTCCCGCACCTTCCTCCGGGCGAGGCGCACGGCGACCACCCAGACTCCCAAAACCCCAAGAGCATCCTGTCCGTCACAGCCAAGGTGGGCGGGGCGGAGCGCTCGCTCGCACCTCGTCGTCCTCGGTTACGCCTCGGTTTGTAAACAAGGGTGCATCGCTGCGTGCTGTTATTCACAAAAACAGTTCTTGTGATTGCAGCTTATCGGATGCATCTTCTGTGCTTCTCAGAATAGTTCAAAGCCTTCTAATGCTGCCCTCTTTTTGGGCACTTAACCAGCAGACCAGCCAGAAACTTTTACACACCTTTTTCTAAAGGCATCGCATCTGTGTTCATGTAAACACTTGCTGCTTATTTTATTATTGGTTTAATTCTAGTCTGTGCCACCTTAGCTATACTGCTACCTGCATATGCATGGAATGTCTTTATGTTTAGTGGCCTTGTTTGGAACAGGTTGTTTTGTTGGTGGATAAACTTTCAGTCCCTTATCGCGTTTCTGTTTTCCCATTGATGTGTACTTCAGTGTCCCATCCACTAGGGGGCAGTGTGCGGTTTAGGCAGACCTCACTGAAGCCTCTCTTGTCTGTATCTCAGCCCCTCCAGCACCGGCTGGAGAAGCTGACCAACGTGCAGGACACGCCCACGGCCTCGGGCACCTGCGTGCCCCCGCACTATGCCACCATGGGCAGCTTCGACACGCTGATGGCCCGCCTGACGGAGCGCCACCCGGAGGCGGGGCGGGAGAGGATCGTCAAGGCCCTGGTGGAGCTGCGGGAGCAGAACCAGGGCCTCCTCAGCGGCCTGCCCCTCAAGACCATCGTGGACATGACCTCTGACCTCCTGACCCGCCCCTCCTCATCCGCGGTGGTGTGAGTGCGGCGGGCCAAGGTTCCGTTTTAGCCCTGTGAGGTGTGACTGCGCAAATACGCGATCAGAATGTTGAGTAACTGAACGTTCTAATGGTGATGTCACAATAGCTACTGGTAACTGAAAGCAGTGGAGTTCTAGAACACTGCCTTAGAATTCTGGAAAAAAAACAGTCCGAAATAGCCTACTCTTTAAAGGGTTAAATATCTTTTTTTTGTGTACCATCATTGTCCTTTTGCTGCAGAGGTTCTCATAAAGCATATGCTGTTGAAGCGGTTGCAGTACCATTTATTAGTCTATAGGTCATTTACTTTGTATCAAGAGCGGATGCATAAATATGAATAAAAATTCATGGGCTTTGTGTTTGAATTTTTCGGGATTGTGTTCCATTATGGAACACAGGAATCTGTGGCTAGTCAGTCATCATTGGTGTTGAAGGATGTAATACATTCCTTCTCATTCCTGCCCCCCCCCCATGTTTTGATGGCAAATGTTGTCCATCCATGTTAGCATTTTGAAATGTTCTCAGTGTTGTCTGAAGAACAAACATTGTTTTTTGTTTTCCTCCAAGTTATGCTAAAAAGTTCTGTTAATGGATTGGCAGCTTTCTTATGTTTAGAAGAAAAGCCAAACTGAATTTCTTTTGTTTCATTGTTATTGCTAAACAGCATTGCTGCTGTTATTTTCTGTTTTGAATCAGGAGTATTCCACCCTCTCTTTTCATTCAGTCTTGGATAACAAATATTTTGGAGACTTACTCATAACTTTTAAAAATAAATATACAGTGACAGAAAAGTGTACCACAGCATGGTTTGAAATGTGTACCAGTTGTGTCCACATTACTCTGGCCTCACAGGGATGGCTTACATGGTTTTATTTTCCAGAAATGTTTTGCTCCGGTATGCTGTCCATTGCCAACAATAAAACTAATTAATTTACATATTTACACGTCATGTTTTGTTTTGTATCCATTGTGTGTCTCACGCAGTGTATTTTCTGTTCTGAACTTTTCTGTGCTGGGGGGTTGGGGGGTTGGGGGGGGGGGGGCGGAAGCCTGCTTCTTTTTCAGTGCCTGTCTGGACAGTCTAATCCACCAAGGGAGATGGGTTTTTTTTATATTCTCACTTCAAACCATTGCCTTGGGCACCGTGAAGATTTAAGGACTCGGATGTCTTCTGATCTCTTTGAGGGATTAGCTTGATATGCAGCCCCCCCCCCAGCCACGCCCAAATTCTCACCACCTGAGCGTTTGGGAGGGTTTGAGTGGAGCGCTGCGCGGCTCATCCGTGCGTTATAAAGCTCTTCAAAGGACTGCCTGCATATCCGTTAAAGGGGGGCTACTAACGGCGGCATTGTGACGTCCTGTTTTGGTGTTCGTGATGCCACGTGACGAATTTTCCTTCTGGCGGTAATTGTTATCTATCGATCTAATACGCGGGGTTTCTCGATGGATTCCGGATTCCGGATACCCCCCCCCCCCCCCCCCCCAAAAAAAATAAAAAAGAAAATAAATACGCACAACACTCCTCTCACATTTCTTTGTAATGTGGCAAAGAATACTGAACTTTCCCACGGGGCCATAAAGTGTGGAAGAATAAAGAGGGAGGTGTCTCTTGGCATCCGATTTGCATCTTGGGTGGGAAGGTCGCGTGCAGTGTATTGTCCTACTTTTTCCCTGTAATTACCCGACACTAAATGTAAACTTGGAGCCACTAGATGGCGCGAGACAATTCTATAATAAACCTCCATTTGGTAGTGCGGAGTCTAGGCTTATAAGTGTCGAGAATACTTCTGCCTTAGCGTGTTAGCGGCAGATGCTGACATAAAAAATGTGAGTTTATTCGTGTGCATGTAGCTACCATCAAACTGCATCCTTATGCTTGGTATTCCATAGGTGTTCGGGTACTATTCTGATTAATCTGTCCCCTAGTGCACACAATGTTAACATGTCTTGAATATGCATTACATAAATGCTCAGATTAATTGGGAAAAATCACATAGCCTATGCATATTTATTTTACTTTGACGTGATGACCTCCTTTGAGCGACCTTCGTGTACGTAACAGGTGGTAACCCAATTAAAGCCGGTCACCTGACGGATAGTCCTAGGACCAAAGAGGGTGATTCACCGCCTCGTGGTCAGCTGGGGCAGGTTTATTTCATTTTTATTCCCCAATAATGGTTGAAGTTATCTTCAGTGCATAACGGATTCTTCTGAGGGGGGTATAAAATGCCCGGTGCAGTTGCGCCAAATTTTTCATTTATCTACTTCTTTTTATATTTGGAACCACGCTTTTATTCTGCGGTGGACAAGAAAGATGTAATAAGCTATTTGAAACATGCATAATAGAATAAAAATTACGGCAACACTTATAAGAAAACAGTGTTTATTTAAAAACTAAGTCATGTTTATAAGTTCAGCTCAAGGTGGAATTAATGGCATTCGGAACATAACATGTATCCCTATTCCCGTCGAGAATTAGCCTATTATTATTGCTATTATTAGTAGTATTTTCATTATTTGGTTTTCCTTTGGTTTATTATTGAGGAAATCTCAGTCCCTAGTCACTGAATGAAAGGGTTAAGTGTTGCTGTCGGATATAACCCTCCCCCCCCCTCCCCAATATGGGCGGAGACTTTGGATACCGACAGTGCGCTTTCTGGACGTAACTTCGGCGGAGAGAAACGGAGATCGGAGTTTGGAAAACAAATCCTGGAAATCAGATTTCAGACATATTCTGGACGCCTGCTTTGCGGTAAACTACTGGAGAAAATTAAACAAGATGAGTTTTCGATGTTAAAGCATTAGCTGGTGGGCTCGCGCGTGCACCACAAGAATCAAAGCAAAGTGCTCCGTAGGCTATAACTTCAGACCAGGACTGTTCATCCGGCTGCTAGTTCTCCGGATTATTTATTTGATGACACACCGTTTTGTAATCTTTGTTTTGAATCCCCGTTTGCATAATGATTCCACGCCACTTTGCTGGAACAGAAACGGACAAAGAGGGGGTTGCACTATTCTGGATTGACTGAGCGGACACGATGTGGATTTCATGAGTGGTCTGCAGCAGATTGACATCTGTGCCAGAAACTTCCCAGCTGCAAATTTCAGATAATTGCTTATTTTCGGGAAATAATGTTGAGCAGAAGGCAATGGACATACGTCACGGCGATTAGCTATCTTATTTTAGAAATATTAATTCGCAATGTTAAAGGTAAGAATTGTTTTTGTTTTTTGGCCATAGCGCTTCTGCCGGAATAGCGACTTTTTTTGTTTAGTTTGTTTTGTGTTTTGATAGTAAAACTCTTAGAATTGTTATATGTTTGTATAGTTCTAAAGTGCAAACATGTTTAACTTATTCTGTACTTCATCAGATGTTAGCTTCTCAAGTAGCCTAGCTGTGGTTGCCAACTATTCATGTTAAAATTAGTAAAAATACACACGTCCATTCCTTATTAGTATGGTTCCGACGTTCCTTGGACAGTGCTCACAGAGTTTCGGACATGGGTTTACTCGCAGCTGAACTTCTTCAGTGTTTCTCGCTGCTCATTCGCGTTTGGCGACCACCTCAAGAATTTGCTCCGGCTGCGTGGTCTTTCTGCGCGAAGTGATTGTTGTGTTAGCGCCTGCGCTCGTGCTCGTGCTCCAGCTGTGTAAACCCATATTCGTCGTCTATTTAGGGCTACAATTGATGTCCTTTGGAGTCGAGCGTTAATACCTTAAAAAAACATTAACGCCTATATTCAGGTGCTTGATATAATCTTATTATGGATTAATTTTTGAATATTGATACAAAAAGGTGGGCCTTACTAAAAAAAAAAAAAACAACATTGATACTTAAAATATTTTATTGATAGCGAAAGATTCTGATTTACAATTTGAGAATAAATCTTTAAACAAACGTGTAATAATTTCCCCATATTGTTTTTTTTTCGTACTAGCTGTGAGCCGGCGCTGCACAGATCCACGAACGTGTTGTATGGATATCAGTCTAATCATGTCATCCACAACAATCCCATCTAGCTTTTATGATGATCACTGCACTGCCTGGTGTGAACTAATTCCCGTAAACAAACAGCATAAATTGCGCTTAAAAACTTTTGAGTTGCTGGAGAAGATGGGTACATTAATTTTTACGTCATTTTCCTTTACTAGGTCTCAACGTTTGTACTAGCGGCAGTGCGACCTCCTGCGAGGAATGTCTGCTTATCCACCCGAGCTGCGCGTGGTGCGCGCAAGAGGTAAACACGTGCCAACTTCGATGAGCGGCAAATCTGCCGAGTGCTTGCGTTCTCGTGGCCTCTCGGTGCATAGCGAAAACAAGTTAACGCCTCACATTCTCGCTAATTTTCTGGGTCGTCAGCCTACGGCAAATTGATAGAACGTTTCCTGGGAGTTCATTGACGGTACCAATTGGCCAAGGTCTTTAAACTGTCCTGCTATAGGCTACTGAACACTTTGTACCCAGGTGACACTGCAGATGATAATGCCAGGGGGGCCATCACATTGCATGCAAAATAAGTACAGAGAGTATGGACTGAGAAACCACAGTAAAACTTCTTTTAATTTGTGTGTGTACTGAGCCAAGTTTAACACACACACTCTGAAAATCTACGCAGCTGCAGACCCTCCTCAGCTTGCTCTGATCCTCCATGTTTGTCTGCTCTGGCCTCCCTCTGAAGCTGTGCTTGGGGACGGGAAGTGGGTACACAGGTGTCCATTGTGTTTTTTTTTTTTTTTTTTGGTTTTTTTTTTTTTTACCTGCTCAGGAATTTGGGAGTCCTCGGACTCTGACGTCCCGCTGCGATGTGCAGCAGAACCTGCAGAAGAGGGGCTGCGAGGTCCCGTTCATCGAAAGCCCCAGGAGCAACTCCTCCGTCCTGGAGAACGTCCCGCTGAGTTCTAAAGGCTCCGGGCCGACCCAGTACGACGTCATTCAGATAGCGCCCCAGAAGATCTCCCTGAGTCTCCGGCCGGGTACGTCCTCTTCCCCCCCCCCGTTGAGCCCGACCGTTCGCTTTGTGAGGGGAAACTGCCATTTCGGTCATGATTAAGAAACGGTATTGAAATATTTGAGGATGTCAAACAGAAAAGAAACTGTCATCAGCAAAAAAAAAAAAAAGTTGAAATGAAAAACTGAAATGAAACAGACAGACAGAAATATTAATAACATGTTAATTTGACACACGTGGTACAGTTTGGTTGAGCACCAGGCAGTTGACAGTGATGGCGCCAGGATGAGATGGTGTCCACTTCAAAGGAAAATGGAAATTTCGGGGCTGCAGAATGTGCTGCAATTATAGGCCATCATAGTCTTAGTAACTGGGATTCCTGTTACGTCAGTAGGGTTTGGCAGGTCAAGACTAATTTGTCCAAAATGGCGGTGTCATTACACAATGGGACATCACTGGCGTTTAGCGGACGCTCTTGTCCAGAATGGCTTACAAAGGGAACGCAAGTGCGAAGGTCAGGGATGAAGGGTGCAGGAATTCCCCAGAGGGCGAGAGTGCAGTCGCAAGTGAGACATTAATCTTGAGAAACAGCCTGAATTGACAACTTGTCAACTGCCCTGTTGAAGTGAACATGAAACCACGTTGTGCATACAAGCACAAAGCTGCCTTAGACAGTCAAACTAAGTGGCACAAATAAAGCTAAGAACCACAGGCTCTGCAGACAGAAAAGAAGTAGGCCAACACCTTATCAATAAACCAGTAAATCTTGTCTGTAGATGTGACATACTTAAGAGTAACCTTAACTCAAGTTTGAGGCTGTTTGGGAAGATGTCACATCCAAGCACAGGATCAGTTAGGCAACGTTACCTCTATCTGTGGCTGCCACCCATAATGTTTCCTGCAAAAGTGCTTCTTTGCTGAGTCGTCGTCGCCCCCCCCCCCCCCGACATCACCACACAGGTGACCAGGCGTGGTTCGAGGTGCAGGTGCGGCAGGTGGAGGACTACCCCGTGGACCTGTACTACCTGATGGACCTGTCGCTGTCCATGAAGGACGACCTGGACACCATCCGCAACCTGGGCACCAAGCTGGCGGAGGAGATGAAGAAGCTGACCAGCAACTTCCGCCTGGGCTTCGGCTCCTTCGTCGACAAGAACATGTCGCCCTTCTCCTACACCGCGCCCAAGTACCAGAACAACCCCTGCAACGGGTGAGACAGCCGCAGCCTGCTTTGAATTCTCTCTCCTCCTGTGCCTGCTATTTGGGGGTTCAGGGCCTGGTTTCTTGCCCCCTTTTCTGCTACTCTGTAAAGTGTCTTTGTGACAGTTTTCTGTATTTAAAAAAAAAAAAAAAAAATAAGATTAAATTGATTTGAAGGTGTGAGGTCACAAATGTCTGACTACAATGTTCTTAACCGAACATTCTAATGCTGATGTCACACTCGCTGCTGGTAAACTGAAAGCAATGAAGTTCTAGAACACTGACTTTTGAAATTTTGAAAAACAAAACGTTCTGAAAAACCGACTCTTCAAAAGGTTAAACTGTCCTAGAGATGGAACACTCCATAAATGGCGAGGGTTAAAATTTCACCTGTCTTCGGGTTCTGGTTCGGTGTTTCGTTGTTGCACAGGGTCGTGCAAGGACACTCTTCTGCATGTCTCCGAAATCAAAGCCATGAATTTAAAGGCTTCCATGACTAGGGGACAGATCCTCATCGATACAGGATATACGTCTCCGTTTATATCTGTGCTTCCTAAAAGCAATCTGGCACAAATTATTTTGTTTCCCAGTTCCCGTTTCTCTGCTACGGTCTGTGCATTGCGTGAAAGCTAACGGAAGCGAAAACCAGAAATGGGACTGAAGAGTCCTCACGCAATATATATTTCCCCCATTTTATTTATAGTGCATCATGCATTGTTAATCTGTGAACCAGTGTTTGATGGTTGGTGGCAAAGGAATGGTCAAATATGAAAACCTTCTGTGTGGACTCTACAGTATTGCCGCACACCCAGCCTTCCTGCCTCTTGTAGAGAAGAGACGAACGCAGATTAGTAAAAAGAGAAGCTGAAAGAGAAACGGGATTTTTTAAAAAGGCTGGAAAGCTGGCGTGCGGCATTCATGCCCTGGAGGTGATGGCTGCTCACGAACCTCGCGCCCGTACGCATCAGCGCCCAACTAGGTCACGCCCTCCACTCATGTGTGACATCATCGTTGTCACGGTGCTACTTCAATGAAACGTTAAAGGGGCAGGTCATGGGGGCCTGGTGTTCCCTTCCTCACCCTGCGTGACCACGACCCCGCCACTTCCTGTTGACCTCTAGGATCTGGGTTGTATCTGCGGGATCTGGGCTTTGGTGAATATCTGGGATCTTTGGCTTTTCCTTCTATGCGGCATCCTCTCTGGAGCACTAAAATTATTATTCATTTCCTCTCGTGTCCGTCTCATGTCTTTCATATCTGTTCTCTCTTTCCCTCTCTGTCTCTCTTCCTCTCTTGCTCTCTCTCATCCTCCCTTCCTTCCTTCCCCCCTCTCTCCCTGATTATCCAACGTAAACTGTGGCGACACAGATAATCATTTTAATACTTTTCTCCATTTTTTTGTTTTCTTTTTGCATTCTTTGTTTTTTTTTTTTTTTCTGGGCTCTCTGAGTTTCAGATCAGATGGTCAGATACAGAGTCAAATTAAGGGCCCTTAAGAATCTAACTCTCTCTGTCTCTCTCCCTCTCCCCCCTTCCCCCTCTCTCTCCCTCCCCCCCCCCCTCCTCTCTCTCTGCCTCTCTCCTCCCCTCCCTCCCCCCCCCCCCCCCCCCCCCCCCCCCCCCCCCGCAGGTATAAGCTGTTCCCGAATTGCGTCCCCTCCTTCGGTTTCCGCCACCTCCTCTCTCTGACGGACAAGGTGGACCGCTTCAATAAGGAGGTGCAGAAGCAGATGGTGTCCCGCAACAGGGACGCCCCGGAGGGGGGCTTCGACGCCATCCTGCAGGCGGCCGTGTGCAAGGTGGGCTGGGCTCCGTCCGCTCGCCCTGCTCACTACACTGCGGTTAAACACCTAATCACACGCTCACCGTGAATTAAAATCACTGCTCGCTACGGCATGGTTAATCACCTAATCACACGCTCACACTGAATTAAAACACTGCTCACTACAGTGAGTTTAATCACACTCACAGTGAATGAAATACGCTGCTCACTAGTTTAATTACATGCTCACAGTGAATTAAAAACACCTAACACTAGAGAGAGTTTCATCACATGCTTGCTGTGAATTAAAATCACCACTTATTACACTGTGGTTAAACACCTAATCACACGCTCAAACTGAATTAAAACACTGCTCACTACAGTGAGTTTAATCACACTCACAGTGAATGAAATACGCTGCTCACTAGTTTAATCACACACTCACAGTGCATAAAAAATAGCCCTCTAAATGACATGCTTAATTAAGTTGAAATGTAGCCTTGCGCAGCTGGTTAAACAGAACTCCACTGAGACCTGCCGGGTCCTCGCACCTGGTTGGTCTGTGTGAATAGTTTTTATGAAAGAATGAAACCCACCCCCCTCAGCCCCCCCCCCCCCCCCCCCCCCATGTTGGCAGGTAACATTGCACCCGACCTTGAACTGAACTGCTGTGTTATAAGGAATTTGGAAATGTTGGTCTCTGAATATATGCAGGCTGTCTGGCTGGCATGCTTATATTCCACATTTACCATACGAAATTTGCGAGATAACTTATTCACAGAAGAGAGGAGCTATCGATGTTGTGCGGTTGAGCACATTAATAAGCTTTAAATCCTCTTTTTTTTCCCAGATACAGATTAATTTTAAGTGAAACTGTTATTTGAAAGGGAAATGTTGACTACTCGAGTGTTCTAAATACAAGTAAAATACTCTTTGGTAAATTTAACAGACATGGTGATTCACTGGATCTGAAAGTTTGCTAAATAAACAGGACCAGTTTTCAAGCCCGGCTCTGGCTTTCAGTAGACGGTGAATGTACACTACACAAGGGATCGCCGCCTTTCATCTTCCTGTTTGGCGAAGGCCGGGTGTGTTTGGGGTTCCGTCAGCAGTCAGCACATTTCTGCGGGTTGCTGTATGCCGATGTTTACAGGCATCATGTGTCTGCTTCCGAGGGATAATGGCCAGGGTGCAGACCGGCTAAGGAAATATTTTTTCAGACTTTTCCCCAGCCTAGAGCTTTGTTTATCCGTGTTTTCCTCACGGTTACACACACTCTGGAGAGTCTGAAAATGGAGCAAATCTTGACATAATAAAGAAATGCTGAATATATATGTATATAGTGGCAAATTTGTGTACAAAATCCAACGAAGGAATATTTGTAATGAGGCTTTGTTGGCTATAATGTGATCCTTTTGCGCAGATCTGTTGTAGACCATTTTTCTTTTTGATAAAATAATTCATAGCACATAATGAAGTAATCAAAAATGGCACGATAATCCTGTTGTATGAATCATGTTTTCATCTGCAGGAAGGTGTGTAAAGTATTAAATAAGGGCTGCCAATTTTTGCGGAACTAATTTCTGTGGAGCTATTTTCTTTTGGCAGACACGCATGTGCCTGCTGTACGTGTGTGTCTGCCAAAAGGTGTATTATTATTTCTTTTTTGGAAGTTCAGTGGAATTCCCCCCCCCCCCCCCCCCCCCCCCCCCCCCCCCTCGCTATTACACTAATGTGTGTCAGTAATGGCCGTTTGAGGGTGAAAGGTCGCCTGAATTCAGACAGGAAGCCGGCGGGCGGGCGGGCGGAGCGGAAGCCTCACTTCCTGTTTGACCCTCCCGCAGGAGAGGATCGGCTGGAGGAAGGAGGCCTTCCACCTGCTGGTGTTCGCCACGGACGACGTCCCGCACCTAGCGCTGGACGGGAAGCTCGGCGGGCTGGTGCAGCCGCACGACGGCCAGTGCCACCTCAACGAGAAGAGCGAGTACAGCGCCTCCACCAGGATGGTGAGGGAACTGCGCGCGTCGGGGCAAACTGCTCTTCAGGGCTTTGTTCCGCAGCGCGTCGCGTGCGGGCTGGCCTTCTGAGAGAGGTTCTGGCAGTGGGTGTGGCTTTGAGGGCTTCCAGCGCCCATGTGACGCTGTCCTTGCTTCTGCATGGTTACTTCCCGGCCAGGCTCCCATAGGCCTTCAGTGGAAACGCACTTACCGCCCAATCCGTAGAGCCTTCCCGCCACCTCACGCTCTCTGTCAGGGGTAGCTGAGGTTAGTGATTCGATTACCCCGGGGGGAGTTCCCTTAATGGGGGCGGTTAACATGCCCGAGTTACACAGCCGGAGTGGATAACTCCCCGTAATTCGGTAGTTCCCCGGGAAGCATGTTGACGAATCCACGGTTATTTCTGCAGGAAGACGTCGTCGTGGCGAATGGCAGATTAATTGATTCCACCGAGGAGATTGCTTGTGGCACTTTCAGCTCTGTGTTCTGCTGGAGGTCAGGGAATCGGGGACTAAAGGGCCGTCATACCTGCAGGTCCACTAACCCACCTGGGCTGCAGTTCTGTTGAGTGTAATTCCACTTGTCCCTGAACCCAGTGGGTGGGCCCCGTGCTCTCTGACATCCGAAGAAGCCGTTTTCATCCCATTAAAATAGAGTGGGCAGCCAGTGTCTTCAGCTTTATTACTAGCTTGGTAGCGCCATTTGTTTACATTTCGTTGACAGTTGATGATAGAAATGCCTTATTTTTGCCTTCGGAACTACAAGATAGATCTGCATGTAGGTGCCAGTATTCACAGCAGTATTTTTTTCTCTCCCCCTCCCTGTCTCTCCCTGTCTTTGGAAGTTCAATAAATAAATAAGTGCAGAAGAGTTTGGACGTGTTATGATGTCACTTCTCCTATAAATCTGGCGAACGACCTCATTCGAGTGCGTTGCGAGCAGCTTTTTGGCGGAGAGAGCGATCCCCTCCTCTCAAGACGTTCCAGAGTCAGCTGCACTCCTGGGCCAGCTCAAATCCGGAATGTTCCTCGTTGCGTTGCGTTTGAACGACGCGCTCAACGGCTGAACCCACTTGGGTATCAAGTTCTCTATTTTTTTCCCGCTACAAAAATGCGCTCGTAACGAGGAGTTGAAGGGAATAACTTGCCACTTCTGTTTTTTTTTTTTTTTTGTTTGTTTAATTACCCATGTGGAAGTGTGTCTGAATGGTCCTGGACCTGCCATTGTTGATGGCTCTGTATATTCTCTTTAAATTCTCGCATCAGTGATTGTTTTAGGATTGTCCAATGAGAGTTGAGAAATCTGCATGTAGAGTCTTGGCAGGACAGGTGATTGGACAATGCTGCCCATATGTCCTGTGATGGCAAAATGGGCTTAAGGCTTAAAGGAACAGGCAACTGTGCATTGTGTTGTGGGTAGGCCCCAAATGAAGGCTGGCGGCTCAGTGAATTGCTCGGTGGAAGTATGGCGGACGGGCCCACAGCAGAATGCATCGTTTCTTTGTTGGAGGGTTCTCAAGATGTGGAAAATGAAGCACTCTTCCCAGAACCACACGCTATTTTTGTATTTGATGAGACATCTGAGCTGGAGAGCCTGGAAAAACAGCGTTCCTCACGGTCTGTTTGGAGTTACCGGCAAATTTTGGGAGTCTGTGGCACCCCGGGCCCAGCAGGGCTACAGCAAATTAGCGACGGCCTCGAAGGCTCGAAGACGAGCAGACGGGAACGGGGAAACGTTAAAAAACGCAGCGTGAGCACGCGTGCCGCCGCACAGAGGCCCTGACCTGGGGTCTCTCTGCCAGTCCAAAGTGCAAGAGATCCCACTTTCTGTGGTGGCTGGAAAAATTTGTCTTTTTAAACTCGTCGTTGGTCTCAACCTGCTGTCATTTATTTTTTCTGGATTAACGGGCGTGTCGGTGATCTGAATGCATGAAAAGTTCTTCTCTACCTGATACTTAACTCATTGATTGTTTTCACTGATTGGCCAGAGATTTAAATCATGGAATATGAAATGGATGTTCTGTGTCCTGTGGAATGATTGGCTGGTCTATCCTCCAATAGGACTATCCCTCTCTGGCCCTGCTGGGGGAGAAGCTGGCTGAGAACAACATCTATCTCATCTTCGCCGTGACCAAGAAGCTGTATGTTATTTACAAGGTATGTGCCGATGCGGAGTGATCTCCGGTCTGTGTACTAAAGAGCGGTTCCAAGGGCTGGAGGCTGCAGCTGTGTATCACCAGAAATTCCTCCATTTTCTTTTCCTCTCTCTTCTCTAGAACTTCACCGCTCTGATACCTGGTACCACGGTGGAGATTTTAGACCAGGACTCCAAGAACATCATCCAGCTGATTATCAATGCCTATAATGTAAGTGTGCTGCGCCGTGCTTCTGTGTGTGGTTCGAGATGAGGCCAGTTCCGCTGCTGTCCTGGGACTGAGTGTTCCTGACCCGCGGTTGTAGATTAGAGACCGGCTGTTCTGCTGCGTGCTGACGTGTCCCGTTCGATCAATCGTGTGACTGCGTTGTGTGCTGGGTGGCACGTGTGCGTGTGCGTGTGTGCGTGTGTGCGTGTGTGCATGTGTGCATGTGTGAGTGTGTGAGTGTGTGAGTGAGTGTGTGAGTGAGTGTGCGTGTGAGTGTGCGTGTGAGTGTGTGTGTGAGTGTGCGTGTGTGCGTGTGTGCGTGTGTGCTTGTGTGCGTGTGTGAGTGTGTGTGCGTGTGAGTGAGTGAGCATGTGTGTGTGTCTATGTGAGCAAGAGAATATGAGCGTGTGTGTGTGAGAGCATGTGTGAGCTTGTGTGTGAGCTCATGTGTGCATGTATGTGTGTGTTTATGTGCCTGTGTGTCTGTGCATCTGTCTTTTTTCTTTACTAAACTGCTGCTCCATTGCATTAAATGGACTCAGGTTGGGTGCGTGGTCATTAGTGAGGGTAACAGCCTGTGAACACTGTAATATTTACAAGAACAACATCCCTGCAGTTCCCGTGTGTAAAAGATGATAAACAACACTGACCCTGCAGAACAGTATTGTGACTCTGTGGAACCAGAGGGAACAAAAACAGGTGCTTGTGGGAATCGGGTCTTTCCAGAGCTACTTTTGTAGAGCGATGGAATGTTCTGTCTGGAGTTCCAACTTGGACCAGAGGGGAGATGGGTGGGGAGGATTTCCTCTCCCCCAAAGTCTCTGAGACTCAAACCCCCCTCCCCCTCTCCTGTGGGCTCAGGCTAACGGGGTCCTTGAGGTGACCGGGCACGGAGCGAGATTTGCTTCCGAAATTGAGGCTCCGCCCCTCACCCGAGCTGAGGAAAAGGGGTATCGGCAACACCCCCAACAGCTCCGAATCGGGGGGAGAGCACTTCCTTCAGCATTCTTCTTAAAAATGTCTGTGACTGTTAAGTGCCCTAGGCTCTTTGTGCATTTGTTTTTACTTTGCCTGAAAAATATTTTTCCTGGCAACACTGCGTGGGGCAGTGTTACGGTGTTACAGTTTTTAACCCACAACGGGCCACAAGGGCCAGTGCAGAGGTTTATGACATTATTTCCACAGAAATTCTAGTTAAGTGTTTATATATTTGGAACATTTGGAAACAAAATGTCATACGAACAGAAAAACAGCGAGGGGGCAGGAGGAGATGTGCAAGCCTTTACTGTACGTTTTCTCTGAGGGTGACATTTGGTACCCCTCAGTGACTGGGTATGACGTGGCGCTCCAAATTTCACTGAACTTTTGGGTGCTTTTCTGTCGTGTTCCTAACCCAGTGTCACCCCTCATTCTACCAGGTTGGCGTGGCTTTGGGGGCGACGGGATTAAGCCACATGGTGAAGGAAAAAAATGTTTCCATGTTTTTTTATTTTTCTAACCAAAGACAGCTGGATGACCTCCAGTTTTCCCTACATCTTTAATTTTTTTAAATTGGACTGTTTGGTGTTTGTCTCCTCCCCTGTTTATTTTTATATTTTTATTTTCATTTATTTATTTATATATTTTTTGGGTGGGTCAGGCAGTGGTCACCGCCCGCATTTTTCTGTTGGTGGATTTAAGGACAGCAGTGCAGTTCGGCTTAGTGCCGTCTGTGTCAGCTGACCAATGGCACAGACGCTGAACTTTATTTGATTTTCTTCCTAACTAGATTATTTTATTTGCTCTAAAATATGCATAGTAATAGCATTATCGAGCCCCTTTTTTTCATTGAGCCAAGAATAAGAATAAACACCAGTTCCGGAAACCGGTCGCTAGTCACTGACGACTCCCTATGCGTGGGTTTGATTGTCGAAGTCGCACTTTGTACCCGGAGTAACCTGCTTCAGCACGGTCAGGTAAACACGTGGACTCGGCTGGCCGACTGCGGCTTGAAGAATCACACATTATTGCACCATTCATTCATTCATTCATTCACTCACTCATTCATTTGTTCATTCACTCATTCATTCATTCATTCACTCATTCAGCATTTTGTAGGTTTGTGCAGAAGAACATGAAAGAGCCAGTGAACCCATAGCTGTAACCTTAACCTTAGCCAAGTTGTTTTCTGAGACCCTAAACTGGATATAATGCAGCTGCTGGTGTCAGTATCTGCTGCTGTTTTGATTTATTTTTGATTTCCTTTTTTTTTGTGTGGGAGGAGGCGTTTCTTAGCAAGTGACTGTTTCAGGGTAACTCATTTCCAATGAACTGTGTGTGTGGCTGTTTAAGAAGCAGATTAATTGAAAAACATTTAATGCCCGCAGCTTGCCGCTCGAGCATTGGACCTGTTCGATATTTGACCCGAGCTTCGGTCTGCACTGTTCCTTTGTGTTCATCTGAGTGCACTGCTCGCCCCTTCTGCAGAACATCCGGTCCAAAGTGGAGCTGACGGTGTGGGACCACCCCGAGGACATCAGCCTGTCCTTCACGGCGACCTGCCAGGACGGGCGCCCGCTGGCCGGCCTCCGGAAGTGCGCCGACCTCAAGATCGGAGACACGGTGAGCCCAAGCGTCTTTTTTAGGTCGCGCCTCGACCCCCGAGGTTCTGGTGACCCGGGGAACGCAGAAACTTGTGATCTGTGCTCCAGTGCTGCCCTGTTATATCTACTCAGCCATGAGAGTGACTTCAGACTGTGTTTCTCGTCTCTGATCTTATTCACCATGAACTGTTTTAGCGAGCGGTAGCTTTTTTATAGGTTATAAAATGGCGAGATCGGAACTCCGGAAAAGTGACTCCGGAATGGAGTCATTGTGGAAAGGCATCATTCCTTGTTGAAGTATGTCAGATTGCAAACAGGAATTTGGACAAGCCTTGAGCCAGTGTGTACAGTATCACAGGCACTGTTATTTTTAACGTTATTAAGGTATGCTGGAAAATAACATTTACCTCTGATTCTCTATGTTGACGTGGCATGATTTGGCCCAGCCTTTCTGCTGAGGCTTCGCAAAAGAGGAGTAAGAAGAGAGAAGGCATCAGGATTTCTGGCTCCACAAGCAGAAGCAAATGCAAACCAGCTAATAAACAGGCTCACCCCCTTTGTCTCGTAGTGAGCCATAACTGTAGGGAGTAGGAACACAACTGAGAGCGCAGCTGAGCAGTTGGTGGGACTTTTGAGATGCAAATCGTCACGCTGGGTTTCACTAGAACACTGTGCATGTGGCTGAAGCGACTCCGTGGCGTGCAAACACGGGGTTCATATTTTTGGAGAAGTTGCATAACATCCTGTTTCTGCAGAACCAGTGACCGGTCATCATAAAGCAATATGGCTCAAATACACACGGCGGATGACCGGTTCACTCCCGAGGCGTGTCCTGACCTGCGCTCTGGCTAACGTGCTAACGGCGCGGAGCGTGTTTCTAGACTGGCTCGTCTCGCCAGCTGTGTGGTTGGACTCGCGCTGTATTTCAGGCCTGGGAAGGTCGTTATGTTTTTTTATTAGTGCTGAAAGCGTGCGGTCACGGAGAGGTGGGCTGTTCCGGGGGTTGGAGCTGGAGAGCGATGCTGCTGTTTTGGGAGAGAAGTTGGAGTTTCGCTAAATTGAAGCGCCGTCTTATCAGCGGCTGTTCCGCGGTGCTGCACAGAGCGAGTTCACGAGGACACACGAGTTATGAAACGCACGGCGGCATATGGGTCGTGACCTCGGACGACTTCACTGTCGGAGGCCGGGGCGTGAGATCCCAGCCTCGCAGGGGCCCGAGTCCAACGGTTCGTCCTGCGCTCTCTGAAATTGGAGGGAAAAAGGGGCCTGGGTTTGTTGAATTGAGAAGGTAGTCGGTTGAATGAAGCGCTTCAGTATTCTGGTGGAAGAGGACACCCCCCCCCCCCCCCCCCCTCCTCCTCCTCCTGGCCAATGGCCATCCGCAGCTCGGAGTGGGCAACTCTGGCTTAAATCCCTTTCGCGACCGATACTGGATCCGGTCCCGACCGAGCCTCCAGAATGGCAGTTATTTGTGTCGGTTGGCCTCCAGAATGGCAGTTATTTGTGTCGGTTGGCCTCCAGAAGGGCAGTTATTTGTGTCGGTTGTTTGTCATGCGCCGTGCGGCACACAATGGCCTTTGTGGCCGCGCACAGGTCCCGCGCTATTGAGTCGGGCGTCCCTTTGTGTCCGCGGTCAGGTGACGAGCGGCCGCTGAGCGTTCAGAATGATCTCGCTGCCGAATGTCTCCTCAGGCCTTGTTCTGGGCTCCCTTTTTCGCAGTGGTCTTCAGGCGGATTTGTGCGTAATCTATTCAAGTGTCTATTCAAGGGGGGGGGGGGCTGCTTTGTACAAGCCCCCACGCAGTGCCTCGACCTTCTGGAATTCTTCTCCGAAGCCCCCGGTGTCTCCCACACGAATTCCGGGGCCCGTCTAATTGGGCATCGAGACGGGGGCATTCTGGGAGCCTGAATATCCGTGAATAGCTAAAAGGGATCCGTCCCAAACTTGTGTACTTGGGCCTGCTGGGGTTTATTTTTCTTCTTCTGGGGAAGGGGTTTGAAAAGGGAAGGGGGTAAGGGGTGGGGGGGGGGGGGGGGTGTTGTCCCATAGTGCCCAAGTGTCAATCTTCCCTTTCAGTGTGGATGCAGGGAAGTTGGGGTGTCACTCGCTTGTTTGTGGGGACGTGAGAGCTGTACACCCAGAATCTCAACGACCCTCGCACAAAAGTTGGAGGGGTGGGCTTTCTGGGAGGCGAGAGGGGTTTGAAAGCGCCTACGGTTACGCCGATGTGAATAACAACCAGGTCCTAATTTTAGGCCGAGACCCCTTGCAAATGTCTTATGGCAGTACTGCAATCTTACAGGTATACATGCGTACATCTGAGCCTCATCTGTGTCCTACGTGAGAACATTTTGTGCAGCGTGAGGAAAGGCAGCCAGAAATTTAAATGCATTCATGAATGAACTAGCAAGACCGTTTTTGTGCTCGTGTAGGAGAAGGTCATCGCGCGTCTCATATATATCTCACGCTGATCATGTGCTTCTCAGAAACAGGACGGTAAACTGGGAGAAAGAAATCCATCTGGTGCACACGCATTTTCAGATTTTATTGCAAACAGGCTGCAGACAGACACACACACGTTTGGACACACACAGTGTCGTCATCGGAGTCCAAACAATTAACATTGTACTGGAGCGGACCTGGGGGACTATGACTCCCTGGCTGTCATCGGATGCATGCTTGTGTGCCCTCACTCAAAATGGAGGACGTCGCATGGATCGGACAGCGGGCCTATGAGCGCATTGTGACTGGGCATTCCAAATTCCGAGAGACAAAGGAAAAAAGAACTTTGGGATAAACGTTTATCGGCATCGGTGGCATGTTTAGCTACGCGGCGGTTTGAGTGTTAATGCTGTGGAAGAGGACAGAACGGAACGATGACTGTGCAAGAAGGAGCGGGTCTTTATGGGTGGCGTGCGCGAACGGCCAGCGACCAGCGCCCGATAATTACTGCAAGTCAAACAAACGGTCGTTTCCTGTTTGCCCGCTCGGAGAAATTGCAGCCCCATCGCATCCGCCACACCAACCTCCCCCTCCCTCCCCCGGCTTTGTGCTGGTCACTGGACAGATCTAGCGCAAAGTTCCCCTAGGTCTCGGAATGCCAGTCCTTTCTTATATTGGTAGATTATTGCCAAAGCAGGGCCAAATATGCACTTACAGATTTCCACTGCACCTGTCTGTCTCTTTCTGTTTGCAGCTATTGTTGTCCATCCCTTACGTGTTGTAAAGTGGGATTTAATCGAGGTACTGTAAAGCACCTTGTTTATTAGGTACGATACAGCTTTAAGCCACCAAGGATTTGAACCCGTATCCCTCAGGTTTGTACAGTTGCATTTGAAATGCAGCCACGTTGCAATCCAATAGCACACATCTGCTTTCTCCTGACAGCATTTTTTTTTCCCCTCTCTCTCGTTTTCCCGCCAAAACTGCAGTTCGTAGTGCCCTCATTCCAACAGTCTTTAATAGTCTTTAATACTGTGGACATCGTGCCTCACATGTCCAGTAAATCTAATTGTGGCCGTTATTACCTTATTAAGACCAGGATGCTCCCCTGGCCTCGGGTGGAGAGAGAGACTGCCTACTCCCCTCCGCACCCGAGCCCAAGTCTTATGACCCTAAGTCTGTGTCAGGGGAGAGGGTCCGGTTGTGCTGCTTTCTTAATTTTGTCTTCTTCTTTAGAGTCACACACCCCGCATGTCCCACACACCCCATTTTCGGCAGTTGCCTGCTGGGTGGGTGTGGACTCTGGGAGCAGGACAGTGATGTCATGGGCGTGGGTTTGGAATCGGAGGAGAGTTTTGGACAGACTGTGCCGTAGTCCGTTCCCTGGAATGCTAAGTTTGTTTGTCGAAGATGCAGTCGAGCAGTGGAAAGTTTCCTCTCATGAATGATGGAGACACGCAAGGGTGTTTTGTTTTTAAAGCGCTGGTAACCATCCCTGTTCCTGGAGATCGACCGTCCTGGGGGTTTTCACTCCAGCCCTAACAAAGCTCCCCTCATTCAACAGCTGGAGATCTCTTTCAGCTGCTAATTAGTAGAGTCAGATGTGCCAAAATTAGGGTTGGAATGAAAACATGCAAGATGATAGATCTCCAGGAACAAGGTTGATTAACGCTGTTTTAAATATTTAGAAGTGGGGAATTATTTGATTAGCAGAAGACTTTATGAGGTTTATGTGCTTTCGAGAGCTTATAGCGAGCTCAGCTCGGGTCGATAATCCATGAATCTCGGGTCGAGGGTAACGACCGGATGCACATCATGCTGGCCCAAGAGACCTTAGACGAGGATTAAACGGGACCTTCAGGCACGGTGTTTTTGATCGCCTCCCGTTGGCCTTTTGAAGTTTGTGAGACGGACTCTTTTCTCAGGACGAGGGGAGTAGCTCACAGTGGGGCTTCTCTGCTTCTCCCCCCCCCCAAATGTTTACAGAGCTCAACTTTCTCAGGCGGAAAAAGATGCCTTTCCGAGCAGCCGAGTCATCGTTCTTTCCTGTCTGCTAGTAGACCAGTTGTGTTGGAATGCTGGGCTTTGCAGTAGACCAGTTGTGTTGGAATGCTGGGCTTTGCAGTAGACCGGTTGTGTTGGAGTGCTGGGCTTTGCAGTAGACCAGTTGTGTTGGAATGCTGGGCTTTGCAGTAGACCAGTTGTGTTGGAATGCTGGGCTTTGCAGTAGACCAGTTGTGTTTGAGTGCTGGGCTTTGCAGTCCCTGTCTCAGTGTAGGGGTCTGTCAGAGTCGTCACACATAGGAATGCTAGTCGGGTGGAAGCGTGGTCTCCTGGAGAAAGCTGCGTCTCATTTGTATATTTGTTTACGAGCAACTGTTTTGTCCTCATTTGTTTTTGTTTTTTCCTCTTTTCCCCCAATTTAGAACAGCTGCTCGCAATATGCCTGTTCCTGTGCTACAGTGTGTTCAGTTAGCATGGCAGATCCTTCAGAAATGCATGCATGCATGCATGCGTGCATGCGCGCATTCACGCGTGTATGCGTACTCCCCCTTCTGCAGTACCCCCAGATGAGAGGCTTAATCATTCCGTCAGACCTGTCTGCACCCCTCGCAGATCTGCTCCATGCATGCTGCAGTTTGCGTGGTTGGCCAGTGGGGGTAGCTGTTGTGCGCTGGGACAGTATCCCGCCAAATAAGCCCCTCCCCTCCGGCGACATTGCGGCCGTTTCCGCGTCGCTCCCTTAGGGCTCCAGCCGCAGTCGGCACCGGCGCAGTCAGGGTTCTATTCCGGAACACTGGGCTTTGGCGCTGCGGGAAGAACCTGAGGCCCGGCTGCTAACGCCGCCCGAGAACCACAGGAAGTGATGTCAGTCTCCAAGGCAGGAAGTCCAGGGGTCAGAAGAGTAAGAAGTCCTGCCTCGTGTTTCTTCAGCCATGTTGATTTCACTGATTAGTTCTACCTACCTGGCTGAAGAATTAAGCTAATTGAGCAAATCCGGGTGACTGGAACAAAGTACTGCGGTGGACTTTTTACTTTCTGAACCTGGGTTTTTATCACCCGCGACCCTGGCTGCTGGCAGGCAGTTTACAGGAACATGGGGCGACATGGCTCAGGAGGTAAGAGCGATTGTCTGGCAGTCGGAGGGTTGCCGGTTCAAACCCCGGGCTGGGTGTGTCGAAGTGTCCTTGAGCAAGACACCTAACCCCTAACTGCTCTGGCGAATGAGAGGCATCAATTGTAAAGCGCTTTGGATAAAAGCGCTATATAAATGCAGTCCATTTTTACCATTTAACACGTTCTTCTGTAAATCCTTTCGAGGGATTCTCACTCTGTTGGAATGTGTCTGTTGCCCTCTTGGTGCGGAGTGCTATTAACATGTTTGCCATAGCTGCTAACATGTTTGCCATAGCTGCTAACATGTTTGCCATAGCTGCTAACATGTTTGCCATAGCTGCTAACATGTTTGCCATAGCTGCTAACATGTTTGCCATAGCTGCTAACATGTTTGCCATAGCTGCTAACATGTTTGGCATAGCTGCTAACATGTTTGCCATAGCTGCTAACATGTTTGCCATAGCTGCTAACATGTTTGCCATAGCTGCTAACATGTTTGCCATAGCTGCTAACATGTTTGGCATAGCTGCTAACATGTTTGGCATAGCTGCGAGTCCCCCCGCGTGTGTGACACAGTGAGAGCGGCCCCCGACTGTAATCAGCGCGTCGGATGAAGGCTGGGGACTGTTCCTCCTGCCCGCGCTGAGAAGGACACTTTGTTCAGGGTTCGAGGGTTTTTTTCTAGCTGGAGAATCGGCTCTTTGTGCGTGAGAAGGACGACACCCTTTAGAAGCGAGAGCGCAGAAATTTAAAAGCTAAATCCGCCCTGAGCTGCGCTCGCGTAACTGCGTCTGTAATCTTATCTGTTCGATTTCCTCCACCGCACAGCCGCTGCCACTCGAGCAGCGCAATCAGCCTGTTCAGTGCAAATGAAGTTACTCTTCACTCCAGAGCCTGGCTGATGTCATTCCTTTTTTTTTTTACACAATGTTATAATACCATGGAATGTTTGGTTATGAAACTGATATGATAATGGGCACGTTCTGTAAATTTATGAAGACAAATTTAGAACTGGATCTTTTTTTTTTTTTTTTTTGTTTAGCCACAAACGAGCGGCTAAGATGTCGGGAAACCACAGGAAAGCGCGCGGCTCAGCGTTCGCTGCGTTGAACGGCGCGCGTCAGATTTCACTGCCGTCGATCTGTGAGGAACACAAGATGCGAGAAGATAGCGGGAGTGCGGGGTGGATCAACAGGAAAATCAAGAATTTTGACTGGTCACTTCCTGCAATGGGGAAATCAAGAATGCCTTTCATTGGCTCATTTCCTTCAGTGGGGAAATCACGAATGCTTTTGATTGGTTTGCTTACTTTCCCTGAGCGGTCCAAAAGGGTGGCAGTCCCCTAACTTCTCCATTAATTATGTCCTGTTAAGTATAGGGATAAAATGAGATTAAATCAAGTCGTTTCATTCAGTTTCTGAAACTTTTAACGCAGTGCAACCTCCCAACTCTCTTCCACCACTCCCAGTAGTAGTTTTCTTCGGGCTGCCGTTTACAAGTTTGCTTATTTTAGTTTTCTGAATGCATGTACATTATGATATTGGTCTTGTTTTTGCTCAGTCTTTACTGTGTTTAATGTTTCGCTGCAGCTGGGCTATCTGACGAGTGGGAAAAATGCGTTGTTAGACTATGATTCAGAGTTTATTTTGGTCTGGGTTTACAAAAGCAAGGAAGGAAATGCATTCCCTTTCCCTACATGCACTCAAATCATGTGAGTGTGAATGAAGTTTGTTTGTACAGACACCTTGTTCATACATTTCGGGCCTTTAGTAACTGCCTAGTTTGGGTGAATATGTACCTTGTATTTAGTGCTGGGATGACAAGTGAGGTGTTTCCTGTTTCAGTACTGACAACTAAGCATTCCGAGGATTGGCCGTTTGTAGCCGAGCTGACAAATGTTTAAAATGGACCCAGGGACTTTGGGCCCCAAATGCTTAATGCTGATGTCAGGACCGTGAGTCAGTTTCCTGAGTCGAGCAGTGTCAACAGTCAATGCCGTTATTTACTGTTCAAAACTAAATGCTGAACACTAGTGGTATTACATGATAAAACTACTCACTTATCCTGCAGGCAAAATATGTTGTTTTATTTTATTTAATAAATTCTTATTATCAAGGATACTTATCAATAAAATTGGCTGGTTCATTGATAGGCATACTAATCCAGTGGATTGACCTTAGTGAAAATATGCAGCTCAGTCAGTCACATTGAAATTAACGGCTAGCTTATCAGAAGATCAAGATAAAGACCAAGTATCACATGTGTAATGTACAGATGTAGGGTTTACTATATTAAACACAACTTGTTAAAGACCTGAAAATTAAATGAGATGTGATCATAAAGCAGGTAAATGAAATGGAACCACAGTTTATCGATCCCAGATTATCCCAGAATGCACCTGGCAAGTGCACCCAGAGAAGCGGGTGCTTCTCTGGGTGCACAAAAAAGGTGCTTGTGTCGCTTACCAGCAACACGCCAAGGACATCTTTTTAAGGTCATCGCGCAAATGATCTTCTCATGATGAGTACTGTGGAAACATGGTTCTGTTGGGGCTGCTCTTGGTTTTTTTTTCCCAGAAACATTTTCTGTGCTTCTCTGTTAGCAATCGACCTTGGACAGTGTAACAAAGTAACAAGGCCGATAGCCACACTTTAGGCTTCCACTTCCGCGTGATGTGTAGGAGGGTGTAACGTGTGTCAGAGTGGCATTTCTTTTTGAGTCATCTAACCCCACCCTACCAAAATTTTTCTCTCTAATCCCCTGGTAACAGTCACTCCACACGCACGCACGCACACACACACACACACGCACACAGACACCTCACACACACACACACACACACACACACACACCTCACACCTCCAGAAGAACTGCCATAATTGCCCCCCCCCCCCCCACCACCCCTCTCAGGTGCTTGCCCTCGCTTATTTCTGGCTTCCCTTCCTCTGTGGTTATTTATCTTATAGCTTTATCTGGCCTTTTGAAATCCCCTAGCCTTGAACTAGCTGAAGGTAAGTCTCACCGGACAGGATAAAAATGCATTTCAAACCGCGTGGAAACGGCGAATGCGATCCACCCGCACGCTGCGTGGACTCCAGCGTTAATATGTGAACCTTGAACTCGAAGGTTTCCCCAGGTCCCGCGGCTAAGCGCTAACGGGCCGTCTCCTCTCGTCCGCCCCGGCAGGTGTCCTTCAACGTGAGCGTGGAGGCGCGGGGCTGCCCCGCCCCGGCCGAGCGGCGGAGCTTCACCATCAGGCCCGTGGGCTTCAAGGACCGGCTGGAGGTGCAGGTGGCGCACCGCTGCGACTGCGGCTGCACGCGGCTGACGCAGCCCAACAGCACGCGCTGCAGCGGCGCGGGCACGCACAGCTGCGGCACCTGCGGCTGCGAGCCGGGCTACCTGGGCACGCGCTGCGAGTGCCAGGAGGGCGAGGCGGGCAGCGGGCACCTGGCGGCCTGCCGCGAGGCCGAGGGCAAGCAGGTGTGCGGCGGGCGCGGCGAGTGCCGGTGCAACCAGTGCCTCTGCTACGAGTCCGAGTTCGGCAAGATCTACGGCTCCTTCTGCGAGTGCGACGACTTCTCCTGCGCCCGCCACAAGGGCGTCCTCTGCTCAGGTGAGCCTCGGAGCGCGCACCTGTGTTACACTTACACACACGCACACACACTCATACATACATGCACACGCATATACACACACACACGTACACACACACACACACGCACACATATACACACACGCACACACACACACACACACACACATATGTACACACGCACACACACACATATACACACACGTACACACGCACACACTCACGCATATACACTCACACCTATATATATACACACACGCACACACACACACACACGCATACACACATGCCCACACACACAGCCACACACACACTCATACACACACATATACACACACGCCCACATTGGAGCAGGACAACAGGAAATGCATAGAGTAACTTCCTGTTTCACGGTGAAGATGAGAGACTCCTTTGATCTTTGGAATTTTCTGCTGGAATGAACGTGCCGCACACTTCACTCGGTTCCCCGGTGGAAATGCGAACACAGCTGCGGTGTGGAGCTTAGCCCCGAGCAGCCGCAGGTGTGTTTGTACCTGCATACCTGCGCGGGGTGTGCCTCTGTAATTGGGCAGTGCCGGCTATACTGCCGCTATATCGCTCTCCTGGCGCTGGGTCTCATGTTACCAGGGTCTGGGCACCCCTCCCCGGCTGGCACAGCCGATGCCCCCTGACTCTTTGCCATCGTGTCGGTCGTTCATGGAAGCTGCTTTTTGTTGATGTTGCCAAAATGGGCAAAGCATTTTCACACCCGACTACCTGCATGATTTAAATCTTCTCCAAGGTATTGACTAGGGCTGCCCAACCCTGCTCCTGGAGATCTACCGTCCTGTAAGTTTTCCACTCCAACCCTAACAAAGTACACCTCGTTCACCAGCTAGAGCAGTGCTGCCCAACCCTGTTCCTGGAGATCTACCATCCTGTTGGTGTTCACTCCAACCCTAAGGACACCCTCATTCAAGAGCTCAAGATTTTGTTAAGCTGCTAATTAGTAGACTCAGACGTGCCCAATTAGTTCAAATGAAAACCTACCAGAGAGTAGATCTCCAGGAACTGGGTAGGGCAGCCCTGCTCTAGCCGTTGAATGAGGTGAGCTTTTTTTTTTAGTGTTGGAGTGAAAAAGGGTACATTAGTTCTGTATTGGCTGACTGCAGAGTAGAAGTATGTAAACCATTCTCTTTAGGACCCAGGAGACACCAGGCAGCTCTGTCTGAAGGGCGGAGACTCTGCCAGTTTGGCGGTCGGGTCTGAAGGCAGCCAGTCCGCTCTTCGTTTACTTTATTCACTTTAAGTGCAGAAAAGGTGCGCTCGGTGTGTAAAAAGGTGCGCTATCCGTTAGACGTGCTCGCCGAAGTCCGTGCCGATGGAACCTGCGTTTGTGCCCGAGGTCCCGCCCCGGCTGAATGGGACAGATGTCCCGCGAGGAGGAGGACAGCGGGGCTGTAGGTTTTTGGGGAGAGGGAGAGACGACCCTCACATGTTAAACAGGCTGGCCCGTCCCGTTCACACAGCTCCCAAAGCGCTACCAGTGCACCCTTCTGGTCCGGGACCCTTAGAAAGCTGGCACGGGCACAGATCCCCCACACCCCCAACCCCCAACACCCCCCAACAACCCCCTTCCCCCCCCCCCCCCCCACATCCAAAACCAGGCCCACTAACCACAGTTGCAGCTTTGTAATGGGCAGCCTTTTGTTTATCCTGTGCACAATGCGCTGGCCTGTGCTGGGGAGAGCGCGAGAGCGCGGAGTTCTGTTTGGTCAGCAGGATCAGTCGGGTGGGGGAGCGCTAGCCCCCGCCGTTTGGGTGAAGCCCGTTCCTGGCCAGGCTGGCCCGGCGGAGAGAGGGAGAGAGAGAGAGAGAGAGAGAGAGAGGGAGAGAGGGAGAGAGAGGGATCGGAACCCGCAAGGAGTAATTAAATGTTGACAGTCCAGTTCCTCCGGCCCCCTCGTTTCCCAGGGCAGCACTCGGCCTCATGGGTAATGAGTTCTTTTAATGATTCTGGATGGTTCTGAGCAGTGCGCTCCAGCGTCGGGGGCTAATTGCTTGCAGAGGAGTGTGTGTGTGTGTGTGTGTGTGTGTGTGTGTGTGAAACGTCCTTGTAAAACTTCCCCCGGTGCTGGTCCGTCAGCCCAAACAGCTGTTCGGTCAAAGCCTGCCAAAGTCGTCGGTCTTCCAGAAAGCACCTCGATGACATCGTTACGTGTTGTTTTTCTCAGTTTCCTCACCGTGGTGCTGACCACCTTGTCTTTCATTTCCGGAGATAGGTTTGTACTTCCAGGGGGTAGGTTGGAAGCCTTCGTGTGGATTTGTTGTTCAACAGTTTGCGGAGTTTTGTCTGCACTCGGCTAGTGGAGCCATAGATTAAGCTGTCCGCGCGCGTCAGCGATGACAAACGACCCGGCGTTCGTCGGGCTGAAGTCGACGCTGACTTGTCGGGGGAGCGTCGCCGTAGCTAACCTGCAGCGGAGCACCACAGCTGCCCCGGGGCCTGGTGCTCAGACTCTTGGAGTCTGCTCTGAGCGCCGGGTTACTGGGGCAAAAGGCAATCCAGGGCTTCTGCGAGGTGATTGGCTGTTAGGTACTCAATTAAAGACAGCTGTGCAGGAGCAGGCCCTGGGTTTTGGGGGGGGCGGTGCTCAGAAGGTAACTCTTTCATAGCCAGCACTCTGTTATTTTAAAGACCATGGCCCTTTCAGGGACAGGCCGTATCTCACAGCTGTGAGAGTACGCTCGACCCCCCCACCCCCCCCCCCCCCCCCCCCCCCATACCCCCCCTCCCCACTTCCTCATTCTTTGATATTTGTTTTTCAAAAGCCCTTAGAGGAATTGCCTGTTTATTTAATCTCTGAAGTATTAGGTAACAAAATATTGTTTGTTTGGAAGCAGCCATTAATGTTTGTTTAATTTTTAGTTTTGCTTCTTGTTGGTGAAGCGTTTGGGAATTCAATTATATTTATATGTTTATTTTACTATTTTATAGCCCAATTTTTTGTTTTTTTTTCATTCGGAATACCCACACACATGCCTCCACCCATCCTGTACTGCCACAGATTCAGAAGGCAGACGTTTGCAGCAAATTTAAAGTTACACACCCCGTTCACATCTGCAATCTCATGACCTCTTCCTGAGCTACTACTAAATCAAGTGCAACACGATAGCACTGTGGAATTCAGCTGGATTTTTGCACTTGAATATTATTTGTAATTCTCTGTGTATACTCTAGTTTATTACAAAATGGCGCAGATTGAGGAAATTAAGTGATATTGTTTTGCCCTTATGCTTCTGTTTGGTGTCAGAGGCAGATAGGAATCCAGCATTTTGATTGGCCATTTTTCTGTTGTTCACAGTCTTGCTGTAAAACAAAAACGAAAAGCAATGAATGTTTATGGGATAGCATACTTGAATTACAACATCCGGCCCTGTTGTTTCATAATGTCCCATTGCACTCGCACACTCCTGCACTGGCCTATTCAGTGTCGTAGGAAGCTGAGCAGAGACCCGATTTTACACCGAGCTATTCCTGGAGTGAGAAATGGGCCCGAATTCAAGTCCACATTGAGATGTAAAGTTCAATTTAGACTGGTGTAAGTGTGTAATGGTGACCTCCTGTATCCTACTGAAATGTAGGCACAGTGGTGTGAACTTTCAGGGTTTGGATTCTCTATGTTGTACGGTCTTTTGCCAGTCCTTACCTTCTATAGATACCATTTGTTTATTTAATGTGGGTTTCCTTTTTGTTTTTTTTTTTTTTATCAACCTCCCAGATATAGTATCTTCAAACCACACTGGCGGAACTCAAAGGTTTAGTCAGATTTTTCAGTCAGTCAAAGTGACCATTATGGGAAGTTGGATGCACGGTGAATTATGCGTTTTGGTTTATTCTGAATCTTCGCCTGCGTGTGCGCCATTGTTGGGGTCTGGAGTCCCATGGTTCTGTGGAGATACGGGTCCTGGAAGCCCCCCCCCGCCCAGGTCCTGGTTCAGCCCTAGCTTAGCCACCGCTAGCATTAGCAGACTGAATGGGGCCTGTACCATCGCACATGATCTCCTGCCTTCTTAAGAAGCCGGGTCTCTGAGCGTGCGTTAGGAACCGATTGACCACTCCTGTCATTACACAGAGGACTGAAGTCTGCTGCTCCCTGCTGTAGTGGTGTGCGCACGAGCGAGCAAGGGTTGGGCTCGACTCAGTTTAGGAAATTAAATTCAATTAGATTAAATAGACTGATTGATTTGAAAAACGCTCATTATTTTCTGTGGTGATTTTTCAATTCATGAGCTGAATTCTGGTTCTTTTCCTGAAGTTGTTTAACTGAAAGGCTGTTGACCTGAACTCTGGTGTGTGTGTGTGTGTGTGTGTTTGTGTGAGCTGTTTTTGATCAAGCAGAAACTGTACCTCTCTGGTATGAATTATAAGAAAGACTAAGAGGCATTAATATATTCTATGATCATTTTCCAGTTGATCTACCAATTTACCGGAGTTCATGAAACTGAAGTCGTTCACTTGCATTCCAGGGAAACTGATGCTGTGTGTGTGTGTGTGTGTGTATATGTGTGTGCTGTTGATGAAGCTGCAATAAACCTTGACTCTGTAGTTCTCGGGTACACATCTGCTGCTGGTTTTCTCCACAATAAGCCCACCGTCCTATAAAACAAAAGCCCCAAATAGAGCCACTTAATTTTCCCCCGTTCACGTGTCTCCACTAATATTTCCCATAAATCTGGGGCCCTGTTCAGAGCTGGAGGGTTTACATGCTAAAGAGGAACATGTGTGAGCTTATGTCCCGGTGTGGTTTTGGAAGTGCTTCAAAGAGGGATGCTCGTCAGAACCCAGAGAATCTCTTCTATGTCTTTACCAGTGTCTTAGAGTAAATGGGCCGCCAGATCTACCACATAATTCCCCTCATGGCAACCTTCGCAGCGTATTGTGTGGGTATTACAGCATGATTAGCAATCCCCCCTCTTTGCAGATGAAAAAACCTACCTCACTATAGGAGCAGACCTGGAGGTGGTTTTTGTTGGGGGGGGGGTCATTGGCCGCGGTTACACGGGGGACCTTTTTTATGGGGGGAGAAGAACCCCAGTGACCTAGTGATGCGTTGGCCAGCTGTTTGTTCTTGGGGGGGGGGCAGTCCCTGGGAAAAGAAAGGTTAACTTGGGGGGATGGAGGTGGCGGGGGAGAGGCAGGATGCGTTCCAGGTAGCCCGTAACGGTAACCTTCTCTTTGGAATTGCTCAATATATTCATTGTATGTTAAAATAAATATATATTATAAAATATTCACACATTGGGACATACAAGAACAAAAAAAAAAAAAAGCTTAAGAATGACTTCGCAACCGCCTGCATTATATTCCATAGCGAGGAATAATTCAGTGAAATGACTGCAATGACATTGTGGAAAAACTTCACGCGTAGGGACCAGGGAGAGTTTCCACTTCTGTGGACTGTTTTCGCTAGCGTTAGCCGCACATGTCAGCAGAGCTGGCGCGAGAAGCTTCGTGAATGAAGGGACGCGGTGTTCCTGGTTTACTGTGAGTCGGGCAGGCGGGCGGACGGGCGGGTGGGCGGGGGGGCAGGTGGGCGGGCGGGCGGGCGGGGGGGGGGGGCGGACAGGCCTCACGACGTGCCGTAGCGGGCGTTGGCGGCCGTGGCCGCGCTCCTGTGCCGTGACGCGTGGCGGACCTGTTTATTTTCACCCTGTCCTGCAGGGAGTGATGACCTCATCATCGCCAGCTCCTGCCCCTCTGTACTGCTCCCCTCTGCGCCCTGTGAAGAGTAGGCTTTTTTAGAATGTTTTTTTTTTTTCTCCAAAATTCTAAGTCAGTGTTCTAGAACTCCGCTGCTTTCAGCCACCAATAATGATTGTGACATCACCATTAGAATGTTCAGTTGGGAACATTCTAATCACATATTTGTGACCTCACACCTTAAAGGGTTAAACGGACACTGCACTGAGACGTGTCTGAACCCTGGCTACAGGATAACACACCCCTCTTTAGGGCTCTGCTTCTTACTTTTTAATATTGGGGCGCAAATGAGAAATTTTGTACCTTTCAGGGACCTGTCAAATACACATACTGGCCTAGTGGACTGCAAACTCTTTCTGGGGACCCATCTCGTACACTTCCATGACCCATTTTGGGTCCCAACCCATAGTTTATGAAACACTGCTTTATGTTACCATGTCCCAGTTGCGCTGCCCCCCCACCGTCCCCAAACCTCCCCCACACCCACCTCACCCCACTCCTGTCAGAGACGAGAATCCGAGAATCTCCTGGCATCTCTATTTTGCGGGTAAAAACCCTGCTGGCTGTTGCGCAGGTGTTGCCGTTAGAAACGTGCCTCTCATAATGATGTCTGGCCTTGTAACGTTTTTTTTTATGAGCCAGCCTCGCGTGTTGAGGTTTCAGAGGGGAGGGGAAGGCCTCTCGAGTCTGAAAGGGGGGGAGGATTGGGGGGGTTGAAGGAGTTCTGTAAATTCTTTAACCCCATTATTGTTTCTCTTGGCTTGGGGAGGGAGACGACAGTGTTGCTGACTGGGTGTCTGGATGTTTGCGCGGGTCAAACTGAAAAGATACGATAACGTATAATTTCCTTCCTGACATACAGCTGTAGGGTTGGTGGAATGCATCCCCCTCTCCCCCCTCCCCCACCACCATGTGTTTTTAAATAAATCTAAAATCCAAATCCAATGGGGTAAAATAATATCTAATCCAAAGGGGTACGGTAATATTTAATCCAATGGGGTAAAATTATATCTTATCCAAAGGGGTGAAATAATGTCTCTATTCATTAAGATAAAGAGGTCTTTATTCAGCCAGTAAAATATTTCTTTCTTTTAATTGTTCCTCAAAGTTAAGGGCAAATGTTGCTTGAATCCATCCAGGACTGAGCTGGAGCTTGCATAAAGGGAGGAGTTTTACATTTTTTGCTTTGGAAACGTGAGATGCACATGCAGACCGTTTGTGGCACAAGGACATGAATCAACCAGAACGTCTTTTCTTGGCGCTTGCGTATGTGGCAGTGTTCAGCGTCTGTTCCAAACACTCATTTCAGTAAATTACCAGCAGACAGGGGGAAGGGGAGAAAAGACTTCTGTCTCTTTTTGGTCTAGACATAAAGTTATTAACATATTTTGACGGCCTACTCTGCTATTCAGTACGGGAGTGACCTGAAAAATGTGAAAATGGAGGTAGTAAAATTAGGGTCATAAACTACGGGGGGGTGGGGGGGGGGGAGATGAACGATGTCATCATTTATGGATTCAGTGTTTTTATAGACTGAATTACCAGACTAACTTTTTGGCGAAATGCCCAAGTACTACATATCATTCTCTTAACACTGCTGCAACATTTTCACATAAACATGTTTGACGGTATCTAGAAGGTCACAGTGTGTGTTGCTGTTTGTAGTGAATATCCCGCTCAATGTCAACTTTTATCTCGGAACAGAGAGCGTTCCTGTGCTAATGTTTGGTCTGTGCTTTATAAACTTGCTGAGACAGAGCTCCCCAAATGTGGCATTGACTCTCCATTTTTTAATAACATGCATTTTTTTACGAGGCCCTGAGCTTCTTGAGTCTCTGTAGTTTCTTTGGTGTGTCCTTTGTTCTTGTCTCTGACTGTTTGAGGCCTGTCATGTCATTATTTATTCTGGGCTTCTTGTTAACCGAGAGAAGTAACTGTAAGTATTTTTGTAATCAGGTTTCACCTTAGATTCCCCACTGCCATTGTGACATAAGCGCAATAAAATTTAATTTATTTAGATTTATTGCTTCCATAAATATTGTGCCAACGTGTCAAATGTCGTTTGTTAGAGCAAGAAGAAACCATTATTTCTGAGCAGAACAGTGCTGAAAGATGGAACAAATAAATTCTCATCACAGTTGATGCCTCTTGTTACGCTTGACCTGAAAATGTTTCCTTAAATGAAGATATTTCACGGTTTTGCGTTTTCCACAGCTTTATAAACAGTTGCTGTTTTGAATCCAGCGTATTCTTTTCTCCTCCCCCCCCCCCCCCCCCCCCCCCCCCCCCCCCACCCTTGCCCCAGTTGAAGTCTCATATGGATTTAATAACTATACAGCGCCCTCCAGTCCTCTGCCACCCGTACAGAACAGGGTCTGGCAGCACTGTGATGTAATGATTTCATGCCAATAAGGCATCTGCGTCGTGATAAAGTGTCAAAAGCGTGGGCTGCTGAAGTTAGCCCCAGCAGCGGTTTCTCGCCGCGCTTCACAGAGAGGCTTCGCAAGAGAGTCGCTTCCGGGCCGCGTGAAGGCCAGAGGTCAGCAGTGACATCACAGAGGTCACGGGGTCGTGTTGACCAGCGGCTGGCCTGGTCGTCAGAGCAGAAGGCATCTGCTGCCGAGCAGCATTGTCGCTGGCAGCAACCGAGACCCTCTCTCTCTACCCGCGATGACAAAGCTTTAGCAGGCGTCTGGGTCCACGTTTTTACTCATGGGGAATTGACAGGAAGTGATGCGTAGCCCCACTTCCCTAGCCTCCTGCTGCGTGTTCTCCTCCGCGTCCTCTGCGTATCGCTAATCGCTATTCTCTCGCGCGGCGGCGTGAGCTATCCCCCTGGCGAGGGGTGGCTGCTGAAAGAAGATTTATGATGATGACAGTAGCTTGTGTTTAAGTAGCGCCCCAGCTGGGACTGTTGGGGTAGCGATGCCGCCCCTTACTGGCGCCCTTCCCAAAAACTGCTGCTCCCCTGGGGATCCGAACCTACAGCTTTCCTGGCTTCCTTTTTTTTTTTTTTTTTTTTTTTAAATCATGGAGCATTGGGACGGCCCCCCATCAGCAACAGCCAATCAGGCAGTTCCATTCCTTGGCCCCTCCCTCTGTGGCCTGCTATAGACACTTAGCCATCGCAGTGTTTTCCAGCAGGGCGTGAATGTACCTTGTCCTGTGCTCCGGGCAGCATATGATTGGTCACAGTGCACCTCTCTCTTGTCTAACCCCAACTTCGCTGCCAGGACAGGGTATTAACCACACCCCAACGAGCAGCTTGCCACGTCCGACCCGCTCTGGGGCGCGCTGGCGCTGGAGAACCTTCCGGAATCGGCTGACTCGCCCAGCTGTCCTGCGGGACCCGGGCCAGCCCTGCACTGATTCATCCTCCATGCTGTGTCATCCTGTTATTATAGCGTGCGTTCAAAAGATTGTTACTCATTTTTTTCTTTTTTTTTCGGGGCGTACCGTGGTTGCGCTACCAACCTGTAGGCCGGATGCCTGCTGGTTTGTACTTAAAATGGAGCCCTAAAGTCCTATTCTGTCCCAAGGTTACATTATGGTCTTTTGTGGGATTAGCAAATGCCTATCTTCCACGTCGCAGCAGTAAGCGCTGTTTACACGGCCTGTAATTGGTATTTGTCGTGTTCAAGCGCGAGTCCATGTGATTTTCACACGCAGCACTGAGCTGCATTTACCATTTAGTTACGGTCAAGTCAAGTGTGACTCGATATTTTGAGTTTGAAGTTCTGTTCAAACTTGTGATTATTGAAATACCGATTAACTATGTTGTCAAACTCCCAATTGCACATACACATCGACATACACCACACATACATGAACACACACGCATGTGCATTCCTGTGCGTGTGCATTTGAATGCTTATTGGAAGTTACGCGTTGATGATCTTTCTGTGAAATGCCCTAGGCGCCATTTAAGTTTTGTCCAAAGCGAGTGGCATGTTGAGACATTTGGCTGTTCATGCTATCCCAGAGCAGACAGAAGCACGCCCCCAGAGACAGAGTTATAAACAGCCGGGTGAAAAGGAGAACAGAAACACAAATACACACAGAGAAATCTCAGTGACTTATGTGCTTCTGCCTACTCATGCAGAACTCTGAATGCTGGGATTGAGCAGTGAGGGGTTGGGTTGTGGCAGGGTGCTGGGTTAGCTGGCTGGGTGAAATGGATGCTAAATGCTGGGATTGAGCATTGAGGGTTGGGTTGTGGCAGTCAGGGTGCTGGGTTAGCCTGATGTGTATGATGGATGCTGAATGCTGAGATTGAGCGGTGAGGGTTGGGTTGTGGCAGGGTGCTGGGTTAGCTAACTGGGTCAGATGGATTCTGAATGCTGGGGTTGAGCACTGAGGGTTGGGTTAAGCAGTGGGGGTTGGGTTGAGCAGTGAGGGTTGGGTTGCGGGAGGGTGCTGGGTTAGCTGGCTGGGTCAGATGGATGCTGAATGCTGGGATTGAGCAGTGGGGGTTGGGTTGAGCAGTGAGGGTTGGGTTGAGCAGTGGGGGTTGGGTTGTGGCAGGGTGCTGGGTTAGCTGGCTGGGTCAGATGGATGCTGAATGCTGGGATTGAGCAGTGAGGGTTGGGTTGTGGCAGGGTGCTGGGTTAGCCGGCTGTGTGATGGATTTCTCGCAGCAGGGCGACCCTTCTTCGTGCCGGATGGCTGTAGGAAAACTCTGCAAAGCTGAAAAGGCCTGAAAGTTGGCTCAGTAACAACGCCAGGGTATATTTGTCCAGGGGTGTATTTTTGGATGCTGTTTGAGTCTGCAGCTGAAAGGGGGGGGGGGGGGGGGGGGGGGCCTTTGCTGGAAGCTCGTTCAGGGCTGTGCTGTGCCTCTGTGCTCGAGCCGGATTCAAGCTGGCGAACTCCGCGTTTCCACAGTCGGGGGGGAAAGGTTGCGTTCGCGGTCGCAGACGCCGGGGCCATGGAATGCGGCGACCCCGGAGTCGTTGCCGTGGGAGACGCTCCCGTCTGAGCCCCCCAGACCCCCCCGAGGAGCCGCGGGGGCTCGGCGAGGGGCCCATCACCACACCGGGGGGGAGAGGAGGGGGAGCCCCCCCAGAGCGCCCCCAGGGGGGGAGGGGTCGGCAAGCGAGGGGTCGGGGGGAGGGAGGGGAGGGGAGGGGAGCGAGGGCGGTTAGGGAGGGGAGGGGAGGGGAGGGGTCATGGTTTTTAATCTCGCCGCAGATCCCGCTGCCAAACAGACCTGACTTACGCTTCCTGTTATGATGTCAGGGGGTCTTATCTTCAAACGTTTTATATGATCTCATCTGCTCGAAGATTGCTCCAAGTTGTAAACTTTATCTAACTGAAATATGTCTCCCCCTTTTTTTTTAATAAGGGCAGTGAAATATGATTTCCACCCTAGCTCTCTTCCATTTTATTTATTTATTTATTTATTTTTTATTTTTACAGTAACATCTAACGCTACCGTGTTTAACCTCAGGCTTTAGATGGCAGCACAGAGAGTGGCCCTGTCTTGCGTCCGTGCGTCTGATGTCCGTGCAGAGGCCAGGCCGCAGAGGGGAGGATTAGGCGCAGAGGCTTTCTCTCCTCTGATTCATGTTCATCGCTCGACGGAGGAAGAGAGCAGTGAGGCTTCTGTGAAGTCCAGCTCACAGGATTGATGTTTTTCCTCTCCATTCTCCAGGAGTCTTGAGCACAGCGCAGATACAGCAAGGCAGTGGGTGTCAGAACAGGAACTACCGGTTCTGTTTTTGATTTTTTGATTTGTCAGGACATTAAACCTTGTCCCTGTTGCGCAATGCTGAGAAAGTGATGACTGTCATCCTAATTAAACACGTTTTGTTTTTTTCACACTTCCAGGGTCCCGAAAGTCCTCTTGTCAGCGTCTCCCTTAGCTTCCTGAGAAAAGCGGAATTGAAGTTAGCTGTTGAACTTCATTTAAAGAATATTCAGAAATTCTTTTCTTCTTTTTTTTTAAATTTTTAAACCCAGTCATTTTTTGATTTCGTTTTTTCGTAAATCGTGAAACCGCACACTGCCCGTGTGTGTGCTTAGTGCCGCACCACGTCCCGAGTCGCTGTGGCAGGACGGAGCCGAAAATGGGCCCGACTGCGAAAACGAGGAACGTTCGGAACCCGATGAGGAGAGAATTCCCGTCCGAAATTCCGGTCCGGAATTCCATAGCCTGCAGGGATTCGGGAATTCTGCACGGGTCCCCTGCGGCAGGAACAACGGGGTTTGTGTGCGAGAGGACAGGCTCCAGAACAGCCGTGTAAAACGGGAGCGAGTTCCCGTCACGCCGCTGAAATCTGAGCGTTAAGCCGCAAGCCTTTATAACATCTCACAACCACAGCCGGGCACGAGGGGGACCGTCTCTCTCTCAGACTTTGTTCCTCTTTGTTTAAGGGACTACAAAAGGGTCGAATCGCTCTTTCAAACCAGTTATATTTTTAACAACCAAACACGGTGCGTTTACGGCGCGCATAGTCCCAGGGTGGAGAGACGTTCGGTTAAAACCGTGCGGTCATGTGATATTGTTCAGTCGACGCTTTCATCAGAGCTGGTCTTTTACAGGGTTCTTAAGCGCTGGAAGGAGAGGCGTACAATAATGGATTTTGTGTTGCTCTTTGAAACGGTCTGAATGCGTGATGTCTGCTTTCTTGCTGTCTTTCGGCCTCTGTAAGCAGACTTTTATGAAGGTCTCCGCTTGAGATGCTCAACTGTACCTCAGAGGTCAGACTTTTACTGCCAGTGTGAACTCTGCGGTCTTCGAAATTGAGCTTTTACTTTGAAATTACTGCCTGGTATTAGCTTGGTGGAGCCCTTTCATGTCGAGTCCTATTAAACTGTCCGTACAGATGATTAAAGGCCTGTCCTGTCGATAGGTGCCGTATGTCTTATATCCCCATGTGAAGTTAAGACCTGGGTTTTGTATCTTTGGAATGGAGCTTTTATTTTGAAATTATTGCCTGGTATTAGCTTGGTGGAGCCCTTTCAGTCGAGTCCTATTAATGGGTCCCTACTGATGTTTAAAGACCTGTCCTGTCCCAATAGGTGCTTAAATCCCCGTGTGAAGATAAGTCTGGGGTCTCATATCATTGGAATGGAGCTCGTGAGAGACTTTTCTCTGCTCCCTTTCCGGCTGTTTCCTCTTCTCACCACATTAATTTGAGGGGGCCCAGCTGTCCTCCTAGCGCCGAGGGGGGTGGGGGGGGGGGTGGGCAGGCTGCTGCTGGGACGGGTCGTCCGAAGCTGCTCACCCCTCCATCCTGTCCTGGCCCCTAGTAGACCACAGCTCTGCACTCGCTGACCCCCCCCCCTCTGTTGTATTCAAACTACTCGTTTGCGTCCACAACAACTGACCCAGGATCAGATCCCTCATCCCCTAATCAGAACCAGCTATTGCGAAATACTGATCCCAGACCAGTGTTTGTTATTGGGGCAGAATTAGAAAAAAGTCTCCGTAGCCACTCCTCCCTGGCTGACGGTGCCCATGGCGTCCAGTCCAGACGTTGTTTGGGTATGGTAGCTGCTCCACAGCGCCGCCTGCTGGCTCGTTTACGTCACGGCTGCGCTGCGGGAAGGTCGCGGGGGTTTTAGACGCTGGCGGGAGCGTGAGCGGGAGCCAGAAGAGCGAGCAGCAGGGGGCGCCGGTCTGCTGCGGGGCGATATCCGAGGAGGCATTTCCTCCTTTGGCACGGCCGAGACTCCAGCGCGACACCAGGAAATGCTTTCCTGGAGCACTCAGGGGGATGGGGTGGGGGGTGCGGGGTGGAGGGGGGGGGGACAGGAGTGGGGGGTCTATGGAGCACAAAGATCATTTTCCACAGGAAGTTTATTGGGGCACGCTCTGAGGTAAGCAGACCTTGTGCTTCACACCTCAGATAGTTTAATGCGACGTGAGGGGTTCCCCTCGTGCGTCCTCGCGGGTGCTTTGTTTTTTCCAACATCTCCAAAATCCGGGCATGCCTGATTCTTAATTTTCCTGTTGTGATGATCCCACCCGTTCTTGTTTTAAAAAGTTAAAACACCTTAAAACAATTTTTTACTCGGGGTAGCCCCTCTGTTTGGCAGCTGTGCTGCGTCCGTCCAACGGGCTGTTATTCCTTCGCCTTTTCCTAACTCTGTGGTCTCACTGCGTCGGCCCCTCAAGAGCCGAACGAACCCCTTTTGTTTAAGCGCTTCGTGAGAAGGACGGCACAGAAGGATGGAGTCTGGGACTCCGCACACACACACGCACACACACACACGCACACACACACACACACACACACACACACACACACACACACGCACACGCACACGCACACACACACACACACACGCACACACACACACACACACACACACACAGACACGCTCGCTCGCAAAACTCGAGACAGGAAATATTTGGAAAGCTGTGGCCAGTCCAGACCCCGCTCAGGAATAACTCATGTGGAGGGAGCTCTGGGTTTATTTTGGGAAGTCTTGCGAAAGGCCTCGTCTTTGTTTACGTTTCTGCCCCCTCCTTCGCTCTCTCTCCGCTCTGCTGCTCCCGGCCGAACATCAGCCTTCGCTCCTGCCTCCAGCAGGGAGAGCGGGCTGCAGTTCACCTCACTGTGAGACATGGGCGTCGGCTGCCGCTTTGTCTTTGGGAGCGGCCTGCCTTCTGCGCTCCCTCCTGTGAGAGAGACACTTAAAGCCTGCAGTCTGGCTGCGACCTGCCAATTTGAGGTCTGCGTTAACTGGAGCTGCTCAGGGCTCTGGGATTTGGTGATTTGGTAGGTTCTACTGCTCAAGTAGGGTTTGAGAATTGTTATTATTCTTCTTTTTTTTTTTTTTTTTTTTTTGTCCCTTTCCAAGTGGTTGTGTCATGACTAATGTCTGATTCCTTGCCTGGATGGGATGTAAAAACAAAAAAATGCCTTAACTGTGTGACCTCATTCTAAATCTGTGGTATGTAGAATAAATGCTAACGGGATGCTACGTGCTCACTGAATTAATACAAAAATTAATCTTGGTCTATTGGATCTGAGTCTCATAACGACCGAGGTATACAAGTGCACTAAAAACACACAAAAAAGATCATTAATTTTAAAAAGAAATCATTACTTCACAGTGGCGTGTGTTTAGCTGAACATCTGTTTGAGGGAGTGACAGAGGGCGCCTCATGGTTATTCGTAATGGTTACTTACTTTATGTAATGCAAACTCATAACTCCTTTGACCTTTGACCAGGCTCTGGTTGCCGTGCGTGACTTCTGTTAGCTAGATTCCAGGTCTACCCCCTGACCTGTCTATCTTACGGGGCTGTCTCGTAAGAATGTAGTTTTGCGTGACCCGCGACTGTAAACGTTAGCGCTAATGTTAGCGACGTGTCATCTGCGCGGCGGGTGGGAAGGGCGGGGCCTGTGAGGAAGCTCCTCCCCCTGTCCTGGTTAGCGTGCGGGGTCGCTGGGTGCAGCAGCGGCGGTGTTTTGTTGATGTGTTGATGGAGAGAGAGAGATCAGACTTCACACACAACACCGTCTTTCTCAGGCTGGGTGACAGTGCCGGTTCCGTTCCTTGCTCCTTTTACCCCTGCCCCCCCCCACACCCCACCCCCACCCCCGTAGGCATACAGTGATGAGTCACAACAAGGCCCCGATTCATGACGCTGTCCCGTTGTTAAAGAACAACACGGGATCGGTTGTTTCTCTCTGAATTTGTTTGAAAATAAAAGATGAAAAAGCAGGAGAACTGTGTTTGCCTTATGGTGGAATGATAGTCGCGTCTTTGTAGCTTTTTCCCCCGAGGCCAGTTTCCACCATCGGAGCAGCGCCGCTCGGTTGTTGCTCGTGAAACGCCGTTGCTAGGACGGATTGATGAACCTCAAATTCTGCGGCGTGTTGAAGCGTGTAGCCGCGGCAACACTTAACACGCGCTTCCCCCCGGTGTCTCCACGCAGCGAGCGTGTCGCTGGGTGGTACGAGCCGGTGTGCTGTGCACTGTATCCACAGCGCAGGCGGCGTTGTGTCTTTATTAACCAGAAGGAGAAAGAAAAAAAAAACACAGCAGATATGGAAGCAGGTGCTGAAGGGATGTGTCTGGGCCTGCTCTGGTTTAAGGGGATGAGTGCTGGAAGAACTGCGCCACTTTCATAAAAAAACAAGAGAAGCGAGGTGTTACTTCAAAAAGGACGCAGGGGCCATTTTGACATCGCGTTGTTACTGTACGTGACACTACATTACATAATATATGCTACGGGTATTTTAAGTTGCCTTGAGGTGGAAGTGTCAGCGAGCCTGAGTCTGCATTTTTTCGGAGGGGCTGGTTTTTACGTACCTGCTGAAGGCTGTCATCTCCTGACTGAAGGGTATGAGTGTCTCTCCCCTGGAACGGGACCCCTCAGCCCGGGTGTCAGCTTGGGCTGAGGCGCATTCCTGTTCCCTGGCGCATAGGGTGCCCCGCAGGTGACCCCCAGAGCTGTGCCTTCGCCCGCTGGGGCTCACTGAAGTAGACTGCGCCTCCAGATGTTGCACGTGAGTCACGTGACCCAGCCACGCCCTTCCTGTCGCTCCCCCCGTCGAGCCTCTTCCCATAATCCTCCTGGTGTGGTGGGGTGTGGTGTGGTGAACCATAACCGCGGGGCTTAATTTGGCCGGCCTCGGCTTTTCCACAGAAACGCTCCCATGCCCCAGCCGAGCGTGCCCGCTCCTGCTCTGGAGGAGCGCCCGGGCAGTTTGAGAGGGTCCTCCCGAGGATCCCCTCTGGTTATTCTGGTTAACCGTCGTTCCTCAGAAGCTTCGTGAAGCGTCCCGACCGGGCTGCCTTTCTCTCGACTGTGTCTATTTTTTTTGGGAAGTTTAAAATTAAGCTGGCGTGCGTGTAAATTTAGATCATGCACGGTCATGTTCCGCGAGTTAGGAAGGTATATTTCCTCAGATTGTTTGTGCTTGAATCAGCAGGTGTTTGGGAATTATTACATTGGGGGAGATCCTTTGGGTCGTACAACGAAACCCTGTGGAGAGTGTTTAACCTCCACAGCGACCCCTGCTGGCAGATGTGGGGAAAAACGTGCTCTTGTTGTGAAACGGGATCCCTCTCGGCCTCTGCAGACCGTTCTGCCGGTTTATTAAAAAAGAAGATGTGAGGAGCGATGGGGAGGCTCTCTCTCCGTCTCCGTTTCCCCCGAGCCCAGCGGAATGCGTCTGCGATCGCTGAGAGCCTCAGGCATCTGGGCCGCGTTAGCCGCCCGCTCTCCAGGGCGAGGCTCGGCCGGGGTCTTCATCACGGGGGGGGCCGAGCGAACGCGTGGCGCTCCCCCGGATTCTCACGCGAGCCGCGGTGCCGGCTCTTTGAGGGCGAGGGGCCGGTTTTTTTTTTTTTTTTTTTTTTTTTTTTACAGGCATGTATAGCAGACCTATGATTATGTGCATGGCCTGGCACCGCTCTGAGCGATCTGTAAAGTGAGTACCGAGATTGTGTGCGCGTGTGTGTGTGTGTGTGTGTGTGTGTGTGTGAGTGTGAGTGTGTGTGTGCGTGTGTGTGTGTGTGTGTGCGCGTGTGCGTGTGTGTATGTGCGTGTGTGTGTGTGTGTGCGTGTGCGTGTGTGTGTGAGTGTGTGTGTGTGAGTGTGTGTGCGTGTGTGGGGGGCGAGGGTTGAGGGGGTGAGGTCACAGTCTGAGGTCCCGTGCGAGCAGGAGCGTTTCTTTTGGCGGCCCGTTTTCTGTTCTGTACCGGAACCCTGTCCAGTAGCGGTTGGCTGGCATGAGGAGGAAGGGAATAACGCACCCCCCGACCTCCCCCCCCCCCCCCCCCACCCCACCCCATCGAGTGATGGCAGCACTGTCTAACAGAGCCTGCTCCAACCTCTTCTGACCACCCAGGACTGTGTCCGGTCAAACTGTGCGACCAAACCCTGTGCCCTGATGAACGGGCCTCGTGGTCCAGTGACTGAGTCCTACTCCTGCGCTGAGCCTCCTCTCTTGCTGACTGTGTGGGTTTACACGTAACGCCCAGTTCCACCGGGCAGGTTACTGCAGTTTGCCGACAGGTCGCGGTAACCCGCGCTGGCTGCTGCTGCTGGAAGTGTGGCAGCTGTTTGAGAGGGGGGGGGGGTGGGGGAAGTGTCGGGGGGGGGGGGGGGTCGGGGGGGGGGGGGGGGGGGGTGAGGTAGCAGCTTTATCAGCCTGAGGTCATCTGCTGCTTTGGCCTGTGGCCAGAGCCCCAGCCGGCAGGCGTTTCTGTTATTCTCCCCAGATGGGATGATTCTATCATCCCCCTCCACACACACACACACACACACACACACACACACACACACACACACACACACACACACACACACCGCCTTTCCCCCCCTCTGCTGGGGGGGTTTGAGCGGAGTCCATATTTTCCCCCTTCTGTGGAGTTATTCCCCCAGCTTTTCCTCCGTAGCTCTCCATTCTCTCCCCCCCTCTCTCTCTCCCCCCCCCTCTCTCTCCCTCTCCCTCTCCCGCTCTCTCTCTCTCTCTCTCCCTCCCCCCCTCCCGCTCTCTCTCCCCCCCCTCCCTCTCTCCCTCTCTCCCCGTTTGTTTGGCTGTCAGAAGGCATCCCCGCTCGCTCCTCTCTTGGCCGGCCGGTTGGCGATGGCTCTGAGGGTGGGCATGAATGTGCTCATTGTGGCGGAGCGAGAGAGAGCTGGAGCGGGAGAGAGCTGGAGCGAGAGAGAGCTCCCTCGAGAGAGAGCTTGGAGCCTGGAGCGAGAGAGAGCTGGAGCGAGAGAGAGCTGAGCTGGAGCTGAGCGAGGAGAGAGAGCTGGAAGCGAGAGAGAGCTGGAGCGAGAGAGAGCTGGAATGCGGAGAGAGAGCCTGGAGCGAGAGAGGCTGGAGGCTGTGGCGAGCCTGGAAGCCTGGAGCGAGAGAGAGCTGGAGCGAGAGAGAGCTGGAGCGAGAGAGAGCTGGAGCGAGAGAGAGCTGGAGCGGAGAGAGCTGGAGCGAGAGAGAGCTGGAGCGAGAGAGAGCTGGAGCGAGAGAGAGCTGGAGCGGGAGAGAGCTGGAGCGAGAGAGAGCTGGAGCGAGAGAGAGCTGGAGCGAGAGAGAGCTGGAGCGAGAGAGAGCTGGAGAGCTGGAGCGAGAGAGCGGAGAGAGAGCTGGAGCGAGAGAGAGAGAGAGAGAGAGCTGGAGCTGAGAGAGCTGGAGCGAGAGAGAGCTGGAGCGGGAGAGAGCTGGAGCGGAGAGCTGGGAGAGAGAGCTGGAGCGAGAGAGCTGGAGCGGGAGAGAGCTGGAGCGGGAGAGAGCTGGAGCGAGAGAGAGCTGGAGCGAGCTGAGCTGGAGCGGAGACGGAGAGAGAGCTGAACGGCCATCGGAGCCCCGAAGAGAGCTGGAGCCCCCACCCCCTGGAGCGCCCCCCCCCCCCCCCCCACCTCGCTGCCCCCCCATTTTAAAAAAAAAGCTGCTCTTTTCTCAAACCCCGTCCTCCCTGTGTGCGCTGCCGTGCGCACCTCTGGGACTGATCTGCGTTTGAGAATGATTATCACGGCTGTGACCAAACTGCCCCCCCCAGGCAGGGTCGGGGGGGGGGACTGCCCCCCCCCAGGCAGGGTCGGGGGGGGGGGGTATTCTCTGTTTAACCCCTTCGCGGGGCTTCCTGGAGCGCGTAACGATAAACAGCTTTGTTTTGGTCGCTGCTCTGGCGCGGGAGAGCGTGCGCTGGCTGCTCCAGATGTTCTGTCAGGAGTGAGAGGAACGCCAGCGATCGGTAACGTGGCGGAAACTGGGTCACAGTGCTGACTGTGTGTGTCTGTGTGTGTGTCTCTGTGTGTGTGTGTGTGCGTGTGTGTCTGTGTCTGTGTGTGTGTGTGTGTGTGTCTGTGTGTGTGTGTGTGTGTGTGTGTGTCTGTGTGTGTGTGTGTGTGTCTGTGTGTGTGTGTGTGTCTGTCTGTGTGTGTGTGTGTGTGTCTGTGTGTGTGTGTGTGTGTGTGTGTGTGTGTGTGTGTCTGTGTGTGTGTGTCTGTGTGTGTGTGTGTGTGTGTGTGTGTGTGTGTGTGTGTGTGTGTGTGTGTGTGTGTCTGTGTGTGTGTGTGTGTGTGTGTCTGTGTGTGTGTGTGTGTGTGTGTGTGTGTGTGTGTGTGTGTGTGTGTGTGTGTGTGTGTGTGTGTGTGTGTGTGTGTGTGTGTGTGTCTGCCCCCCCCAGGTCACGGGGAGTGCCACTGCGGCGAGTGTAAGTGCCACGCCGGCTACGTGGGCGATAACTGCAACTGCTCGACGGAGACGGCGGCGTGCGTGTCGGGCGACGGGCAGATGTGCAGCGGGCGCGGCGTCTGCGTCTGCGGCGGCTGCCAGTGCACCGAGCCCGGCGCCTTCGGCGACACCTGCGAGAAGTGCCCCACCTGCCCGGACGCCTGCGGCACCAAGAGGTACGGCCCGGCGCCGTCCCACAATGCCCTGCTCCGCTCGCTTCGGTTAGCGCCGAGCGCAATCCCACAATGCCCTGCTCCGCTCGCTTCGGTTAGCGCCGAGCGCAATCCCACAATGCCCTGCTCCTCAGGCTTCAGGTAGCGCTGAGCACAATCCCACAATGCCCTGCCCCTCAGGGTTCAGTTAGCGCCGAGCGCAATCCCACAATGCCCTGCTCCTCAGGCTTCGGTTAGCGCCGAGCGCAATCCCACAATGCCCTGCTCCTCAGGGTTCAGGTAGCGCTGAGCACAATCCCACAATGCCCTGCTCTCAGGCTTCAGTTAGTGCTACACGCAATCCCACAATGCCCTGCCCCTCAGGGTTCAGTTAGCGCCAAGCGCAATCCCACAATGCCCTGCCCCTGAGGGTTCAGTTAGCGCCAAGCGCAATCCCACAATTCCCTGCTGAAATTGATAATGTATTTTTGTGGGTCAGTAGCTCTCAGCATTGATCTGAATTGAAATGCAGTTGTGTATTAATTGATAACTTTGGTGATTGTGCCACAGGGTTCGCTGTACTGGTGTCTTTCTGTTGAAGGACCAAATTACCATTTATCAAGGGTCTGGTTTCTGAAAATGCAGGACCCCAATCATTGGACATGTGATCAATGTGATAACCCAAGTTTCTTTCAGACTGTACACTTGTGTTCTATCTAGAGCGCAATAGAGTTGCACTGCTCTAGTTATAACACAAGTGCACAGTTTGGCACACAGCCTAAGTCTTATAAAGAAAACCTGACTGACCGAAGAATTAACTTTGTGTGGGTTATCATTTTTCCTGGGACAGCCCTTAAATCTGCCAGTGATACTCCCGCTGGTGCGTTCCCACAAGTCCCAGCTGGTCTGCGTTAGGCAGGTTCAGTAACGGGACGTCCGACGCCGGTTAGGGTGCGAGCATTCTGTGGCGTGCCTCTGCCTTGCCCTCACCCCTGAGGTCAGATCTCAGGTGCACCTACCGGTTACTTCTGAAGCGGCGATGTGAACGGGACACGCGTCCCGTCCTGTCCCGTCCCACCCCACCCAAATCTGACTGACCCCGCCGTCCCCCCCCCACCAGGGAGTGCGTGGAATGCCGGCTCTTTGGCTCCGGGAAACACGCCGACAACCAGACCTGTCAGCGCCTGTGCAAGGATGAGATTGTCACCGTGGAAACGCTCAGTGAGTACTCCTCCCTTTGCAGTAAGACACTGTGCTGAATAAACGCTGTGCCTGCACAGCAGGAGGGAGAGGCCTTTAAGTGTCTCTGGTGTCTCTGTGTGTGTGTGTGTGTGTGTGTGTAATGTGTGTGTGCGTGTGTGCGTGCGTGTGTGTGCGTGTGTGTGTGTGTGTGTAATGTGCGTGCGTGTGCGTGTGTGTGTGTGTGCGCGCGTGCGTGTGTGTGTAATGTGCGTGCGTGCGTGCGTGCGTGTGTGTCTGTGTGTGTACGTGTGCATGTGTGTGTAATGTGTGTGTGCGTGCGTGTGTGTCTGTGTGTATGCGTGTATGTGTAATATTTCTGTGCTGAGTTTCAGTGATGATGTTGATGGACTGGGTGACGTATGAAGTGCTTGACTACTGGCCTGTTAGTGGTGATATATCGGGAGCACAAGCTGTTCCTGGCCTCCCTGGCAGTCACTGAGTACCGTGGAGGCAGAGAGAACCGCTGTTGTAATCATCCTTTTACTCACATGTCCGTATAATTCATTGCTCTGTTATTGTCATGCGGATGCAAAAAAATGTTGGCTCCCTTGAATGGCCCAGTGGAGAAATGCATGCACATGCACATGCGTGTGTGCACACACACACACTCGCACGTGCACGCACACATACACTCACACACACGTGCACGCACACATACACACACACACACACACACACACACGTGCACTCACACGTGCACACACATATACACACACAAACACAATTGCACGTGCACGAACACATACACACACATGCGCACACACACACAGACACTCATACGTACATGCACACACACACTCACACACACACTCTCACAAGCATGCACGTACACACCTACTCACTCACGCACGCACGCACGCATGCATGCACACACACACACGTACATGCACGCATATGCACACACACACACACGTGCATGCACGGATATGCACACACACACACACACACACACACGTGCATGCACGCATATGCACACACACACACGCACACACACACACACACACACACACGTACATGCACGCATATGCACACACACACACACACACACACACACACACACACACGTGCATGCACGCATATGCACACACACACGCACGCACACACACACACACACACACACACACACACACACACACACACACACGTGCATGCACGCATATGCACACACGCACACACCTCCTGGCTCCGGCCCCACTGTGTGCATGGGTACCCTGGTGGGTTGCTGGAGAAGATGCCGCCTGGTGCAAAAAAAACTAACCAAATGGCTTCACTGCATCATTTCACAAAGCTAAATATCTTGGAAATTAATTCAAGAAGAGCGGTACATTTTTAAAAATTATTTTTTCATTAATAAGTCCCGATGTGGGGGATTGTGTACGCAGCAACATGATGACAGCGGGAGTGGTGTGTTATGGGATACGCACTTAACTGCAATGCAATTCAGTTTTTTTTTTTTTTTTGTAATTAACTCTGCGATACTTCTTGGGCTCGGAGGAATGCTAGCGCTGGCTCCTCAGTGTGCGTCCCGATCCTGTGATTCTCTCCGTCTGTCTGTGGCCACATGTCTGTAATTACCTTTAAAAAGAAAACATTTAAAAACCCCGGACAGCTGACTGGTGTGTCTCCGTCATTGCGCAGTGGTTGGCAGGTGGCAGTCTGTGTTTGGCGGTGTGAAGCGGACCTGACCTCTGGCCCGTCTGACGGCTTGTGTTAACAGAACCGCCGTGGAGCCTCTCGTTTCAGCCTCAGAGCTCAGCGTGTTTGGATACCGAACCCTCAAACGCTCGGGAACTCGATCCGCACGCACGTTACCGTGTGTGTAAACCTGTGTGTTAATCGTGTGCAAGAGTCCTTTTTAAAAAGTGGAAAGCAGGACGTCCTCAATCCTGCGGAACTTTGTGAATGAATGCATCATTGTCCGAGGAGTTTACGGAGTCACAGGGAATTTATTGCTGGAATTTTGCTTTTTTTTTTTTTTTTTTTGGAATCTTAATCTTCTGGAGGCTTCTGGTCTTTGCACACACAGCACACATGGTGCCTGCGTTGATTTGAACCCCCCCCCCCCCCAACCCCCTCGAACCCCCCGAACCCCCCCCCCCACGGTCACCCGTACCTCCTCTTCCAGAAACAAGTCGTTGAGGAATGCTGAAGAATTCCGTTTCATAATGCGCCCAGCCATTCCGCACATCTGACTTCCCTAATGCACTCCACATGTGCATTCCGGAAACTTCACGCTCGGGAAAAGTAGGGAGAGGGGAGGTGGGGTAGGAGGGGGGGGAGCGGGGAGGTGGTGTTCATTGCCTGGGGCGTTCAGAACTTCAGTCATGATCAAATTGCTGGAGGGGAGAGGATGACTGAATGTCTTTCCTGTGGAATTTTGGAATTCGACCGTTTTTCCAAAAGTGATTTCACCGCCGATGTGAGTCTCTCCACGTGATGCAGGCCCTGCTTTTGTGAGGTGTGCGCGTGTGCGTGTGTGTGCGTGTGTGTGTGTGCGTGTGTGTGTGCGTGTGTGTGCACGCGCATGTGTGTGCACGTGTGCATGTGTGTGTGTGCATGCACGTGCTTGTGTGCCTGTGTGTGTGCATGCGTATATGGCCATGTGCATGTACGTCTGTGTGTGCATGTGCGCATATATGCATGTGTGTGTGTGTGTGTGCATGTGTGCGCGTGTATATGGGCGTGTGTGTGTGTGTGTGTATATGGTCATGCGCGTCTGTGTGTGCGCGCGTGTGTGTGTGTGCACGTGTGTGCACGTGTGTGCGCGTGTGTGTGTGTGTGTGTGTGTGTGTGTTTGGCCTCTCTGAGCAGTGTTTATTGCTGGAGTCATGCTGTCTCTCTCCCTCTCCTCTGCAGAGTCAGATGACCCGAGCGCGGTTCTGTGCCTGTATAAGACGGAGAGCGACTGCGTGATGAAGTTCACGTACTCTGAGCACGCCAACGGCCAGTCCGTGCTCACCGCCCTGAAGGAGCCAGGTCAGCCCCGAGCGCACACGAGCACGGCTGCTTACAGGACACACAGATCGGCTCTCTGAAACAGACCAGTCCTGCGGGGATATTAAAGGGTGTGTGTGTGTGTGTGTGTGTGTGTGTGTGCGTGTGTGCGTGTGCGTGTGTACGTGTGTGCGTGTGTGTGCGTGCGTGCGTGCGTGTGCGTGTGTGTGTCTGTGTGTGCGCGTGTGCGTGTGTGTGTGCGTGTGTGTGCGTGCGTGCGCGTGTGCGTGCGCGTGTGTGTGTGTGTGCGTGTGTGTGTGTGTGTGCGTGCGTGCGTGCACGTGCGTGCGCGTTTGTGTGTGTGTGTGTGTGTGTGTGCGTGTGTTTGTGTGTGTGTGTGTGTGCGTGCGTGTGTGTGTGTGTGTGTGTGCGCGTGCGTGTGTGTGTTTCTCCTCTCTCAGAGTGTGCGGCGGCTCCAGACGCTCTCACCGTGCTCCTGGCGGTGGTCGGCAGCATCCTGGCGATCGGCATCGCGCTGCTGGCCGTCTGGAAGCTGGTCATCACCATCCACGACCGGCGGGAGTTCGCCCGCTTCCAGAGCGCCCGATCGCGGGCGAGATACGAGATGGTGAGGGGGGGGGGGGGGGGGGCGAGGCGGGGTGCCAGGGGTGGGGGGGACTCCCTGGGTCACTGATGACACGCTGGTCGTGGGACGATTACAACAGCGGTTCTCTCTGCCTCCGCGGTACTCAGTGACTGCCAGGGAGGCCAGGAACAGCTTGTGCTCCCGATATATCACCACTAACAGGCCAGTAGTCAAGCATTTCATACATGTCACCCAGTCCATTAGACCCCTGAAAGGGATACTGTGACATCAGATGGAAGCCATACTAGCACTAGCTTTACAGGCCTCCGTTATAGCCACTGGGTACCTGTTAGCCTGGTGAAACAGCTGCTGGCTGTTGCTGTTTACCATAAAATACGTGCTTAGCGCTATAGAGATACTGTACGGCAGTGTGGGGTAAAATTGCGAGCTGATGACTATTGGGTGGGAGGGTTAAATTTTGGGTGGGGGTTGCTGCTGACATAAGACGCTGCTGTGTATTAAAGTGTGTTACAGTCAGTGTAATCTGCCCCAGAATGCAGCATCTGATACTCATAAACATCATCGAACCCTTCGGACCACAGGGCTTCTGTAACAGGAGCCCCTCCCCTGCGACTATGGTTCGTCTGCCTGACCTCTTCCCCCCTCTCGTTCCCCCCCCCCCCCCACAGGCATCCAACCCCCTGTACAAGCAGCCCATCTCAACCCACGCAGTGGAGACGGTCTTCAGCATGAACACCAAGTCCTACAATGGAGCGGTCCACTGATCCCTCATCGCTGGGGAGGGGGGGGGGGGGGGGCGGTGGGCGTGGGGGGGGGCGGTGGGAGAGAGGGGAGCGCAGCAGGACTGGCTCAAAGAGAGACAACATGGGGGAGGGTGGGGGGCGGTGTGGGGGGGGGCAGACTGCCAGCAGAGATTCCCATCTGATCAAATGAACTGAGCGACGGAGTTCAGATGTGATCCTCTGCTCCACGGGACGACCGGCTTTTCCCTTTCCCGCTAAAACAGAGCGAAAAGCCTGGTGGGTCACATGACTCCAGACCCCCCGGGCCATGTGACTGTGTGCGTGTTTACCCTGTGACATTCATTCAACCCAACGGACGGGAGGGAGAGGAAATCGAGTTATCGCCCTCCTGCCTGGACTTCATTGGGCGAGACACAAAAATGGAATGATCTTGAAAGACTTTGTGAGAGACTGAACTGTGTATGTGCGCGTGTGTTTTGTAATCGGATAGAACCTGGATAAAGAATCACGGAACTTTCTTTGGATCGTCTTGTCAGATCTACACAGAACGTGACTTCCTTTTAAGCAGAGATTGTACAGATGCTGAGGCAGTGATTCTTATATGTATATATTTTTTCACCTTTGAAAAGGCCTTTTGATGTAAACAACTATGCATTGTTTTTTTCATAACAAATGTAAACCGACTCAGTTTTGTACAGGATCAGGAGTACTCTGAAGTTCATAGAAGTATACATTTATATATTTGCTGTTCACCTCAGTATTGTGGTACTAACATAAGAGAGCAGTAGTAGTTTCTGACCCTTGATTTGCACAAAAGATGGTAGGATTCAGACATATGGAGTTAAATACAAAGCAACAAAATGTAATTTTCAATATTCCTCACGTTTAGTATCATCATGAACTGTCTTCCGAGATCTATGGTTTTATTCAGTCTCATTCTTAAAGATGGAGGGCAATTGAGATGTCCATTAAAGAGGGAAGTAATTAACTGTTACACACTTCCTTCCAGCAGGGGAAATGTGCAGCATAGAGCAGCAACAGGAATGGAAACGGCAAAACTCCGGGTGTAGCACACACACACAGGCCTTTACTGGTGATCGGATGGTGGGGGGTTGAATCACCTGACTTGTGTGAGGTTTGTGTGTGTGTGTGTGTGTGTGTGTGCACGTGTCTGTGTGCGTGTGTGTGTGTGTGTGTGCACGTGTGTGTGTGTGTGTGTGTGTGTGCACGTGTGTGTGCGTGTGTGTGTGTACACGCATGTGTGTGCACGTGTGTGTGCGTGCGTGCGTGCGTGTGTGCGCGCGCGCATGTGTTCGTGTGCACGCGTGTGTGTGTGTGTGTGTGTGCGCGTGTGAAAGTGTGCATCCTGCCAAACCCCATCAGATGCAGTAGAAAGGGCTCACAGCGATGCCTTAAGCCTGCCTGTGTGTCTCAGTGGCAGGAGGGGGACGTTTGGAAATGACTGCACGGCTGAGGATGATTCTGCTCCAGGACACTCCATTTTCTTCCTGTTTTTTATTTTATTTTTTTGGTTTTCTTTTTTTGAAGTGGGGAGGGGGGGGCAGGCCACAGGAGCCACTTCTTTGGATGGAGATGTACAACCCCCCCCCCCCCCCCTTTTTTTTTTGTTTATGAACTGGTATTGAATACAGAGTGGATATTATTGATAATAAATGGATGACTGTAAGACATTGCCCTTGGAGTCATTTTCATTCCTGTGGCCGTTAGAAATGGTCCTCTGGATCTGGGGGGGGTGCAGTTCCATGCCTGTGTATACAGGGTTTTTAAGTTGTCACCAATTACACTGGCCAAGATGGCTAATCAGATTAAATCAGACCACAATAAGATGTTTCATGTAGGGACACTGGGAGAGTCTTCAGCTGTCATTCATGAACTTGGCGGGGAATCCAGAAACAGACACGGCCCTGCCTGGCCAGCCCAGCTCCAGATCAGTCTGCGCACCGTTGTGTATTAAAATGGCTGCTGTGGTTGGACAGCCATATTCGTGACTTTGGAAGCGGGCTGGTTCGGTTGTTGAAGCACATTAAGCAGGAGCGTCGGTGACCGAGGCTGCCGAACTTGGGGATGTTTCGCGAGCCGCGGTGGCTAAAGGGAGCGTAGCATGGAAGTCGGGGAGAGGCCGTCATCTGCTAGGGGCAATCGTGGGTGAAAGAGCACACGCCATGACCTCAATGTTTGTGTATTTGTCTGAGATGCAGGGCAGAGCAGATGAGCAACTCAAACAGCCGACTGGAAATATTAATCAAGGGCATGAACTGGCTGTTCAACCCATCAGTATGTTTAAAACTTTACTGAGAAGCATGCTGTGGTTGGTGTTTCTTTTATTTCGGCAGTTAACACGTTCAAATTCAAACACACCTTGTGGGAAATGTTGGTGGGGGGGGGGCATTAAGCAAACCCTCTGCATTCCTTACCCCCCTCCCCCTGCCTCCCCCCCCCCCCCCCCCCAAAAAAAAAACATAATCCTTCAGAAATTAAAGCATATAAATCAACTCGTTCCACTGGCTGGAGCTCAAAGGGGACAGAACAGGAAGCTGAGGGAGAGGAATGCCAACAGCTCTGCTTCTGGCCATCTGCTGATTGGCCCACCACCAGCCCCATACACTACTGCACTGTAGCACACAACTTCTTTACTGTCCAGCAATGGGACTGGAATCAAAGCGAATGTAAAACCTTTAAGGGGCAGAATTAATGTGGGGGGGGGGGGGGGGGATCAGCTATCTTAAAGTGCCTGGCCAGCTGTCGTTGATCCCCGACCCCTTTCACCCCCCCACCCCCCCCCCCCCCCACACACACACACACACACTCCCACTCCCTCCTGTTCTCCCACTTCTGGTGAAATGATTCGCAGATCAAGTTGGCGGGGGTCATCTCAGCCTTACCACTAAGGTCAGGCTCTCCATCCCCCCCCCCCCCCCCCCCCCGGGGGGTCCCACCTCATCCTCCTCTGTGGGACTGGGGGTTCTCTCGTCCATCTGGACTCCTTTACTGGCTGGGCAACTTCAACCCGCGCCCGACTCCAGCCTCCCCGTGCAGGGTATTTCAGCCAATCGGTGTGCTCGTAAATCAGGGGGCCCCCCCTCGGTGTGTGAGTGTGAGGGGGGGGGGGGGGCTGCACACTGGGCCAGTGGGGGCTGCCAGGCCGTTTGGGCAGGACGTGTGGGACTCACACAGGCGAGGGCCTGTTCCCCGGGCCGGGTAAAGTAGGTTAGCGTGCTAATTGTTCGGCGAGCCAGGACGTCCTGGAAAGGGGGATTCGTTGGAGGTGCTCCCGGGAAGGGGAGCGGAATCCTCATCGAAACGGCGGCTTAAAAGGGCACGGATCTGGGCCGATGTGTGCGCCCGAGCTGGGCGCCAGCGTCTCTCAATGCCCTCTAATGAGCCAAATCAATGCTTAATTAGCTCCAATTGATTTTTTTATTTATTTCTTTTTTTAGATAAAGATTCTCATGCAAAATGACTGCTGATTGGGGCAGTCAGTATAACAGCTGCAGGCAGTTGTAATTGTGTGCAAAGGGGGGGGGGGGGGGGGGGGGGGGGGGGGTAAGATTGGTTTTAGTGGGGACTGTTTCAGCACTGGGATCCGTCACTGGGGCAGTATTACCCTGGCGTGAGGGCAATGGTGTGGTATGTACCACAGAGACACAATACTGTTACATGCCATTGTATGCATGGGGGGGGGGGGGGGGGGGGGGAGTTTGTAATTGATTGGTTTTAGTGGGGACGCTCTCACCACTGGGGCAGTATTACCCTGGTGTGGGGGTAATGGTGTGGTATGTACCACAGAGAGGCAATTCTGTTCCTGTATCAGCTGCCCTAACACTTCCCCAGCTGGAGTTTTCCTTTGGCGGGGACTTGGGTGTGGTCCGTGGGGGGGGTGGGGGGTGAGATCATCGTAAATCTGTCTGAGATGGCGGCGTGTCAGAGTGGGGGGGGGGGGGGGGGGGGGGGGGGGCGGCGGGGGGGGGGGGGGGGGCAGGGGGGGAGGTCTCTCGGTAATGAGAGGGTCTGTCTCTGGGGAATGTGGGCGTCGCCCTCCTGGTTCTACTACCCCTGCTGCAAGCTCACCGGGGGAGAAAACAGAGCACTGTCACCAGGAACAGATCTGTGTGTGTGTGTGCGTGTGTGTGAGTGGTCTGTGTGAGTGACTGTGTTTGTGAGTATGTGGGAGTGTGCATGTGTGTATCTGCATGTGTGTGTGTGTGTGTGTGTGCGTGTGTGTGAGTGGGTGTGAGTGGTCTGTGTGAGTGACTGTGTTTGTGAGTATGTGGGAGCGTGCATGTGCGCGTATCTGTGTGTGTGTGTGTGTGTGCGTGTGTGTGAACTTCCTTCTGTCTCCCTCCACACTGTCTCACTTTACACCACTGTGACAACTATCCCTGCTAGAGAGTCCCCAACAAGCCCCCCCCTCTTTCCCTACTCTTTCCGTCTCTCTATGTCTCTCTCTTCCCTACTCTTCCTCTGTCTCTCTTTTTCTTCCCCCTCCCTCTCTCTTTCCCTCTCCCTCTCTCTTTCTGTCACCACTCTTTCTCTAAATTTTATTTTCCATTTTTCCTCTCTCTAACTCTCTCTCTCTCACACACACCAAAAGGTGGAGAGGGGGTGAGGTAGAACCCTCTCAGTAGTCCTTCCTCAGTATGCTGATGTGAACCTGACGCCGTATAAAAACACCGAGCCGCTCACAGTAGCAGCACTCCCACCATCTGCTCCCTCCCTAATTTGATCGCTATCTCTCGCTCAATCTTCTCTTACTGGAAAATTAATTAAATGCCACTTGCCCTGCAGGAATGTTAGTCTTGTCAGGAACCTGTAGCTAGCAAGACGGATGTTTTTTTCATTCCCAAGAGATATTCTCTGCGATAGAATTTTAATTTCTTGTGCAACCTTTTTTTAATCTCCAGTTTTTTCATTTGTATTTTTTTTCACCCTGTTTGGAATGCCCAATAACAACAGGGATCTGAATTATGAAGCAGAATTGCTGAGTTAGCTGGATAAGTGCAAGTAAGAGTAAAACCTGGAACAGCTCTTTTTACTTCAGTCCATGTTCCAGATTTGGGAGGGTTCTGGATTTTACTCAGGCCAGTTAACCAACTAACTCAGTAACCCTGGGGGATATTTCTCAAAGCAGAATTCCCAGAATGCTTTGCAAAATCATCACACGTCTTCTGTCTGAATTGCAGTATCTGCTGATTGTGTGGTCTTTGAGTAATCTGGATGGATCCTCCTCTTCAGTGTGCGCACGCTCGTGGGAGCACACAGCTGGGGTCAGTGCGCTGGACTCGGTCATTCTTACAGGTCCTACAGTTATTCTAGATCTTTCTGAACAGCACGAAGGCCAGAGGCCAGAGCAAAGCGTCTGCCCAAACCGCTGCTCTGGGGCTTAACTGCTCAGCTGGAACAGAAACCAGGAGGCAATCCCTGGTGCTCCAGGTTCTGTGAGATTTGCCCCAATTCTGGTGCTCTAGGTTCAGTGAGATTTGCCCCAATCTCTGGTGCCCCAGGTTCAGTGAGATTTGCCCCTGTACTGAAACATCAGTGGTCCGGCCAGCTGCTCGTTCACACAGGGAACTATGGCTCCAGAACACTAACTCTAGATTACGATGTGACACCAGGCCAAAGCTTCAATGCTGACCTCCTGGGGTTAATGGTCCACCAATCAGGGCCGCCTCCTCCTGTCCTGTCTCCAGTGTGTCTTTACTTACGTCAGAGGCTGCTATCGCTGCCCTCTGTTCTCCTGATAACCCAGCCAGCAGCAGTATTTCATTTCTTAAAAGTAACATTCATTTCATCCATCAGGTGAAAAAGCTGACATTTTTTGTAAAATATCTATTAATGTATTTTTTTTTTTCACTGTAACTGCAAAATGTCTTTGAGACTGTTCTCTGCAAAAAGCGATATGCAAAAAATAAATTGAATTGAATGCGTTTTACATAAAAAGTTATCATGTATCAAAAATGTCATTGGGCAGTTACATGATACTGATTGCCAGATAATTCTGTACTACATTTTTTTTTAAGTACAAGCTAATAAATTCCAGCTCAAATGTAATAAACTAGCTGGATGGAACAGCACCGTACTGCATGCTATCTGGGGGGTGGGGTGGGGGAAGAGGGGCATCAATGTACATCAAAAGGCCACACAATTAAGCCAATTAAATTGCATTTTTTCCTCAATTAACTATTGACGGGAAATTTAACTGTTGCCTCCAAACACAGCCTCTCTCCCTTTCAGCGCTTGTGAGAGGATGGAGAAGAAGAAAAAAAAAAAAAGAAAAAAACTTTTGGCAACTTGTGTGCCGCTGGGATTAGTAGCGCTTTATGATGCAAATGCGTTGGGCAAACTCCGTCCCAGTTCCCATGTCCAGCTCCGGTGACACCGTGGAGAATGGAGGTTTAGCGCGGGCAGCGGCCGTTTGTTTAGCCATTACCAGGCGACGCGGTTGGCACCCGCGCCCTGCCACGCAAGACGCTCCGAGCTTTCGCCGGCCCTTTGTGGTTCGCCGCGATGCTGTAGGGGAACCGTATTGGTCAATTAGTCCGCCTCTGTGCTCGACGCCGTGCTCGCGGCTCCCTCTCATTAAAGCCGCGGCTCCGCTAAGTTAAAGTAACCCAATTAGCACGAGGACTGCCACTGTGACTCGCGCCCGTATTAAACTGACGATAGCTGGGTAATGCACCTGCGTTAGCCCAAGTGTGTAAATTGGAGCACTTATTAGAACAAGGGGGTAAAACGCAGTCGTTATGGTGCTGTTCACTGGAAACAAGAGAGGTGCGCCTGAATTAAGAGAAAGTGGGAGAAACAGGGAATAATTAGGCCTTGAAATTAACCCTGAAATGGTGTAAATGTGGGAATACTCATTAAAATAGTCACTACATGGTTTTGGGTTTAAATTCTCTCTTATCTGCAGGCTTTCTTTAAGCAGGACTGTTTTTCATAATCAAATCAAATAAATTTTATTTGTAGCCTATAGCGCTTTTTATAGAGAACTGTCCCAAAGACGCTTTACAGAGTAGCAGAAGGAAAATTTGGCAAAAACCAGGCCCGAACCCCCAAAAACCAAGCAGTAAGGTACAAAAAACAACAACAACAACAACAACAACAACAAACAAACAAAAAAACTCATTGGTGGGAAGAAAAAACACTCAAGCGATGGGGAGACAAAAAGAAATCTCCTAAGGAACCCGGCTATAGAGGGGGAGCCCATCCTCCACTGGCCGGCCTGGTGTAAAGCAGCGGTAACATGGATGTAACAGAAATGTAATCTGATTTCCATGATCTGAATTCTGTGATCTTTCCCCCCAGGATGTTACGCTGGTGAGACAGGCCAACAAATACACTTGGGCATTTTATTGGGAGAAAGAGCAAGCCTTTTGTAAAATATGGCAGCAATCATATACAGATTCAAATGACTTTTCAGGTTGATTTTAAGATGGTAATTGCCTTGTTTGTGTAACTCCTCTCATTCTGTGGTACTTGTAAAAGCAGACTTGATCCTATGGCTCACCCTGCTGGAGTAACTAAAGAATTACAACTATGAATCCATTTTATTCACCACTACATTCTAATAAGTACAATAGCGCATTCATAATTTTAGCTGAATAGATGTATTGAATTGAGTAATGTGCAGTTACTTTTAAAAATGTTATCTTTAATTTATCCTACTGCATGCAACAGTATTTTCACATAACTTGCAATGTTTGCCATGTTTAAATATGTTATCATTTATTTACTTACATGTTGGACTTGATCATTGGTGGGGGACCTTCATTGGTTTAGTGCTTGGAAGAGATTGTTCCAGAGTACTCAAAAAGTTCAGAAACAGAAAGTTCACTTTGGTCCTTCTAAACAGCATATGCTCTTGACTCTCAGTTAGTGAGCTCTCCAGCTGAAAGCTATGATTGCTACAGCTTGTGGGAGAATACAGTTGATTACATAAAGTACTGTACAGTACTTCACAGTCTTTATGGTTTCATCATATTTAGTGATGGGTATATTGATGCTGGGTAGCAATTCTTTTGAGTTGACAGTTATGAAAGAGGAAGATGAAAGCATAAAATCATGTGAACTGATTAGATGTTACTACTGCTGGTCAAATGAAGGGATTTCTGTAAATATGCAGTTATGGTTGAATTTTGTCTTGGGGCCCCAAACCTAAAGATAATTATTGTTCAAGTATTTAAGCATTATGGGCGGCACAGTGGTGCAGTGGGTAGCACTGTCACCTCACAGCAAGAAGGTCATGGGTCCAAAGATATGCAGGTAGGCTAATTGGAGACTCTAAATCACCCATAGGTATGAGTGTGTGAGTAAATAGTGTAAATAGGGGCGATGCTCAGGAGGTAAGACACCCGGAGGGTTGCCGGTTCAAACCCCGATGGGCAGTCGAAGTGGCAGCCCTAACCCCTAATCTCTAGGGCGTGAGAGGCATCAATTGTAAAGCGCTTTGGATAAAAGCGCTATATAAATGCAGTCCATTTACCATTTACCAAATAGTGTGTGTGCACCCTGCGATAGGTTGGCAGCCCCTTCCAGGGTGTAGTCCTGCCTCTCGCCCAATGCATGCTGGGATAGGCTACTGCACCCCCCGCGCCCTGCTCAGGATAAGTGGGTATAGATAAGGGGTGGATGGATGGATAAGCGGGGTCTAGGGTGTGTTAGCTGGTTCCTGTGATTGATATTCTAAACCACCTCACTGGCGTTGCATGTAATGCAGGCCACTGACCTACTTAGTTTATAAACCGGATGTCCACATTTGAGTGATTGAAATTTAGATATTTTGCTGGGCAATAGACCACATTAAAACCATATGTTCACTGTATCACATTACCACTGCTATTCCAAATCTTTTTTCCCACTCTCTTCAGAATATCAGAGTTTGCTGGGAGTTCAGACCCCGTGATGCTTGAAGGAAGTGGGTAATTGAGTGTGAAGATTAGCTCGACAGAGAAATAAAAGTGGGTTCCAAGTTAGTTTTTTTTTTTTTTTTTGCGAGATCGTGCACGCGTGATGTCAGAACAAGCTGAAGTGAGCAGCCCACGCTGTAAAGCACAAGAATTTGACAAGAGGGAGTTGGCCCCTCTTGTCAAATTCAGATGGCATCCTTGTTTTTGATTTGTGTTCATTTCTCATGTAACTGCAGCACATGAAAGGTTAAGGATTTTTTTTAAAAACACAGTATCCATTTAATACAGCTGGATATATACTGAACCATATCAGGTTAAGTACCTTGCAGCTGGCTGGGAATCAAAGCTACAACCTTTAGGTTACAAGCTCAGCTCTTTAACCATTATACTACACTACCACCCCATTTTCCAACTCTGTGAAGTAATTCTGTTATTGTTCGTTACATGAATACTCTGTAAATTCAGATAATGTAATACATCATATTCAGTGTCAGTTTTTTTAAATGACTTTTATTGCTTTTTGTGTAAAATGCATGGCTTGACTTTAAGACTTTAAGGGCATATGACAGATCTTTGAGAATTTTTTCTGGCCATTTTGGTTTCAGTCGGCTACACTGTAAATGTACTGACTTTTCATGAAGCCAGGGCTAACAGGGAGAATACATTATTAGTGTCATGCAGCATGCTGACATAAAATTGTCCAAGATTGTCCCCATCTTTTGAAAATATTGAACAGTATCCCTGCTTGTGTACACTCTCAGAAATAAAGGTAGGCTAGCTACAGTGGAGATACTTATTTGTTCTTTGATTGTACTTAACTTAATTGTACCCTGTCAGATACAATAATGTGTTACGCCTTGATTTTTAACATGAATAATATCACTTTATTGTTTACATCAGACCATACTGTAGATGACTTGCTGTCAGAAGACCATTTAGTGGGCTACATGTGATTGGGTCTTTCATATTGCAATTTACATATTGTTCAAAACACTTAACTGTGTTTGATTAAATTTGAATACATTTTCGTATATTTTAACTTAATTAAATTGATTTTATATATTTACAGCTAAAACACAGTAAACTGACGTTATTTTAGCGCATCGTGCTGCTAAATTATTAATCTATGGGCGGTACTAGTACGTGAGGTGAAAGGTGACCAGCGCCCAGCGTGCACAGTTTGGCGCCAGCGTTTTCGCGGGGAGAGAAACACATTGGAACTCTGAGAAGAGTGTTGACTGTGAAAAATATTTTATTTTCTTGCGGGCATTTAATGCGGCGATGTATAATCGTTCATGATATCTTTATCATCTTCTGCTGCTGCTGCTTTGTGTGGTACATCAAGATTATTGAGGTGAGGATGCTGATTTATTTGCTTGTGGGTTAGCAAACCATTTGGAAAGCTAGCTGGCTAATGTTCTTCTAAGGGGGTGGGAGGGAGGATATATGGTTTAATTATTTCAATTGTAGCAATCGTAAATATTTTTATCTTTCTGCAGTAGTATACATGCCAACAGACTAAAGCTGTATAGTTAACAAATGTAACTCGCTAGATAGTTGGCGAGGTAATGTTAACTTTGCTATCTATTGTTTCGTTTTTTGCAGGGTAACGTTAGCTTGCAAACAGTTTTTTTTAACCCCAGTTCATATAACCTAGCCAGCTGGCGTTGATTTGCTCACAAGACAACATCGCAAACTCCTGCATCTTAAAAGGACTAGTTCGCTGCTTTGTTGTGAAAGGTTATTCGGTTTGTAAGGTTACGTAGTTTCCTTTCTAAAGTTGGTTTCGTAGTGTTAACTAATGCTAGCTGTTAGCACTAGCAGGACCTTGAGCGACAATGTGGCGTAAACAATGAACTGCACTAGTCTATGCTGCTCTGCAGGCAAACGGTATTAGATTTTCACGATAGTTTGATGTAAGGTAATGCTGATCAGATCTTTACCCGCTAATTTAGCAATCCTTTTCGCAAGCTCTTCTGTGCACAGGAAAGCTTTGGAGGGTGCTATATTTTGTCCGCGAAGTATGCCGGTGAAGGTTTTTTTTCCTCTCTTCAAAAGTTTGTGGTGTTAATGTCAATGTGTATGTTTATCCAAATGTATTTTAAAAAAGCATACGTAGAGCTAAAATGGTTTTATTCATAAATCAATGTAGATAGTCTTCAGTCGTAAAAAAAAAAAGCTGTTTTTTTTAAGTTGCTTTTGTGCATTGACATTGCAGTCCTGCTGAACATTGATGGGGATGCAAAAGTGAAGATTCAGCGGTCAATGGGTTGAATAGCTGTCAACTTGGAAAGCAGATTCATAGCATTTCAATTATTGACTCATTTTAACTGAGGTAAAATATGGAGCTTCACCTATAAAAAGGAAATAGTTTTTGTTGTTGTTGAGAAATACGTGTGGGGTTTTTTCCTGTTCAGTGAAAGATTAACAAATACTGTTATTGTGGTGTGTTCCAGAGTCAAGGACTTATAGACCATAGCCTACTTGGAAAACATAGTCAAATTGTGTCAATCCACTGTCATTTTGTCTAACTGATTTCAAAAAATAATTGGCCTTTTTAAAAAAACTTTTTAAATGTATGTCCCATATTGGTGCCTCAGTTTCTTTTTATTTCCTTGTGACCCTGCCTGACGAAGTCACTGAGTTCTCTCCAGCGCGGTGTGGATGCAAGGTTTTGCGCTGGTACAGGAAGTCTTATCTTTGCGCTGCAGTATCGTGCAGTATCTGTCTCGCGAAACCGAGCATTCTGTGTCACCAGACTGCTTTATTTTCGTACCGTATGTAAATGCTGGAGAGGGAACTTTTTCTTTCTTTCTTAAAAGAGCCGACTCTCCATCTTATTAATATCACCTTGTACAAGTTTAACTGTCATCTGTGTTTATCCAGGGCCTGAAAATGCACACACACAGAGTGTTATTAGTAAGTGTTTTTAGCAGGTTTGTGTGGATGTGTAATGCTGTTGCAGAGCCACAGCAGTGAAGTCTGTATTGTCGATGCGTGTGGCGCGTTTTGGGGGCGTGACCTCGTTTGACGGGCCGCGCGCCTCTCCGCTGTGCTCCAGGGGGTAAGGATGATGGCGACGGTGCACCCCACCACCTCCAGCCTCGTCCCGCTCCTGGAGTCCTGGAAGACCCCACCGTGGGACAGGTGGAGCAGACCGATGCCTACCTGACCATCGCAAGGTAGGTGCTGCGCCTGGGCGCGTGGAGGCGTGGCCGGGAGGGTGTGTTTCATGAAGCAGGAATATGGAGTCAGCTGGATAACTGTGCTGAGTATGAACTGAGTATGGAATCCTCCCAAATCTGGATCATGGACTAAGGTAAAAAGAGCTGTTCCGGGTTTTACTCAGTGCAGTTATCCAGCTAACTCAGTTATCCTGGGCCCTGTTTCATGACGCTGGATTACTGAGTTAGCTGGATAACTGCACTGAGTGAAACCCGGAACCCTCCAAAATCTGGATCATGGACTAAAGTAAAAAGAGCAGTTGTGCAGTTACCCAGCTTACACAGTAATCGTGCTTCCTGATACAGATCTCTCCGGCCTTGCAGCTGACTTGCATAAAGCAGTCGTATCTGTTGAGCTGAATCCGGGCCTGGTTTTACTCTCTGCAGACTGCAGTGTCTGCTCTAGCCCGGCACTTAACCACCTGACTCGCTGACTCATTTTGAGTCATCTTGATTGGACGTGCTTGGTTTCCTTCCCTCTCTATGAGGGTGAATCCTCCTTAATAGCAAACCCCCCCCCCCCCCCCCCCCACAACCCTCAGAGACCAGACTAACCCCCCCCCCCCCCCCCGCTCTGCTTCTGCAGGGAATTGCATGCATCCATTAATGCCTCTCAGACAGCAGTCATTGAATTAGTGCGCTGTCTACACCTGAGGATTATGTAACTGTACGGGCTGTGTAGTGCACAGCCTACCACTGACAGCTTATAAGCGTTTTGTCTCTGTTCCATTTACATTGTAGTGGAGTATGAGAGGACTGAAAGGGAGTGAGCTTCAGTTTCTATGTTACTAAAGCACAATCTGTCACATTTAGAGCTTGGACAAGTAGTACTAGTATAGGTTAGATTGGGGTAGTCTGAGTATTGTTTGAGTAATGGGTTAAAGTGGAAGTGTTTGAGGTTCTCTGATGGAAAGGCCTACCGTAGGGCTATAGACCATCAAAATGTCTTTGTCATTTTGTCATGGTGGTTCCAGATCACATCTGGTTTCATTAAAAGAAAAAACATATTTTTTACATTTGATTTTTAGTTTCTGTTTACCCATCATTTCGTCTTTTAGCTATGAGAAACCTGGACATTAGGAATGCTGCAGGGTGAATTCATTTTGTGTGTTATCTACACAGTCTAGAAAAATAAATATATTCACACTTCAAAATAGTATGCAGCATGTTTTGAAGAAGTAAAGACATCCGTATTAAATTTGAAGAACTTAAGTAAAATAGCCAGTGTTGGCGTTGCACATGGCTCAGGGTAATTTAATTCCCCTATTTGTTTGTCTGGCTAGGCGATGGAACCGGAATTTCTTATTTGGGTGCAAAATTTACCTCACACTTTCATGGTTTATGCAGTATCACATCAACTTACTGTAATGTAATGTCAGTGGTGTATTGGGTAGGTATGACAGTGGTGTATTAGGTGGGTATGTCAGTGGTGTATTTGGTGGGTATGTCAGTGGTGTATTAGGTGGGTATGACTGGTGTATTAGGTGGGTATGTCAGTGGTGTATTTGGTGGGTATGACAGTGGTGTATTAGATGGGTATGTCAGTGGTGTATTAGGTGGGTATGACTGGTGTATTAGGTGGGTATGTCAGTGGTGTATTTGGTGGGTATGACAGTGGTGTATTAGATGGGTATGTCAGTGGTGTATTAGGTGGGTATGACTGGTGTATTAGGTGGGTATGTCAGTGGTGTATTTGGTGGGTATGACAGTGGTGTATTTGGTGGGTATGACAGTGGTGTATTAGATGGGTATGTCAGTGGTGTATTAGGTGGGTATGACTGGTGTATTAGGTGGGTATGGCAGTGGTGACGGTGGGTATCTGTATTAGCGGGTATGTCAGTGGTGTATTAGGTGGGTATCACAGTGGTGTACTAGGGGGGTATGTCAGTGGTGTATTAGGTGGGCATGACGGTATCTGTAAGCGATGACCAGGTTGATCACCTCTCTCTCTCTCTCTCTCTCTCCCCCCCTCCCTCCCTCTCTCCCTCCCTCCCCCGTGTTTCCGCAGCCGTCTGAGCGGAGAGGAGGGGAAGCACTTCCTCCCTGCAGTCGTTAAGCACTTTGCACGCCTTGGGAAGGTTTTCCAGGTAAGTGCGGAGCACTGGTGCATGCTGGGAACTGCCTGACTCGCTTTATCTCTCAGGATAGTTTTGGTCAGGATTGTTTGAGTTCGTCCTTTCAGAACGTAAGTTTGTCATTTCAACTGTCATGGTTGCTTCAACCTTATTTTTGTTTTTACCCTTTAAAGAGTAGGTTTTTCTGGAATGTTTTTTCAAAATTCTAAGTCAGTGTTCTAGAACTCCACTGTGTGGGGGCGGCTGTGCCGTTTTCTGGCTGTGGTGAAGGTTTAGTTTTTGGCTGTGTTTTGGCAGTTGTGCCGTGTTCTGTTCGCGGTAAAGGTTTGGGTTTTCGGGGAGTGGGTGGGTGGCAGTGGTTTTGGTGTTTTGGCGACTGCAGGTTTCTGGTTTTGGTTTTTGGGTGGGTGGGTGGCCGTGGTACAGGTTTGGGTTTTGGGTGGGTGGGTGGTCTTGCTGTGGTACAGGTTTGGTTTTGGGGTGGGTGGGTGGCCGTGGTACAGGTTTGGGTTTTGGGTGGGTGGGTGGCTGTGGTACAGGTTTGGGTTTTGGGTGGGTGGGTGGCTGTGGTACAGGTTTGGTTTTGGGGTGGGTGGGTGGCTGTGATACAGGTTTGGGTTTTGGGTGGGTGGGTGGCTGTGATACAGGTTTGGGTTTTGGGTGGGTGGGTGGCTGTGATACAGGTTTGGTTTTTGGGTGGGTGGGTGGCTGTGGTACAGGTTTGGTGTTTGGGTGGGTGGGTGGGTGGCTGTGGTACAGGTTTGGTTTTGGGGTGGGTGGGTGGCCGTGGTACAGGTTTGGGTTTTGGGTGGGTGGGTGGCTGTGGTACAGGTTTGGGTTTTGGGTGGGTGGGGGTGGCTGTGGTACAGGTTTGGTTTTGGGGTGGGTGGGTGGCTGTGATACAGGTTTGGGTTTTTTGGGTGGGTGGGTGGCTGTGATACAGGTTTGGGTTTTGGGTGGGGGGGTGGCTGTGATACAGGTTTGGTTTTTGGGTGGGTGGGTGGCTGTGGTACAGGTTTGGGTTTTGGGTGGGTGGGTGGCTGTGATACTGGTTTGGTTTGGTGGGGTGGGTAGGTGGGTGGCTGTGTACAGGTTTGGTTTTGGGTGGGTGGGTGGCTGTGATACAGGTTTGGGTTTTGGGTGGGTGGGTGGCTGTGATACAGGTTTGGTTTTTGGGTGGGTGGGTGGCTGTGGTACAGGTTTGGGTTTTGGGTGGGTGGGTGGCTGTGATACAGGTTTGGGTTTTGGGTGGGTGGGTGGCTGTGGTACAGGTTTGGTTTTGGGGTGGGTGGGTGGCTGTGGTACAGGTTTGGTTTTGGGGTGGGTGGGTGGCCGTGGTACAGGTTTGGGTTTTGGGTGGGTGGGTGGCTGTGGTACAGGTTTGGGTTTTGGGTGGGTGGGTGGCTGTGGTACAGGTTTGGGTTTTGGGTGTGTGGGCTGCTGTGGTACAGGTTTGGTTTTTGGGTGGGTGGGTGGCCGTGGTACAGGTTTGGGTTTTGGGTGTGTGGGCTGCTGTGGTACAGGTTTGGTTTTGGGGTGGGTGGGTGGCTGTGGTACAGGTTTGGTTTTGGGGTGGGTGGGTGGCCGTGGTACAGGTTTGGGTTTTGGGTGGGTGGGTGGCTGTGGTACAGGTTTGGGTTTTGGGTGGGTGGGTGGCTGTGGTACAGGTTTGGTTTTGGGGTGGGTGGGTGGCTGTGATACAGGTTTGGGTTTTGGGTGGGTGGGTGGTGCTGTGATACAGGTTTGGGTTTTGGGTGGGTGGGTGGCTGTGATACAGGTTTGGTTTTTGGGTGGGTGGGTTGGCTGTGGTACAGGTTTGGGTTTTGGGTGGGTGGGTGGCTGTGATTACTGGTTTTGGTGTTTGGGTGGGTAGTGGGTGGCTGTGGTACAGGTTTGGTTTTGGGTGGGTGGGTGGCTGTGATACAGGTTTGGGTTTTGGGTGGGTGGGTGGCTGTGATACAGGTTTGGTTTTTGGGTGGGTGGGTGGCTGTGGTACAGGTTTGGGTTTTGGGTGGGTGGGTGGCTGTGATACAGGTTTGGTTTTGGGGTGGGTGGGTGGCTGTGGTACAGGTTTGGTGTTTGGGTGGGTAGGTGGGTGGCTGTGATACAGGTTTGGGTTTTGGGTGGGTGGGTGGCTGTGATACAGGTTTGGTTTTTGGGTGGGTGGGTGGCTGTGATACAGGTTTGGTTTTTGGTGGGGTGGGTGGCTGTGATACAGGTTTGGGTTTTGGGTGGGGTGGGTGGCTGTGATACAGGTTTGGGTTTTGGGTGGGTGGGTGGCTGTGATACAGGTTTGGTTTTTGGGTGGGTGGGTGGCTGTGGTACAGGTTTGGGTTTTGGGTGGGTGGGTGGCTGTGATACTGGTTTGGTGTTTGGGTGGGTAGGTGGGTGGCTGTGGTACAGGTTTGGTTTTGGGGTGGGTGGGTGGCTGTGGTACAGGTTTGGTTTTGGGGTGGGTGGGTGGCTGTGGTACAGGTTTGGTTTTTTGGGTGGGTGGGTGGCTGTGATACTGGTTTGGTGTTTGGGTGGGTAGGTGGGTGGCTGTGGTACAGGTTTGGTTTTTGGGTGGGTGGGTGGCTGTGGTACAGGTTTGGTTTTTTGGGTGGGTGGGTGGCTGTGATACTGGTTTGGTGTTTGGGTGGGTAGGTGGGTGGCTGTGGTACAGGTTTGGGTTTTTGGTGGGTGGGTGGCTGTGGTACAGGTTTGGTTTTTGGGTGGGTGGGTGGCTGTGATACTGGTTTGGTGTTTGGGTGGGTAGGTGGGTGGCTGTGGTACAGGTTTGGTTTTTGGGTGGGTGGGTGGCTGTGGTACAGGTTTGGTTTTTGGGTGGGTGGGTGGCTGTGATACTGGTTTGGTGTTTGGGTGGGTAGGGGGTGGCTGTGGTACAGGTTTGGTTTTGGGGTGGGTGGGTGGCTGTGGTACAGGTTTGGGTTTTGGGTGTGTTTTGGCAGTTGTGCCGTGTTCTGTTCGCCGTAAAGGTTTGGGTTTTCGGGGAGTGGGTGGCTGTACAGGTTTGGGTTTTGGGTGTTTTTTGACGACTGTGCAGTTTTCTGGCCGCGGTAAAGGTTTTGGTTTTTGGGTGGGTGGGTGGCTGTGCCGTGTTCTGGCTGTGGTACAGGTTTGGTTTTTGGGTGGGTGGGTGGCTGTGGTACAGGTTTGGGTTTTGGGTGGGTGGGTGGCTGTGATACTGGTTTGGTGTTTGGGTGGGTAGGTGGGTGGCTGTGGTACAGGTTTGGTTTTGGGGTGGGTGGGTGGCTGTGGTACAGGTTTGGGTTTTGGGTGTGTTTTGGCAGTTGTGCCGTGTTCTGTTCGCCGTAAAGGTTTGGGTTTTCGGGGAGTGGGTGGCTGTACAGGTTTGGGTTTTGGGTGTTTTGACGACTGTGCAGTTTTCTGGCCGCGGTAAAGGTTTGGTTTTTGGGTGGGTGGGTGGCTGTGCCGTGTTCTGGCTGTGGTACAGGTTTGGTTTTTGGGTGGGTGGGTGGCTGTGGTACAGGTTTGGGTTTTGGGTGGGTGGGTGGCTGTGGTACAGGTTTGGTTTTTGGGTGGGTGGGTGGCTGTGGTACAGGTTTGGTTTTGGGGTGGGTGGGTGGCTGTGGTACAGGTTTGGGTTTTGGGTGGGTGGGTGGCTGTGATACTGGTTTGGTGTTTGGGTGGGTAGGTGGGTGGCTGTGGTACAGGTTTGGTTTTGGGGTGGGTGGGTGGCTGTGGTACAGGTTTGGTTTTGGGGTGGGTGGGTGGCTGTGGTACAGGTTTGGTTTTGGGTGGGTGGGTGGCTGTGATACTGGTTTGGTGTTTGGGTGGGTAGGTGGGTGGCTGTGGTACAGGTTTGGTGTTTGGGTGGGTGGGTGGCTGTGGTACAGGTTTGGGTTTTGGGGTGGGGTGGGTGGCTGTGGTACAGGTTTGGGTTTTGGGTGGGTGGGTGGCTGTGTGATACTGGTTTGGTGTTTGGGTGGGTAGGTGGGTGGCTGTGGTACAGGTTTGGTTTTGGGGTGGGTGGGTGGCTGTGGTACAGGTTTGGGTTTTTGGGTGTGTTTTGGCAGTTGTGCCGTGTTCTGTTCGCGGTAAAGGTTTGGGTTTTCGGGGAGTGGGTGGCTGTACAGGTTTGGGTTTTGGGTGTTTTGGCGACTGTGCAGTTTTCTGGCCGCGGTAAAGGTTTGGTTTTTGGTTGGGTAGGTGGGTGGCTGTGGTACAGGTTTGGTTTTGGGGTGGGTGGGCTGCTGTGGTACAGGTTTGGTTTTTGGGTGGGTGGGTGGGTGGCTGTGGTACAGGTTTGGTTTTTGGGTGGGTGGGTGGGTGGCTGTGGTACAGGTTTGGTTTTTGGGTGGGTGGGTGGCTGTGGTACAGGTTTGGTTTTTGGGTGGGTGGGTGGCTGTGGTACAGGTTTGGTTTTTGGGTGGGTGGGCTGCTGTGGTACAGGTTTGGTTTTTGGGTAGGTGGGTGGCCGTGGTACAGGTTTGGTTTTTGGGTGGGTGGGTGGCTGTGGTACAGGTTTGGTTTTTTTTTGGGTGGGTGGGCTGCTGTGGTACAGGTTTGGTTTTTGGGTAGGTGGGTGGCCGTGGTACAGGTTTGGTTTTGGGTGGGTGGGTGGCTGTGGTACAGGTTTGGTTTTTGGGTGGGTGGGTGGCTGTGGTACAGGTTTGGTTTTTGGGTGGGTGGGTGGCTGTGGTACAGGTTTGGTTTTGGGGTGGGTGGGCTGCTGTGGTACAGGTTTGGTGTTTGGGTGGGTGGGTGGCTGTGGTACAGGTTTGGTTTTGGGGTGGGTGAGTGGCTGTGGTACAGGTTTGGTTTTTGGGGTGGGTGGGTGGCTGTGGTACAGGTTTGGTTTTTGGGGTGGGTGGGGGCTGCTGTGGTACAGGTTTGGTTTTTGGGGTGGGTGAGTGGCTGTGGTACAGGTTTGGTTTTTGGGTGGGTGGGTGGCTGTGGTACAGGTTTGGTTTTGGGGTGGGTGGGTGGCTGTGGTACAGGTTTGGTTTTGGGGTGGGTGGGCTGCTGTGGTACAGGTTTGGTGTTTGGGTGTTTTGGCGGCTGTGCCGTGTTCTGTTCGCGGTAAAGGTTTGGTGTTTGTGGCGCTCCTCTCTCAGGCTCACATCGCCAGCCCGAACGTGGAGCTGGGCCAGGCCGCGCTACAGGCCTTGGGGTTCTGCGTGTTCCACAGCGCCATCGTCTCTGGGATCCCAGGTACCCATCCTGTCCGGAGCACAGAGTCACTTAGCACTGGGAGGGGGGGGTCAAACCCCAGAATGGGTGGTACTGCCAGTCGCTTACTGACTGGAATGCATATGTGGGCCTGTCGGTTTATAAGTCAGTGATTGACACCACGTGGCAATTCCACCAAGTCCATCAGGACCGTGTTGTTGTGTGTGCATCCATGCAATAATGCATGCCTACTTGCATGTACACAGACAAGAAGCCCAAAGGGAAGTGACTGCCTCATGCTGTCAGATTTCTTTCCTTCCAAAAGTAAACCTGCTCATTCCAAAACAAAATAAAAAATAAAAAAAGCTAAGAAATAATAGACTTGATGCCTAAGAGAGCTGTGTGTAAAGGCAAGTACTGTGCAGTTTGGGTCATTCGAGGAGTGCAGAGCCATTTGTGAAGCTGCAGTTTGACAGAAAGGAACTAAATGATGAATGTTATGTGGCCTGTTAAGCTGATTGTCATCATACAATCAGTTTGCTTACTTATGAGATTTACACACTTTTTTTATTTTCAGCCAACTTCATGGAGGAGATCCTGACGACTCTCAACAGCATCGTTGTAAAATCCACGGACAAGAACACGTGCACCCGCGCCCTGTGGGTCATCTCCAAACAGAACTTCCCCCCTGATGTGGTGTCCCGGAAGGTGGGTGGGCGTTAGAGGGGGTGAGCGGTGCACTGGTGGGCTAGGATGCGTGTGGCCTCGGGCCGTGTTTGTTCACTTGCTGGATGTCTGTGACCTTTACTCACGTATTCCTCATGTTCAACTAAAACGCACAGGTTACATGAATTAAATTCTGCAAGTGCCAGGATTTGGCTTGCCTGTTCTGAGGGCTTTTAGCCGAATACTTGGCTGTTCACAGCCCCCTTCAGTACAGGTGCATTTACTAGCTTCCTTGGTTCGTGCTCAGGGCTGCATCTGAAACCAAGTCTTTAACCCAGAGCTTGGGGTGTCAAAACCAGATTCCCAGGAGGCCGCAGTGTTTGTGTGAGTTTTTGTGGTTTCCTTTCGATCAGCTGCCTGTTAAGGGCTTGAGGGCAAGTTGAGAGGACTCTTTAGCCAATCAGTGACTTAAATGAACCACTGGTGCTGAGAACAAGTATAAAAAAACCCCCAACGTGGCCCTCAAGGACTGGAATTTGACTCCCTTGACCTTGGAATGGCAAAAACCAGCCGCCAGGGACCTTGACTGGTCGATCGGTTGTCTCTTCAAATCAGTGAAATGACAGGCGGAGGGAAGCAGTATTTGGTGGGGTTCAGGTCTTTTGAGCGGGTTGGAGGAGTTTGGGTCTAAGGTCTCGATCCCCCCCCCCCCCCCCCCCCCCCACAGGTACCGGACATCCTGAAAACCCTGGAGGCCGTGCGGTCGCGAGAGGACCTCCAGTCAGTCATCATGGAGCACGAGGCGTTGAACGTGGTGATACGGTACGCCTTTACTCCGGAGGTAGAGACGTGGTCGTTTCCTCCCTCTGTTCTCATCGGCCTTTCAATCGACCACACCGTCCCAGGCAGAAATTTAATGCCAGAAATGTAATACAATGTAAATATTAATACGTTTTGGAAAATGAATTTATTTCTCAGTAGTGTAGTATTTTGCAACATTTTGAGGTGACCATTTGTAAATGGCAATATATTGAGTATATATTTAAAATAATTCCTTAAAGGGAGATTTATGTTGAAATGCGTCGAGGTCAAACTCGAGCACTCATGCAATGCTTCTATTGGTTGGTTAAATAAGGAAATGGATGAAAGGTGGAAATATGGCTTGTGTATTTCGCCCAAGGTTCATGCTCCTGTTGGATCTTGCGGATAGCTCTGGCGTCATGAATTTCAACTTCGTTTCCCCTTGGCCAGGCTGTTGGAGCAGACCCCCGGTCCGATGGGGGAGGGGGCGTGCAGTGGGCGAAGCTGGTGATCCCCCTGGTGGTCCACTCGGCCTCGAAGGTCCGCCTGCGGGCCGCGGCCGCCCTGGAGATGGGGATGCCCCTCCTCCTCCAGAAGCAAGCAGGAAGTGGCGGCCGTCATCGAGCCCCTCATGTCCTCTGTAAGTCCGCCTGGCCCAGGTTAAGGCCTTATGCACACTACACGACTTTCATACTTGCACACTACCAGACCTTCTAACTTGCACACTACACGACTTTCATACTTGCACGCTACGCGATTTTCACACTTACACACTACGAGACCTTCTAACTTGCACACTACACGACTTTCACAATTAAACACTAAACCACTTGCATGGCAGTCAGTCTCACTGCGCGAGAGACAGAACAGTGTTGTTGTCTACACTCTGTTGTACGTCGCTTTGGATAAAAGCGTCTGCCAAATGAATGTAATGTAATGCATGGAGCGTCCATCTGAGGCGGGTGTGCTTGTGGCAATTGCGCAAAAATCGACGATTTTCTTAGGATTTTATGTAGATCGTAAACCTCATAATCTTGACTGAAAGCCCTGTGCTGTGGCTGTTGGCCTGTGTCCTGTGGCACGCTGTTGGCTTCCTGCTCTGCACTCCGAACAGCACTGTTTTTTCTGACACGCCCCTTATTTCCCCTGCAGAAGCTCATCCCTGAGCTCCAGAAGCTCTTCTCCACCAAGAACGAGAGCAACGTGCTCAAGCTCTGGCCGCTGTTCGTCCGGCTTCTGGGAAAGGTGAGCTTTTTGAGCAACAGATTTTGAGCTTTTATCAGTATTCACAGATAGTCAGTCGTGGAAAGTAACCCAAATTCTCCAGTATTTTGGTCCAATTACCTGGATTCTCTAAATGGCGCAATTCTTGAGCCAGGTGGTAGAACTAATCGGTGAAATCAGCTTGCCAAGTACACGGGTGGTATAAACACGTGGCAGGACTTCTGCTTTCTGTCCCCTGGACGGTCCACCTCTGCTAGCAGATTAAATTGTGTATCAGCGTGTGTAACGCTGAAGCTCCATAGTACAGTATTGTTCCTGAAGGTTCCTGTGAAGGGGTGTTAACTGGGTGGCTTCTTCCCCTCCTCAGCTCCTCCACAGAGGAGGCCCCTTCATCAACTCCCTGCTGCACCTGGAGGAGCTGGGCTTCCGCAGCTCCTCGCCCATCATCAAGAAGATCGCCTTCATCGCCTGGAAGAGCCTCATCGACAACTTTGCCCTCAACCCAGGTGAGCAGAGCCTCATCAACAGCTTGACTGAGTGACTGTGACTCCTCTCCTGCAGAGATCCTGTGCAGTGACTGTGACTGACTGACTGACTGTGACTCCTCTCCTGCAGAGATCCTGTGCAGTGACTGTGACTGACTGACTGACTGACTGTGACTCCTCTCCTCAAGAGATCCTGTGCAGTGACTGTGACTGACCGACTGTGACTCCTCTCCTGTAGAGATCCTGTGCAGTGACTGTGACTGACTGACTGTGACTCCTCTCCTGTAGAGATCCTGTGCTGTGACTGACTGACTGTGACTCCTCTCCTGAAGAGATCCTGTGCAGTGACTGTGACTGTGACTGACTGACTGTGACTCCTCTCCTGCAGAGATCCTGTGCAGTGACTGTGACTGACTGACTGTGACTGTCCTCTCCCTGCAGAGATCCTGTGCAGTGACTGTGACTGTGACTGTGACTGACTGACTGGACTCCTCTCCTGCAGAGATCCTGTGCAGTGACTGTGACTGACTGACTGTGACTCCTCTCCTGCAGAGATCCTGTGCAGTGACTGTGACTGAGATCCTGTGCTGACTGACTGTGACTCCTCTCCTGTAGAGATCCTGTGCAGTGACTGTGACTGACTGACTGTGACTCCTCTCCTGTAGAGATCCTGTGCAGTGACTGTGACTGACTGACTGTGACTCCTCTCCTGCAGAGATCTGCAGTGATGTGACTGTGACTGACTGACTGACTGTGACTGTAGAGATCCTGTGCAGTGACTGTGACTGACTGACTGTGACTCCTCTCCTGCAGAGATCCTGTGCAGTGACTGTGACTGACTGACTGTGACTCCTCTCCTGCAGAGATCCTGTGCAGTGACTGTGACTCCTCTCCTGTAGAGATCCTGTGCAGTGACTGTGACTGACTGACTGACTGTGACTCCTCTCCTGCAGAGATCCTGTGCAGTGACTGTGACTGACTGACTGTGACTCCTCTCCTGCAGAGATCCTGTGCAGTGACTGTGACTGACTGACTGTGACTCCTCTCCTGCAGAGATCCTGTGTAGTGACTGTGACTGACTGACTGACTGTGACTCCTCTCCTGTAGAGATCCTGTGCAGTGACTGTGACTGTGACTGACTGACTGTGACTCCTCTCCTGCAGAGATCCTGTGCAGTGACTGTGACTGACTGACTGACTGTGACTCCTCTCCTGCAGAGATTCTGTGCAGTGCGAAGCGCCTGAAGCTGCTCATGCAGCCGCTGAGCTCCATCCAGGTGCGGACGGAGGCGCTGCTCCTCACCAAGCTGGAGGTGTGGTGGTACCTGGTGGTCAAGCTGGGGCCCAGCCTGGCTGTTAACTTTGAACAGGTACGGCGGGTTAGCGCTTATTTAGCAGCTGGATCAAGTTTGGGATGCGTGGCTGTGCCTCTTCTTAATGGTGCGAAGTTGTGAAATTAATGAATCACTGGTTTCACTTCAGAAGAAAACAAGTTGGGATGTGTGGCTGTGCCTCTTCTTAATGGTGTGCAGTTGTGAAGTTAATCCCGGGTTTCACTCCAGAAGCCAAAACAGGTGTGTGTGTGTGTACGTACGTACGTGTGTGTGTGTCTGATATTCTCTCTTGTCGGAAGGTGGCGGTGCCACTGCTCCAGATCGCCGTGTCCACAGAGTCTCCGCTCCTGTCTGTGAGCACGTCATCGCGCAACTGCAGCCAGAACACCAGCCTGGCCACACCCAAATCAGGTACGCCCTCTCCGCAGGGGACCCGGAGGGCTTTCTTTGCATCCAGTCATCATCCATTGCACACAGGATTGGTTAAAATCTGGCCTGCATGCACAGATTGGTTAAACTCTGCTCCTGCATGCACGGGATTGGTTAAACTCTGCTCTAGCGTGTGCGCGATTGGTTGAAATCCCGGTGTGTTGTTTCTGGGGTGCAGGCGGCCACCCCTTCAGCAGCCCGGCCTCCACGCCGCGCCTGGGCCTGAACAGCAGCTCCAGCGCGCAGCCGGCCTACCCCTCCATACAGCTGCTGGGGCTGGAGATGCTGCTGCACTACTTCCTGGGGTCAGAGGTCACCGCCGCCGCCGCCAAGAGCAAGCTGCAGCTGAACCTGGGTGAGAGTGCCGCCCTGCCCCCCCGCCCGCCAGTCTCACTGCCCGCTCGCAGTCACAATCACGCTCGCTCTGGGGGACTAGAGGGGGTACTGGAATTCACACAATAACGCCACCCCCCCTTCCTTGTGTTTCCTCAGAGCCCCTGACGCACCCGCTCCTCACAGGCCCCTCCTCCTTCAGCAAGCACGCCGCCGTCCTCATCTCCGCCGTGCGGGACAGCTTCATCGGCATCGGAAAAGACGCTCCAGGTACTGGCAACCCGCCCCGCCCCCCCCACCCATCAGTGCTGGCTGCTGGTGTAACGATGAGGCATCTTCACTCAGAAATGTGACAGAGCTTCAGTTAGCTGTCAGTCACTTATTTTTGGAACCAGTAAAATGGTTTTTCTCATCAGAAAAAAGAATGGCTGGTTAAAATGGGCATGTTGCTGGTAACCTATGGTAGCTCCAGCCATTTAGCATGCTTAGCATGATACCACATTCTCCTGTTAGCAGTATCTGCTTTCTTAACGGATGCTAACAGGCATGGAGTTTTTTGTTTTTGAACTGGCATTTATAAAAACAGAAATGGGCGTTTAGAAATAAGGCGTGGTTAATGACTGATCTCAATGTCCCGAGGCCTTTAAGACATCAGGGTGGAGGAACGAAATTGCTGCAAAAATGCCCCCCCCCCCCAGTTTATTCTTTAACCTTTGAAGAACAGGTTGTGCTGAATGTTTTTTTCAACATTCTACGCCTGTGTTCTAGAACTCCACTGCTTTCAGTCACCAGCTGTGATTGTGACATCCGCATTAGAACATTCAGCTAAGAGCATTTTAATCACATGTATAAGAGTCACCTTTAAAGGAATGTCATACTCATATCATATTCATATGCTGTCTTCTGCAGAGGCCTTGCTCACCCTCATCTGGAAGAGCCTCATTGGTTTTGTAACCGCGGCGATGGAGACTGGTAAGACCCTTGGACCCCCCCTAAGTGCAGAAGGTATAGATCTGGGTACTTGTATCTCGGGGTAGAAGGTTTTGGGGGTGTGGAGATTGTTCTATTATTAATTTCATGTGCAAGATTAAAATTAAATTCATAACTTATTTTTGGCTACGCGTTACTATGAGTAAAAATAATTTGGGTCCTGATATTAGAGTTTAGTAACCAGTGCTGTATAGTATTAGTTTATGTAGGCTCTATTTATTTATTTATTTATTTATTTATTTATTTATTTATTATTTTGTGTGTTTTTCAGCAGGCAGTAAGAAGGACAGACCTGGCTCTGAGGTCCTCACCCTGCTGTTGCAGGCCCTGGAGTCGATCGTCACGTCAGAAGCCCTGCCACACTGCCTGGGGCTCACACTGCGCACACTCTGGGGCTAAGCCTGACTGGGGGCACACTGACTGGGACTGGGGGGCTCACACTGACACACTGCCTGGGGCTCACACTGACTGGCGCTCACACTGTAAGCACTGCGCCGGGCTGTGGTTTATACAGCCAGCAGGACACACCCCACGTAGATTCCCCCGTCCCTCCTGGACCACTTCACCAGTAGATGCCCCCTCGTTACCACAGCTATGTCCCAGGCACTCAGTGACCGACCCAGTTTCGCCCTACACGGTGAGACCAGAGGTTTTAGGGTTGCCCCTGTGCTGAGTTTACCTGTGTAACACCTGCAGCTTGTACCTGGGTTCCCTGTGCTAAGTTTACCTGAGTAACACCTGGGGTGCTCTGTGCTGATTTTACCTGTGTGACACCTGTGGCTCATACCCGGCGTTCCCTGTGCTGATTTTACCTGTGTAACACTTGTGGCTTGTACCTGGGCTGCCCTGTGCTGAGTTTACCTGTGTAACACCTGCAGCTCGTACCTGGGCTGCCCTGTGCTGAGTTTGCCTGTGTAACACCTGTCAACCTGCTCCACTCCAGGGTCTGCTGGAAGCCACAGTGAAGGGGATCCCCCATAAGGTCCTGGGCTCTGCGGCGTACCAGGTGGCCAACATGGACGTTTTAAATGTAAGCCCACCTCTGAACACTGCGCTGTGCTGAAACGCTACGACTTTGTTACCTTTTATTCCCCCCATCCTGCTTTAAAAAAAACATGAGTTTTAAACATATTGTGGCTTTTGCTTCATGTGCCTCAAGTTGAAAAGTGTACTTATCTGCAACTGTACGCCTCCTTATGGTGAGCAAAAATGGTCTGCGTCAAGTTTCATGGTGGTGGTGAATTTTCTTGCTGAGGTTTTCCCCCCTTAGAAGAGGCCTTTCACACATGCGGTTTGAATAAAAACCTGCTCCATTTTGATGTGTGAAAGGGGTTATGAGAAATCCTTGGGTTTTGGCTTTGGTTCTCTTCCAGCATGGTGGAATATCCTTCCCAGCATGCTTTGTGCACTGCGCGAGAGACAGAACAGTGTTGTTGTCTACACTTTGTTGTACGTCACTCTGGATAAGAGCGTCTGCCAAATGCCTGTAATGTAATGTAAATTGTTGCTATGATACGATCCTGCCTGGCACAGCCACTGCTGAAATGTTGGCAGCTGTAACTTGCTTGAGCAGTGTGAAAACACACCAGATTGCCCTTCTTCCCTGACTGTTGAATAGCGCTGAAATAATCAACTGTATGTCAGAAAAAATTCTAACAAATGGCCCTTCTATAGACTTAGACAAGTTTGTTTCAACAGTTAATACATGGTTGTTCAGCATTCAGAGTGTAATATATATGTGACTGCAGTAAATAAATAAATAAATATATTCATCAGTATGTACCCAGAATACCTTTCATGTACAATTTGTATGCAAATCCTCCAATGAATTGAATGCGTCCCAGTCATACGGGTTACACATTAGGCTTGGTGTCTTCGGTATGTGTAAACTGAGGGCAGTGTGCATGCTGTACGCATGTTTCCTGTCCGCGCATACGCGCGTTTCCTGTATGCGCGTTTCCTGTACGCGCGTTTCCTGTCCGCGCATATGCGCGTTTCCTGTATGCGCGTTTCCTGTATGCGCGTTTTCTGTCCGCGCATATGCGCGTTTCCTGTATGCGCGTTTCCTGTATGCGCGTTTCCTGTCCGCGCATATGCGCGTTTCCTGTATGCGCGTTTCCTGTACGTGCATACGCGCGTTTCCTGTACGTGCGTTTCCTGTCCGCGCATACGCGCGTTTCCTGTCCGCGCATACGCGCATTTCCTGTCCGCGCGTTTCCTGTCCGCGCATACGTGCGTTTCCTGTCCGCGCGGACGCTGACTCCGTTGCTCTCCCCTAGGGCACGCCGGCCTTGTTCCTGATCCCGCTGTTCCACCACAGCGGCGTGCTGCCCTGCTTCGTCACGGACGAGCGGTAAGGATCCGGGGGGGTCCGCGGGTCCGGGGGGGTCCGCCCCTCCCCCTGAGTTTAGCACCCTGGTACAGACTCGACTGGGGGGGGAAGGGCATCCACTGCATAACACTCTGTATGAAATGAAATCCCACACCTGTGCCATGTCCAGACATAATTTACAGAATTAGTGTGGACAACTGTGTACACATTATCTTATGCAGAAGACAAGCTGTGCATTGTGTAATGTATAATAAAAAAACAATAATAGTAATTCTGAGCCTTTTACTGTTGAATATATTTAAATATTTTAAAGTACCAGTAAGTAATTTGCCTATATATTTTGATGTGATGTAATATCTTCATACCTGCCCCCCCCCACACAAATTTGCTGTATATGCTGTTTGTGGAAGGGTGCACTATAGCATCAGTTAACGGCTGTTGTGCAAACGTCACAATAAGTTTTCATCTTCACATCTAACACTATGCTGTGATGCAGTTTAAATCGGAAAATTTTGAGACGCTGTGGCTTTAAGGTAGCTCCACCCCCACTCCAGGTTCTTCCTGTGCCTGGAGACCCTGATTGGCTGCGGCCTCTCGGGCCCCGCCTCCCCCCTGGCCTTCAGCGAATCGGTGCTGGGGGTGATGAGCCGCAACGCGGAGGCCATCGAGAACGGGGAGCACCTGTGGAGGATGTGGAGCATCGTGGTGAACCCGCTGACCGACACCATCACCCAGGTAACCGGGGGGGGACCCCCACATCTTCGTCTAAGCTTCGGGGTGTCTTTATTGGTTCCCAAGGGTTCGTTTATTTTGCAAACGGGAGATTCAGCTGTCCGGATTGTTAAGTACAGAGGACCTTACACCGACACAACACAAAAGTAAAAAAAAAAAAGTCATAAAACTGGTTAAAAGGTGTAAAAAGCACTTTTAGTCACACAAATCAGTGGATTCCATACCTTGTTACACAGGTGTAAAGTGCATGTCTTGACGTAAAGTGTTATCTTGTTTAGCATTACAGTAGCTGCAGGTGTAAAAGCATTTCTGTGTCGCTTTGTTTTGCACCTGGGGACCCTAAACTGCAGGCCCTAAGGCATGGGGTGAGAATGCAGTACTTAAAATTAATTTTGTCCCCCCTCTTTCCCTCAGACCAACGAGGTGAACCAAGGCGACGCCCTGGAGCACAATTACACGGCCCTCCTCCGCGCCCTGATGTTCCCCGTCACACACCTGCTCCTCGGCCACGCCCTGTCCCAGGTGAGGTGGAAACGTCCTCACCCACGCCTGCAGTTGGCATTTCCAACCGGGCTCAAATCCAGATTCAGTCTGCATGAATGGAAGCTGGGTATAGTATTTTCTGCGTCATTTTCTGTTTGTTTTATATTACAATTCATGACCTGAAGCTTTTCTGGCTTGGGGATTTAAAAACACACACACACCCCCTCCCTCCCTTCACCATTGGAATAGTCCAGCCTCACAACTTGCAGCCATTTTGGCTCTGTGGTGATCGTTGGGTTTACTCCGGCTTAATGGAATGTTGCGCAAACTGCTTGCTTCCTGACTGTGACCTCACTTCCTGTCTCAGATGACGCAGAAGTCCCTGCTGTCCACGTGGTCCCGGCTGTACAGGGCTTTCGCTCGCTGCTCCGCCCTGGTGGCCACCGCCGAGGAGAACGTGTGCTGCGAGGAGCTGTGTGCCAAAATGGCCGCCGTCCTGGACTCCAAGCTCCTCTCTGTGAGTGGACTTTAAAATCTGAAAACACGTTTTGGTCAGTTAAAATGGGCGGTTCGTTTTTTTGATTGACATTGTCTTTGTCCACACAGAATCCCTCGACCCTGGAGGCCGTGGCCAGCCTTCTCCTCGTCGTTATTGAGTGTGTGGACTTCACTCCGTACACTCCCCACTATCAGAAGACCAAATGTAAGGGCTCAAGTGCTAAAACAGCAAACCCCCCAAACCCCAACTTATGCAGGGCCGTACTGAATCACTCAACGAAATGCGTTTTTTATTTTATCCATCCTGTAGCTGACCTCATACATTTTCAGGGACTTGGATTTATAGCCTGTAGTTAATTTGAAATCTGCTGCCGTTTTGTATAGATGATAAACCCGTGTTATTGGTTGTGATTATGTAGTGGTTTATTTGGGTGTATAACCATCAGCCACTAGAGTACATGGGTTTATTATGATCGTGACAGGGGTGTCCTATCGTATCCAGAAAGGGCTGGTGCGGGTGCAGGTTCTTGTTTTAGTCCAGCCCTAAGGTACCTGATTCTACTTTATCAAGGTCAATTGATTGAAGATCATTATTAGTTAATTAGTTAAATCTGGTGTCATATTGCTGGGCTACAACAAAATCCTGCACCCACACCGGCCCTGTCCGGATAAGGGGCACCCCTGGGTGTAGAACGTTAGCAGTGTGGGACAGAATCAGATTCTTGCCCTTGCCCCCCCTCGCTGCAGCGCCCCACACCCCCCTGGGCTGGGTACGGAAGAAGAACAAGGCCCTGGGGAACCTGAGCACCTTCCAGGCCCTGCTGGTGCTGGCGCTGGAGAGCTTCCTGTCGGCGCTGGAGTCCTTCCTGTCGCGGGACGTGCCCGAAACGGCGGCGGAGGGGGGCAGCGCTGGCGTGCCCACCGGCGGGACGGGCACGGTCCTCCTCGCCATTCTGTCGGCTCTCTTCGGCAACCTGGCGCTGGGCACCGCCGTCCTGGGGGCGCTCTCCGCCCTGTCTGCACCCCTCGCCCGCCTCTACGAACACGCCGGGAGGTGGGCTCTCTCTCTCTCTCCCTCTCTATCTCTTCCTCTCTCTCTTTCTGTCTCTCTGTCTTTACTCCTCCTCCTCTCTTTCTGTCCCTTTCCCTCTTTCTCTCTCCCTCTCCCCCCCTCTCTGTCTCTATCTCTCCCTCTATCTCTTCCTCTCTCTCTCTTTCTGTCTCTCTGTCTTTACTCCCCCTCCTCTCTTTCTCTGTCCCTTTCTCTCTCTCTCTCTCCCTCTCTCTCTCTCTCTCTCTCTGTCTCTATCTCTCCCTCTCTATCTCTCTTTCTCTCCACTCCCCCCTCCCCTCTCTTTCTGTCTCTCTCTCTCTCTCTCCCTCCCCTCTACCTCCCTCATAGACTTTGATTCTGCCTTTTTCATGCCTAATAAATCTCTGGTGTGGTGCATTATCAAGTGCTATGGTTAAATATATGTAATTTGTTTCACTTTTGTGTTGTTTAGACCTCAGAATGAACAGCCGAAGTTCTTCACCGGTCTTGGACCAAAGGTATGCATGTGGAAGTACTCTTACTGATAGCAAGATTGCCATGTTGCTTTGAAAGAAGTCATTAAACTACATCAGCTGATGCTGGTGATTGTGGCCCATTTTACAGTCAAGTACAAAACTATATATTTTAGCATCTATTCCGATGGTTATCCTCCTCCTCCCATTGTTTCTGATAAGAGTTCTGAGTTGACCACTGTTAAATACTCAGTACAAATATGAAAATTGTGTGTTTATCTGCCTTTGATGCACCAAAAAGTTTTATGAATTAAAAACTGAATACAGTGGCAAAGTGTTGATTGTTGTTTTGCGGTTCTTTCAGCTGGAAAAGCTGCTGGGCGAGGTGCTGGGCTGCCTGCAGACGCGCTCCTCTCTGGTGTTCGATGACGAGCTGCTGGCCCTCCTGGCGCCCCTGCTGCGCGTGCTCTTCCCGCATCGCAGCAAGCCGCTGCGCAACCTCGCCGCCCAGTTCTGGAACGCCACTTTCGCCCACGCCCCCACCCTCACCTACCCCGAAGACCTCAAGTGAGTGCAGACGAGTGTTGAGATGTTGGACGATGCGAGACGTGACTCTTGCGTCGGTTGTTCCTCTTGAACTGGAACATGTTTATTGCGTCGGTTGTTCTTCATGAGCTTGAAAATGTTTATGGTTTTACTGACTCCCTCCTCCCCCCCCCCTCCCAGGCCAGTTCTGAGCCAGGTGAAGCAGAAGATGCCCATATTTTGCCTGGCTTTCAAGCTGTTGATGTGCCTGAAGAGTTCAGTGGACAGTACTCTGTGAGTGACCAGTTTTGCACTTCCTAAGTCATTGTCACTTTGTTGAAGCTATCGTCAGCTTGTCGCTTAATTCACTGACGATCAGTGAGAGGGAACGTCCCGAACGACTTCTGCTCAACATGCTCACACTGTGGTCTGTTTGTTCTGCACAGGGGGAGTCCTCCCAGATGGAGACCCAAATCAGCGGGGTGAAGATCGCATCCGTGGGGAAGAGGGACTCTCTGCTCTCCAGGGCCGAAGAGCTGAGGGAAAAGAGTTCCGGTGGCCCGTCCAAGCCCATCGCTGTAAGAGCAAATGTGCAGCTCTCGAGCATTCAGTGAGGGGGATACTGCAGTGTGTGGTTGTTTCAGCCCAGCATGGATGCCTGATTCTACTTCCTGGTGTCTTGATTGAAGACCACGAGTACTTAATTGGTTGAATCAGGTGTAGTTGTGCTGGGCTAAAGCAAAAAACCTCTACCCCCACTGACAGTACGGATATGGTTGGACACCCCTGCACACTGAGTTACAAGGGGACTAATGGGGTATAATTCTGGTAAAACGTCATGTACGCTGCATGTATTGCGTTATGTGGTGGGTACTCTGTAGACTGATTGGTGGATGGTGTCTTGAGCAGGTGAAGCTGGATTTCGGGTCTCCCAAAGTCCCTCGTCGTGAGCTGCTGGAGGAGGAGGCTTCGATGGATTTTGTCTTCATACCCCCTGAAGCCAAGGAGAGAGTGCTGACAGAGCATCAGAAGGAGGTCAAGAGAACCAAGAGGTGAGTTGGTCATACTTTCAAATATAAAAATGTCAACTGTTTCTTTTAATTTTAGTGTTCCGTTTTGTTTTCCCTCTTAAAAACGCATTTTCATTTTGTGGTTTTTCAGGGTTGATATTCCTGCAATGTATAATAACCTTGATGCATCTCTGGACACAACGGCCTTTACCCAGTACACACAGAGCCAAGAAGAGTCTATGTACGTACTGATCCTATGGCGTCTTACGTGTTTATTACTCTTGATTGTCTAATTGCCAACCATCTATTAATTTCTACCTGTAGGGATAAACTACCAGCCAGTGACGAACCTGCAGGACCAGAGGCTGAAGGCCAGGCTCAGGTAAAACGGTTTTTCTCCTCTGGTTTTTAGGTGTTTGTTACAGTTCCAATGATGTTTACGTGCACCGTGTTGCTGAAGGACTACCAGGCCTATTTAAGCTTATTATAACCCCTCTACTTTGTTAGAAATTTACATTGGTTTTAAAACTGGGTCAATTCCTTGTTATGCATTAAGGTCAGTGGGAAAAGCCATGCATGTTCAGTAAAGGGAGATGGTCACTCAGTTATGTTCATGATTGTGCCCCTCGCTACACTCCAGGTTCAAGATGAAAAAATGGAAACTGAAGAAGCCCCTGAGCCGCATATGGGACCAAACCAAGAGGACATGGATGTGGGTCCTGTGGCGGACTCGACGGGAGATCAGGCTGACAAAGAGGAAAGACCTGCTCCTCCCAAAGAGGTGGAGCCTAAATCTGAAGATGGGCCCCCTAAGCAGGATGATCTCGGGGCTGAGGAGACGACGACCAAGGAGACCAGCGAGGGCGGTGGCGACGACTGCGACGTCTCGGCCTCTTCGGACGTGGTGTCCGGCACGCCGCCCAAACCCAACAGCCGTCGGCAGTCCTTCATCACCCTTGAGAAGTACATGGAGGGCAAACCGGCCAGCCCCATCAGAGTGACGAAATTCACAGGCCCCCACAGCAGGGCCTCCAGCAACCAGGATGCCTCGAAACTCCCAGCAGAATGACACGCTCCTGAGGTCCCCACTGAGGCTTCGACGGGTGTGGAGGCTGTTGAGGTCGCACAGGAACCTGGTCGGCATGGGAACGCCAGCGAGCAGCAGGTGTCCTCTCAGGTGGAGGCGGAAAAGGAGGAGCAGCGCCACCCTCAGGTAGAAGAAGCGGAGAAACGTCGTCGGAGTGAGGGCACAGAAGATGAGGACGACATCATTCCTGATACTCAGGCTGGAGCGGACTCTGCGGAGGCTGGGAAACAGGAGACCACGGCCTCGGCAGAGGACGCCGTACTGATGAAGGATGAGGACTCCTGTGCGGACTCGACGTACGACAGTTGTGAAGACGCTTATTTGAATGATTCCCAGTGCTCAGAGGTCTCTGCCAGCCCGTCAGAAATCAGACGGTCTGGTCGACGCAGGAGTAGACCGCTGCGTCCAGGTGAGGACAGAGAAGAGGTGGAGGGAAGGTACAAGCAAATGCGTAAAAGTGTTCCTGCAAAAGGGATGAGTCAAAGCGATCCACATAAGCCCGTCCCTTCCCCTGCCGGTCAGATTGAAGGCCAATCACAGGCCAAACCAGGTAGTCGGAGCAAAATGCCTGCTGAGGCACAGGAAGGTGACCTCAAAGAGAGGCTTAGGAAGACCAGAGCTAGTTCACAGACTGCCTCACCACAGACGGCTCAAAATGATAGCCAGTCACTGGGCAGAGTAACCAGAAGAAAATCGGCTGGTCCCGCAGAAGTGGAAGTGAGCAAAACTAAATCTGAGACTGCTTTATCCAAACCCGTCAGTCAAACGGATAGCCAGTCACAGGGACGATCCAGTAGGAGGAGCAAGGTGGGTAGCTCTGCAGGAGAGATGAGCCAAACGGATTCACCAATGGCCTTATCTAAACCTGTCAGTCAAACATGTAGCCAATCGCAGGAGAAGACCCAGTAAGAGGACCAAATTATCAGACCCTGCGGAAGAGATGAGCCAAACTGATACGCAAACAAGCTTATCCACACCTGCCAGTCAAACAGATAGCCAATCACGGGGCAGACCAGGTAGGAGGAGCAAGGCATCTGGTCCTGCAGAAGAGATGAGTCAAACTGATACACAAACAAGCTTAACTACACCTTCCAGTCAAACAGATAGCCAATCGCAGGGCAGATCAGGTAGGAGGAGCAAAGTGTCTGGCCTTTCTGAAGAAATGAGCCAAACTGATACGCTGATGACCTTATCCACACCTGTCAGTCAAACAGATGGCCAATCGCAGGGCAGACCAGGTAGGAGGAGCAAGTCATCTGGCCCACCAGAGGAGATGAGCCAAACCAATACACAAGCAAGATTAACTACACCTGTCAGTCAAACAGATGGCCAATCACGGGGCAGACCAGGTAGGAGGAGCAAGTCATCTGGCCCTCCAGAGGAGATGAGCCAAACTGATACACAGACAAGCTTATCCACACCTGTCAGTCAAACAGATGGCCAATCACGGGGCAGACCAGGTAGGAGGAGCAAGCCATCTGACCCTTCAGAGGAGATGAGCCAAACTGATACGCAGGCAAGCTTATCTACACCTGTCAGTCAAACAGAAGGCCAATCACGGGGCAGACCAGGTAGGAGGAGCAAAGTATCTCGCCCTTCAGAGGAGATGAGCCAAACCGATACACAAACAAGCTTAACCACACCTGTCAGTCAAACAGATGGCCAATCACGGGGCAGACCCGGTAGGAGGAGCAAGGCATCTGACCCTTCAGCAGACATGAGCCAAACTGATGCTCAGACAGGTTTATCAACACCTCTTGGTCAAAATAATAGCCAATTGCAGAGCAGATCAACTAGGAACAGCAAGGCAACTGATCCTACAGTGGAGGTTAGCCAAACCGACTTTCACCCTGCCTTATCCACGCCTGTAAGTCAAACTGATAGCCAATCACAGGGCAGACCTAGTAGGAGGAGCAAAGTATCTGGCCCTCCAGAGGAGATGAGCCATACTGATACACAGGCAAATTTATCCACACCTGTTAGTCAAACAGATGGCCAATCGCAGGGCAGACAAAGTAGGAGGAGCAAAGTATCTGGCTCTCCGGAGGAGATGAGCCAAACTGATACACAAGCAAGCTTATCTACACCTGTTAGTCAAACAGATAGCCAATCACAGGGCAAACAAAGTAAGAGGAGTAAGACTGCGGCAGAGTTGAATGTCGGCTCTAGTCTGTGTTCCGCATCTGCGATAGAGTCTGAACACTCACAGTTAACAGATAAAGGTGAAGGGACACAGGAGTCCTTGCAAGATTTGGGTCAGTACAAGACGAGAGGGTCCTCCCAGGGCTTGTTATCTGGTATTGGAAAACTCTGAGTTGAATGTCTCAGAGACTCAGAGTGATGATAGCCAGAAATCCTCTAAAAGAGGCAGGAAAAGCAAGCTGTTGAACTCCAAGGCTATGCCTCCAAGTCCACTGAATACCCAACAAGTGCCCGAAGGTTCCCAGGAAATGGGTGCAATTGAGTCCACTTCTGAAGTTGAAATGGAAGACTGCGAACTCAGTCAAAATTCTGAATCCAAGTCTATCCCAGTTAACACAGATGCTGAGGCTGTAGAACCTTCTGAGGAAAAGGAAAACAAAAATGTGACACAGATTATGGTTCCTGATGGTACCGCAACTTCATTGTGGACTCAGGTCTGAACTAAAGACCACGTCGGAGGCGTTTGCAAATGTGCCTTCCGAAATGCAGGAGGAGATCTCGGAGCCTTCTGCGGAACCTTCCACAGAAACCCGAGGCCTTGCTGTCGACAGCCAGAAAGCGCAAAGCAAGCGGGGCCATCGTCGCTCGCGCTCCAACCTCCGAGGCGGCTGACGTGGAAGACGCTCTGTCTCAGGATTGCGACGTCTCCAGCTCACAGGGCGCCGGCTCTCCAGACCCGGAGAAATCGCGGCCCCGCCGGCTCCCGGCGAGCCGCTCTCTGACTCTGAAGCGGCGTGTCCTCCTCAGCCAGAGGAGGACACAACACCGTTGCCGCAGCAACAGGAGGAGGACGCCGCCGCCGCCGAAGTGAACGATGACGTGTTCCTGGAGGCGAACGCGACGAGCACCCCGACCCTCTCCGAGTGCCTTCCGGCTGCTTCCGCGGGCGACGCCGAGGAGACGATGTGGAGCACGACCGCGGAGGAAAAGTGGAGCACGTGTGGTTCTGAAACCCCGTCCGGTGTTCGGCTTTCACAACCGGCGGAGGACGTGGAGGACGGTCAGCAGCAGGACGCCGACGTGCCTCAGGTCACGGATGTGACCGAGAGCGCGGTGGATCCCGCCAAGGAGCAGGTAGACAAAGAGAACTCTGTAATGCAAGAGCAAGACACAAACCGACAGGAAGCCTTTGTTTCTGCCCAAGAGCAAAATGCCCCAAAAGAGGTGGTACTAGAGGAGGCGGAGGAGGACAGAGTTCCCCAAATGGACAGTGACGTACCTATTGCTGCTGCTGCTGCTGATACCACTGCTTTCCCGGCCCTGCCCGAGGAACCTGCAGCCCCACAGCAGGTGACAGCGGAGCCCTTGTGCCTGGACTCTCCGCTCAAACAGAAGCTTCTGGACTCTGTGGCGGGAGAGTTGGGCCAGAGCCCCAGCAGCGGGAAGAGTAAGGGTGTCTGGTCCCCCTCGGCATCTCCTTCCACCAGCATCCTCAAGAAGGGGCAGAAGAGGCCTCTGGAGGTCGAGTCACCTTCCCCCTTGCAGAAGGTAGCCTAATGCTTGCCGCAAGTGTCTAAATCAGTTGGGTAAAGGCAGGACTTGCCAACCCTGATCTGCAGGTCCCGTAGGTTTTCACTTCAACCCTGATTTGGCACACCTGATCCTACTGTTTAGTAGCTGAACAAAATCTCTAGCTGTTGAACGAGGTGCTTGTTAGTGTTGGAGTGAAAACCCACAACCTCCAGGAACAGGGTTAGGCAGCCCTCGACAAGTGGGTATATGATTAATGTGTAGTAATCTGTTAAAAGTAGCAAACTGCATATGCATTATATCCGTATCCTATCTGTACACGTCAGCTTTGGCTTTGTTCTTGCAGTCTCGGCGAGTGTCCTTCGCTGACCCGATTCACCACCAGGAGTTGGCTGATGACATTGACCGGCGCAGCCCAGTCATCAGACAATCTGGCGGCAGCTCGCCAAGATCCAAAAACATGGCCGCCGTCTCATCGCAGCAGAAGGTACACGCGGTCAAGTGTTGAATTATGGGAATGCATGGACAGTGGATGTTAACGCCTGCTCTCTGGTTTATTTTTGGATTTTTTTCCCCCTATCCCATTTGGTTTTGCCATGCAAGGAGTTAATCCACTCATTTCATGTAATTGTATTTATGGTTTTGCCCACAGAGATGGTAGTCTCATAAAAGGCACAATGATTATTCCAGCAGTGCCATCATGTAAGCATTTTGTGTACCACATACATTTTGAAGCCATGACACACACATGGGATTTATGAGTGTGTTAAAGTGCAAAATGTTTATTGCTATTGCAGTTTGTCACCACTCCAACCAAGGGCCTGTTCACCCTGAGTCCACGCAACTTGCGAAGCCCAGGATTCAAGAGCTCCAAGAAATGTTTGGTATGTACCCTCTGAGCCTTAACAAAATGGCTGCTATGGCTTCCTTCGGTTTAGGTTTTGAATCACCCATCAGCTGTGTAGAATTTCTGGTCCACAGACATCTCCAAGGTGACATCTGGATTTCATTACGTTTCCCAGATTTTCTTTTATCATTTACTGTAGCTTCAAGGATAATTCGAGGCATTTCCCCTTTAAAGCAGAAGTCTTAGGACTGCATCCACCGTGCGTGTGAAGGGGTTATACAGGGGGTTTCATGCCTCTGCCCTTAAATTTCAGATCTCTGAGATGAGCCAGGAGCCCAAGCCCATTCCCCGGGACTGCGTGTACCCCGCCCTGGTCAGCTGCTCCGCCCCTGTGGAGGCCGTCCTGCCCCAGATATCCTCCAACATGTGGTGAGCTTTGGGGCGAAGACTCAAGTCCCATTTCTGTGTCTTGTGCATGGTTGAAGCTGCAGGAAGTTGTTTGGCACCTTTTTCCTTCATGCCCCCCCCGTCCCCCCCACAAGTTAGAATATCACACCTGTATGAATAAAGTATTTTATTCGTTTTGCTGAATTCCTGGTTCATTCAAGGTATATTTTCACTGCAGAAAATCAAGTAATAAAAAATGTTTTTTGTTTTTTTTCCTGATGTAATTTAATTGCTCCTAAACCCGTATGTATGATTCAGAATTTTGTGAGGATTGTTTTTTTTAATTTTATTTAGACGGTTATAAAAGGCAAATGCTTCAGATGAGGTTCATTAACTGCAGTGGAGAAGGGGGGGGAAATGCCTAATGTTCTTCACCGGTCCTCTAGGCCTCGTGGATTTGGCCAGCTGGTGAGAGCCAGGAACATCAGGACCGTGGGGGACCTGAGCGCCCTCACCCCCACCGAAATAAAGTCCCTCCCCATCCGCTCCCCGAAACTGTCCAACGTGAAGAAAGCACTGAAAAACTATCACGAGCAGCAGGTAACACCACTTTCCAAAAATAAGTATTGTCTATGCTCTGTGCATAGACGTTGTGCTCCCATGTTTTACGGCCTAATAACCGAGGGATAAAGTTAGCGATGAGCGTGATTGGAGATGAAACAAGGGTGGGGACTTTCATAATAACCATTTATGTATTTAGGATTTTGTTGTGCTAAGGAATGTGCATTTGTGGCTTTGCCAATCAACTGAACAGTCTGTTGGAGAAAAAGTGGTTTCACCAATTCATGAGCTAATTGCCAAATTTGAGCCTTTTTTATTTTTTTAACTTTGTGTCTAACTGAAATATTTTTCTGGCAAACAACAGAGAAAAATATAAACAAGGCATTCCCTAAGTTGCTTTTTGAGTTGCTAGAATTTTTGTATCTGGTGATATGTGGTTTTGAATAATGTCTGCCTTTCTAGCGAAAGGGTCGAAACGACGAGTTGAAGGGATTCGATGAGATGGAGAAGATGACGTCCGAACCAGAGGAGGTGGAGTTGGCCCATCACCAGGAGGAGGGAAAGCCCCCAGGGGAGCAGGTCACAGGTGAGTCACAACCCACCATAGAAGGCAGAGAAGTCATAGAAGTCTACTGTGAATCTACCATAGAAGTTCTGTTCAGTGTAGACCTTGTGGAGGTGGAGACATAGTAAACCAACATTTAGAAATTTTTCTAGAGATGTTCTCAGAATGCATAACAGCCTAATATGTGGTGGACCTTGCTCTGGGGGGAAACCATGGGTTTAAGTGGAATGACCAAGTTAAAGAAAAATGGCTGTGATGTGTGAACCAGTTTTTTGTTGTTGTTGCAAACTCAACCCGTTAACAGGTCACAAGTTAAATATCGTCACGTTTCTCTCGTTTCTCGGCTGTTTCATCAAACCCATCACAGTGGGCCTGTCGTGTTCTGTCTCTGGCGTTGATTGTTGTCATGTGACCTCAGACGCGGAGTCGGCGGACGTCCCGGCCCCTCCCCCCGTGGAGCAGACGTCCGTGGAGCTGCCGTCTGTGGTGGAGGCGTTGGGAGCGCGGCTCACGCCAGGGGAGCTGGGCCGGTGCTCGCCGGGCCAGCTGGTTCTGATGCACGAGCAGCTCGGAGGGATGATGAGAGCCATCGTCACCCAGCTGCAGGCCCGCCTGGCTCCCAGCTCGGGGAGAGCCTGCCTTGACTCCGGTTCGGGTCACCCCGACGACGGCCTGGATCTCCTCGACGACGCGGATCTCTTCGCAGATCTCCCCAAGACTCCCTGTGTCGTAACCAGATCGGACTGGGTTCACACACACACACACCTGCCCCCGCACATACCTCCTTCCTGGAGATTTTTTAGTTTAGATTTTAATGTTTTTTTTTTCCTTTTTCTTTTTACATTTTTAACTATGTAAATTTCACTACATTAACATTCAAACAGGTGATTCTCGCTACTTGTCTGAAGCCAGTAGCGGAGTTATTGGTGTTGCTATGCCGACAGTGAGATCATAGGTCAACGTGTCGCCCTGAATGGTAGCACTCGGGACATGCCATGGTTGGGCATAACCTTTTAAACATGCTAGTCGATGGATGAGACGGCACTTTTTTTATTGTATATGTTGAAATAAAAGAGTGAAAAGGTTTTTGCAAAAAAAGACAAGTGTTCTTGTAAGTTGTATATTGATTGGTTTTTTTTTTTTTGTTTTTTTTTGGTTATGCTGGTTTTACATCTGGAGCAGTAGTGTGCTCTCCTTGTCTTGGAGATACTGAGGGCTTTTATAGATGCACTGGGAATATCTGATTTCCTCATCCATTCAGTGGTGCATTTCATTCAGTAGAGAAATACACATTTTACAGAAGGGCTCCAATGGGTTGTTGGACAACCTTTGAACCATAACTTGTTTGAATCAAGACCACATCCACACAGTTCCAGCGATCGAGAGATCTTGGCAGAGGTCATTGCTTCTTAGTGGACCAAAATGAAGAACAGCACTGATTCATAATTTAGGCATCGCCCTGAACCTGTTGACCACTACAGGAGCACAGATCATTGCTTCTCAGTGGACAAAAACACAAACACAAAGCCAGAACAAGACTCATGACTAGACCACTGTAGAGCGGGAACTTAATTGTGCTTTATTACTACTTTAAGGTATACATAATCTTCCTCAACCCCCCCCCAGACCTACAGAGCTTCATTATTCAGATGAAAAGGAACATGCATGCTCTACAGTCCAGCAAGGGATTGAGGAGGCTCTTTTTATTTAAACTTTACAGTCTTTGGGGGGGTGGCATTTCCTTGATTTGTGATTTCTTGTGTTACCCTTTTTAGCCGTCTCAGCTCAGTAGCATCAAACCTAATTTTCTTTCAGAAAAATAGAAAGGTCAGTGATCAGCCATTCAGCCCCTACCTTATAAGTGCATGGGTTCAGAGTCTGGAAACATTTTCAGTTTCATGTTGAAATCAGCGAAGGGAAAAGTGTGCGCATTTCAAATACAGTTAGTCACTTCCCCACCCCCATCTGGTCTTTTGACAGTTGATAGATTTTCAAAAATCGGCTCCACAAGATTTTATTTAGGTCATTTTTTAGGTTATCAGTGCTACGTTTGGGATTGACATCTCATAAATTAATGGTCATAATTAGCAGCATGAACTTCTCCTTTATCAGCAATGCAGTGCGAACACTAGAAATAACACAAAGCGCTACACACTAAATGTCTACGAGACCTAACCGCCAATAAATTTCACACTTGCTGCAAAGGGGGCGGGACATGTCTAGACGGCCTCCACGTAATTGGCTGGCAGCATGCCCGTCTTGCCGGTACGCTGCACGGTGCCGTACATCCAGCCCTCGTCGATCGACTGCACGTTCACGATGACGTCGCCGTCCTTGAAGGACACCTCGTCGTTGTCCGTGGCAGGTGTAGTCGTACATGGCACGCACAGATTTCTGGGAAATGAAAGGACTTAATTGAGGGAAAGGAGTAGTTCAGATATCCACCCCTGTCCCAGTTAGGAATCACTGCCCACTGAAATGGATGCACTCTTCCAGTATTCCTACTTACAAGCTGTTGACCACCACACTATAGCCACATGGTGAAAAGCAAGATTGAAGGAGACTTGCATCCTTGAATTGACAGAAACTAGTCTGGGACCTTGTTTGGTAGTCCAATCCTGAAGTCCAGCGTGTTTCCAGTCATTTTAGGACTGTATGATAGCACAGGCCTTTCTCAGCTGGGTCAATCCTAGAGCCCAGTTGAATGGTTTCCTTAAATACGGTAGATGTTCACATCTACAGACGACTGAACTACCAACTGCTCATTGCACCACCTCTGGCTACTCTCAGCTAAGTAATTAGGCCATGGTGTAACTTGTGCATAGCTGGTGCGACCAGCACCACGTGTCTTCTGCGACCCTGGGCATGCACCAGATCACTCACCCCAGTGGTGGAGGGATGGGAGGGGACGGAGGACACGTTAGTCTGCTGGGTGACCACAGAAGAAGACCGCTGCTGTAGCTCCACCGTCTTGGCCTGCTGGTAGCCTGGGAGGGACAGACAGCCAACGGCATCAGGGTGGAGTCATCCTACAGAACCGTTACTGGACACCATTATTGTGAAAGAGCCTTCCTTCGCTCCGGAGTGCACATCGCAGCAGCGTTGTGTATTAGTCGATGATGTGCTTCGTTGCTTGATGGCTCAACGGGGCCAGGCTCACCTACGGAGGAGGAGCCGCCGAAGCCATTGCTGTAGACCGACAGGTGGTGGTCGACGTTCTCCGAGCCCTCGGACTTCTCGTCCCCGGCGCTCACGACGCTGGTGGAGCGGGAGTGCTCCTTGTTCCGGCGCTGGGCTTGGACTGCGGGACGAGGCGAGGGGTCGTCACTCACACCCGTTCACCACTGCATTTACAGAAGCTCTGGTTTGCGTGTGGCTGGAACGTTGTGTTGGAACCCTTACCTGTCATCAGGTGCAGGCTCCTGGACTGGATGTTGTCCTCTGCGGGGTCGTAGTCGAAGACGGAGCCCGGGTTTGTGCGCCACACACGCAGGCCTGCGGAGGGAAGAATTGCGACTTTCTGAAATTTCAGTTCCGCTTACGATCTTGCTAATGGGCGGGCTTGACAAACCATTTCCAACACTGAGTTCTGTACTTTCACTGCCCAAATTCAAAACGATTGACCGAACAAAATTTAGGACATTTTTATAATTGAACTGCTAAACTTGTTAGCTGCGCATTGAACTACCTCAAAGTTGCATGATGGATACATTTATTCTTATAAGCTTAACACCTTTGTGAGTGTGTGTGTGTGTGTGTGTGTGTATGAGTGTGTTCTCACCGGTGATGGTCTCCTGGTCGTGGTCCATCGGCCTCTTCCTCTCCATCTCCACCACGCGTCTCTGGATTCCGCGGTAACTGATGTCGCTGAAGTCCTGCGTGTTCTTCTTCACGCGCTCGGTCACTGGGTCCGACACCACGGGCGTGAAGCAGCCCTTGTTCCTCTCGAATTCCTCGTGGTACTTCACCTGTTGGGCCAAGCCGCGAGGACGTTAGAGGTGCTCAGCGAATGCGCTTCTGTGCCTCCCTCCACCCTAATCTCACAGCGCTGTGAGGCCTTGCTAGTCGGTGCTGGTTTGTCAGTCAGTTTTTTGTTTTATTTGCGGAGAGTTTCAGACCCCACTTTGCCGACCCAGAGGAGAGAGGCTTACCCCGGAGATGTGCCGTTGGCTATCCCGAACGCGCCTCATTTCGGGGGTGTCCAGGACGAACGCGGCCTTGCCCTGCACCTGTTTGCGGAAGCTGTCGGAGTACAGCACCTGAGGGCGGGACGCAAACATTCGGTGAGTAGCAGTGCATTGTGGGTACGCCCCGCGCCTCTGTGACATGTACAGTGGAGTCCGCAACGGAGACAGACGTAGACGAGAGCTGGTCAGCCTTAGCTACTTCAAGAGGATGAATTGGGGGGGTGTCCCAACAAAGTACTCAGAGGAAGGGAAACATTTAGAGAACGTTAGCACAGCGTTAGCAATACATCACATCTCATCACAGCAGGTGGGATTAAAAACAACACCAGAATAATAAAATGAGTTCAAACCACTTGTGAGCCGCTGGAAAGGGAGGCAAGTTAGAGGGTTATTAGGGTACACTAACCGTGTTCCTGGAGATCTACTGTCCAGTAGGTTTTCCCTCCAACCCTAACAAAGCCACACTTCATTCAACAGCTGGAGATCTTGTTGAGCTGCTAAATTAGTAGACTCAGGTGTGCCAAATTAGGGTTGAAATGAGAACCTGCAGGACGGTAGATCTCCAGGAACAGGGCTGAGCAGCCCTGGGGTAGACACTGAAGCCGGGACAGGTACACTCCCGCTGCGGAATACCGAGCTAATGTGTTCCTGGTTGCGCTTGACTCTCTCCATCTCTGGAGTGTACACGACGGGCGTTCCCTTGGCGGCGGTGTCCTTATACAACACCTACGGGGCAGAAACACAGCACCCGATTGGGCAATGAGGCTCAGACCACACCCATCTGTACCACGCATTCCTGGGTTTAGAATTAAGTTAGATTTAAGGTGTGAAGAAAACACACTGGGGGGGAAAAAAGGGTGTGTAAATGTGGGTAAGTTGGATATTACAGCAGTGGAGGACCGCCTGAGTGGTCAGGGGTAGAGAGATGATGGGTCACTGAAGGGGAGGAGAGGAGAAAGGATGGATTAGCATGGAATGGTCTGTGCTCAAAAAAAACCATCTCCTCACTGGGCAACTTTGGGTTACAGGTGAGGAAAGGGTCCATTGGCATATAGCAGGACGTTACTCCCATGAGGAGGGGGGGGGGCAGGGTATGAGAGACCAAAGGTGTATGCGGAGACATTAAAGATGGAGTGAGGCTAGGTGAGGTGGGGGGGGGGGGGGGTGTGACACTCTGGGAACAAAACCAACACAAGGGGGGCGCTACCGAGCTGATGTGCTTCTGGGTCTCCCGGACCCGCTTCACCTCTGGCAGATCCGAAATGGCGGTCCCTTGGCCCACAGTTTCCTTGTACTTAATCTACCCATTCAGTGCCACCAGGAAAGACAAGACACTTGAAGTGAACAGGCAGAAACACCACCCACCACTCCAGGGCATCACAGCAGACGGAGAGAGCGCACAGCATCATGGCAAGCATAACTGTCGTAAAGTACGCCATTAGTGCATTACTTACTCAACCTCTTCTGATCCAGGGGCCCCCACCCAGGCTCAAAGGCATCCAGGGGACCCCCATTATGAGGTAAAAATATTTTTTAAAATAGCAAGTCTGGCTAGAGACCCCCGACAGTACCTTCAATGAGCCACTGTTGAGAAGCCAGGACTTGGTGAGATTGTTGGAGAGACACACACTAGATCAGGTAACTTGCTCTGCCTACTCCGTACACTCACCACAGCAGCATCTGGACGGTTCGTCTCAAGCAGGTTGTTGCTATGTACATTACAACGTTTTTAAAGTTCATGTCATAATACAACATTTTCTCGATGCCTTGTCTTTTTATTCGGGTGAAAAGGCTTGTTTTAGTTATTTAGAAATATTTTACCTGCAGGGATCAAACAATGGTTACAGCTATGTTAAAGTTTATTATTTCCGTTAAGTTTAGGATTTAATTTCCAATATATTAAGGATACAATTGGATTAGTATGGGAGGCAGGAATGCAATTCTATTGTTTAAAAACAGATTTTAAGAACTAAATTTATTAAAAACTAATGGCACATTGGAGGTTATGTTGCAAAGGAATGTTTTTAATTGGAGTTTGAATTAAGGAGAGGCTCTTAAAATTTGTTACAAATGGGTACAAGGGTATTTAGGAAGGATATTTTACAGGGGTGGACAATATGGTAGTTTATGGAGTATGGAGTAAACGGCTAAGACACAAGGTTTTAAAATGTTTTAAAAAATATTTTTAAAACGACTTGAGGGAGAGTTATAGGTTTAAATTCAGTAATAAGTGGTGCTGTAAGTGGTGTTAAGTAGTAAGCTGGAGGTGGTTACGTTTTATTTTTTTAAGGTTTACGGGGACATTTAAGGAGACGGGTGGAGTTTAGGAGGACGAAGGTAACGGAAGACTGAGGAGTACCGTGCTGATGGCCTGCTGGTTTCGTTTAACTCTCTCCATCTCTGGCGTCTCCGCAATCGCCGTTCCACCTCCCAGATTCTCTTTGTACGAAATCTTTACGAGCGCAGAGACAAGACAGGGTTTTGAGCAATTAGGATCTGATCACTGGGTGTTGGAAAGTTTTTTTTTTTTGGGGGGGGGGTGGGGTGGGGGGGGGGGCTGTATTTCTAAATTATTTATTTTGCCTGAAAAAACGTTACGCTGCACGGAACGTCAAAACACTCGCTGTCACGTGAAATGGACTTTAGGGGAATCGGGTTTCCTATAGGCCAGGGGGAAAAGAAAAAAGGCAAAGCAAGGACACAGTGACGATGGGTAATTCAGACACAAACGTGGTGGACATGGAGACATTCAAGCAGCACTTAACACCGATCCTCAGGATGATTCTTCACAAGGCCTCCGGGCCTGTGAATCAGTGAGATCAGAGACACAGAACACAGAAGGCAGACATGTTACTATTCAGGGGCGTGACTGACAGGACGTGTGAGGAATTGGTGCCCAACAGTACGTGACTTAAACAGACCCCAGTCTCAAAATGGCGGCCTTCTGTTCTGCACCTCTAGACCTCCTGGGGTCTTGTTACTTCACACCAACTGAGTAGACTTTTAATGTGATCATCAGAAATAACACACGATTATGGTTAACACGTCAGGAATATAACCAAAAAACATTAGCCATAAAAGGTTTTTTTTTTTTTGTTGTTGTTGTAAAATTAGAAACAACAAATTAAGATAATTAAGAAATAAAAAAGAAACAGGGAAACTCATGGCAGTGAAAGCCAACATGGATGTCAGGTCTTGCTAGGGGCAGGGCTGGTTCGTAGGTCAGTTGGTTTTCGGTTTATCAGAAGAGGGACTTGTTGAGAGAGGTTGATTAGTGCGAATTGCGGGAATGTGGAAGTTCATTCACACAGATATCCACCATTTTGCCTCAGTTATAGCGAGAGTTTCTCAACTCTGTTGCATTTTAGGGGTGTTACTGGGGCACAGGGAACGGCAGGGTTTGAGTGAGGGTGGGGTACAAGGAGTCACAGAGTCACTCTCGGGGAAGGGGGGGGGGGACCACACCAAAAAATGGAGGGTGCTACCGAGCTGATGTTCTTCTGGGTCTCCCGGACTCTCTTAACTTCTGGTAGATCCGAAATGGCTGTGCCTTGCCCCACAGAATCCTTGTATTTAATCTACCCGCCATTTTGGTTCCGTAAGGAGCGTAGAGACAGGCGGCGAGACAAACACACACACAGAAAAAAATGAGCTACTTTTACGACATCATGGGTGACAGTTAAAAACACACAACGGCACTTACAGCACGGAACCTTCAACCTGAAGGACTGGTGGCCACATTCAAAATCCACCAATAGCGTACGGGTAGAACTCCTTCACACACACACCATGACGACACACTTTTTCCAACACCAATACACTCATAACATTAATGACGTAACTGTTTGAAGCAAATGCTACCTTGATTAGAGGAAAAAGGTTTCAATTTTAGTATTTTAGTTTAAATATACGGGTTATTCTAAAAATTTATTGTACAGATTTTTTTAAAAATTATTTTTTAAGTATCTTGAGGGAGAGCTACATGTTAATGCTAATCATCTGGTTTGGAGGTATGGAGGTAAATTTATGGTGTTTTAAGCTGTAATATGAAGGTTGGTTGTCAAGGTTTTTAAAAAATTTTTTTTTTAAAGGTTTGTGGGGACATGTATACGGGGGATTGGGTTGGGGGGTGGGGGGGTAGAGGAGGGGGGCAGATGGAGTTTATGAAGAATGACGGGGGGAACTGGAGGAAGACCGAGGTGTACCGTGCTGATGGCCTGCTGGTTTCGTTTAACTCTCTCCATCTCTGGCATCTCCGCTACTGCCGTCCCAACTCCCAGATTCTCTTTGTACAAAATCTTTTTTGAAAGCGAGACAGCAATATTATCAGGGTTTGATTACCGGGGTCTAGATGTGGTGTTTTGCGGAACTCCTTGAACTCAATACATTAAAGTGTAACACTTCCTTTCCTTGAAGAGGGTCCTTTTGCATGGCCTCTCGAGATAGCCGAGGGAAACATTAAATTGTCCAAAGAAACTACAGGTTTAACACGCACCATATAGCAGGGAAACATTTGCTATAGAATAGATCACAGGAATGCTCATTATAACTGCATTATAAAATTGCAGCAACAGTAGTGCAAAGGGTTAAAAAAAACAACAAAAAAAACAGCCCAGTCATTTTGATTATTAAATGGCCATTTCCAAAAAAATTAGCACAGCAAGATAGAACAGTCCAGCAGTTATTGTCTACTTTGCAGTTGTTTTTTTTTTGGTTAATAGAGCCATCTCTAAGTCTGATTAATTTTTTTTTTTTTAAATACGGATGCATACCAAGTTAAATTGGATAAAGTTTAGAAAAAAAGGAAGACAAAGACAAAAGTTGAAAGAAGAAAAAAAATTACGAAAGCTTAAGTTGTTAGAAAAACCCAAAGGTGAAGGCACAACAGCACACTGAGTGGCAGGTACCGAGCTGAAATTCTTTTGATTCTCTTTAACACGCAGGATTTCGGGAGTTTCCTGTACAGCGCACACTTTCCCTTTTGTGTTTTTTAGGTCAGTCTGGTACTGAAGCTACGGGGAAAAAGAGCACAGGTTAACCGCAAAAATTCCAAAAACGCAAAAAAAAAAAAACGCTTTCAAGAAATATCAGGTAAAAAAAATTTACAAGAAAAAAAAAGAAACACTATTACATGTCAAAATAAAATGATTGGAATGTTTCATTTTTTCTTTACAGTTTTGATTAATGTTACTGGATGTTTGTCCTTACTCTTTAATCTAGCATTCCCATATAAAATTGGATTTTGTGGTCATTATCGACCACTAAATAGAAGGCAGTGCCTTTGGGAAAAAAAAAAACATTTCTCCTGAGTCTCCACAATCTTTTGTTAGATAAAAAGAGGACAGTCTGTCTGCCTGCCTGTCTGTCTCTGTCTGTCTGCCTGCCTGCCTGCCTGCCTGCCTGCCTGTCTGTCTGTCTGTCTGTCTGTCCTGTTCTAATGACTTACGGTGCTGAAGTTCTTCTGGTTCTCCCGGACCCTCTGCATCTCCGGAGTTTCCAGAACCAGTTCGTAATGTGACATGCACTTCCCCGCGTCCTCCTTATACTTTATCTGTCACGTGTGAAAACAAACACAGGTACCGTAACGAGACCATCGGTGGGCCACAGACGGTGTACCGCTGGTCAAACATTGCATGTGCCATCAGAGTGCAAATTGGTGGAGGCAACCATTTTATGAAAAATTCTGATCACTCGTACAGCTTACATTTTGTGTTTAAAACATTGTATAGATGGGGACAAACTATGAGAGACAGGGCACAAAGTTGGCCTCACTGATGATGATGATGGGGGTCAGTGCACTGCCCTTTGACCTCTTACCTGGCTGATGATGGTCTTCATCTCCTTGGCGTGGAGGATGTCGGGGGTGTCGACCACCGACGTGTAGTTTGCCCGGTCCTGTTCAGCCGTCAGCTTGTACTTCGTCTGTGGAAGCAAAGCTTCCGCAATTCAGAACACTCCCGCCGCAAGTAATCATGGGATATCAGTGAAAATAATGATTGTCAAACGGTACCTTTCAGGGGGTTTTTTCGCAAAGAGGGGGTTCACATAAAGAGGGGGATCACACAAATAGGGAGTTCACTCAAAAAGAGGGTTCACACAAAGAGGGAGGGTCACAAAGAGGGGGTTCATAGAAAGAGGGGGTATGCACAAAGAGGGAGGGTCACAAAGAGGGGGTTCATAGAAAGAGGGGGTATGCACAAAGAGGGAGGGTCACAAAGAGGGGGTTCATAGAAAGAGGGGGTTTGCACAAAGAGGGAGGGTCAAAGAGGGGGTTCATAGGGGGGGTTTGCACAAAGAGGGAGGGTCACAAAGAGGGGGTTCATAGAAAGAGGGGGTATGCACAAAGAGGGAGGGTCACAAAGAGGGGGTTCACACAAAATGGATGTTCTCACCCCGCTCAGGATGTCCGTGGCATTCTTGGCCCTCATGAAGTCCGGGGTGTCTGTGGTCAGCATCAGGCCCTTCCCCTTGATGTCCATCTCCAGTCCCTTCTTGTACTCTTTCTGCAAATACCCAGGCAGTGTTACTGCTCTCCAGTGCTTACCTGGTCATAATCACCACACGTAAATACTGCCTCCTGTCCTACATGATGGAACACCTGGTTATGGTAGATATTGTAGATGGGCAGGTAAGTCACCTGACATACTTCTTGGAGACACTACGGAGAGGTGTGGCATTTTTAGTTGAGGCGGTTTAAATCCTTTGAAGAGTAGGCTTTTAGGAATGTGTTTTTTTTTGTTTGTTTGTTTGTTTTTTTTTCTCTCCAAAATTCTAAGTCAGTGTTCTAGAACTCCACTGCTTTCAGTCACCAGCAGCGATTGTGACATCATCAGCATCAGAATGTTCAGTTGGGAACATACAGTAAGAAGGAATGACACTGAGAAGAACCAGAGAGAGGTGGCTGTGGCTTCCCTCTCAGTGCTCCTACCTCATTCAGGATGTGAGTGGCGTTCTTCGCTCTCAAAAGATCCGGAGTATCCTCCAGCACTGTTAGCCCTTTACCTTTCACCCCTTCCTCTAGATCCCTCCGGTACTCTTTCTACAGGGAAAAAGAGGGAAAGAGTGTAGAGACATGACACAGTAAGATTCAGCCACATATTCAATGCCATAGAGCTGCAATGCTGAACTTTTTTTTTTTTTGCTGTAGGCTCACCCTTAAGGGAAGCACTTTAAAATGGTAGTGTCCCAGAATAGAGAAAAGCTTTTTGTGAATGCAAACCACCTAACCATACACACAGATAAATATGCATTATTTCATGTGCCTGGAACGGTCAGAATGTTTGCACATACATTAATACATATTAGCCATAGACACAACAACAGTGGGAATTATCTACATGTGTTAAAAAATGCACATATTTTACATGTCAGGCATTTAAAACAAAACAAAAAAGACAGGTAAGGTTATTTCAGTTAGCATAGCTCTACATTACTGTATCACTCACACATGAGCAATTAAAGACAAAAGCATTTATTAAGTCAAAGACAAAGGAAGCAAATGGGGAGCTGCCACATTTGGAGTGTATTAATGTCGAGTGTAAAATAACTCACAGCGGCTAACTGCAGTAACAGAAACTCCAAACATACCAGGAGGAGTGCGATCTTAGTAACATTACAAGGGACAGGATGGTGGGGTACAAAGGAAAGGGGGGGGGCATCCCCATTACCTCGCTGACGATTTTGGTGGCGTGTCTGACGTGCAGCATGGCGGGGGTGACCTCCAGCCCCGAGAGGTTCCGGCCTTTCATCGTCTCCTCAAAGTCCTTCTTATAGTCCTTCTACAGTCCGTCGAAAAAACGAGAAGGAAAAATAACGTTGAAGCGTTGCCTGAGATATCACCACCCCCCCCTTTGTGAAGTTTCTCACCGATAACCTGGTGTGTGCTGGTCACACACACACACACACCAAGTGTACGAATGGTTTATCTACAGGTGTACTAGTGCTACGCAGCTTGGTTGAAAACTGTCTACAGCATATGTCTGTACTCTTGAGGATGTTTGTGTGGAATATTCTACATTTATAGGGCTGCTCCATTTGAAAATAAACCCCAGACAAAAGAGGCTGGTTGAACAGGCCAAATATTTAGAAACAGGCTTCAAATTTAGTTAATCGTATTGTGATTACATCCTGCAAAACATTTGGAAATAATTATCCAGAAAAAAAAAAATAGAAATGACAAGCGCCACTTAGCGTTGGGGTAATTTCAGTTAAATTCTATTTCAGGTAAATTGACTGGAAAATGCTCACTGATGGGCATTTTTCAATTAATAAGCGGAATGTCAATTATTTTCCAAAATAAAGAAGGAATTGGCCTCAACCCTGGCTGAATCTACAGTAGGTATAGAAAATGGAGCGTAAAGTACTGTCAAAACAGACACAATATACTATACCTTCTAACCTCCCCTGGGTAAATAAATTGTTAAATAAATAAATAAATAAATAAACTTTCTATTCCAGGGGAAGACCACAGACACGACACTAAGCACCGTACCACAGCCATGGGCTGGTTTTCTGCATCCTATCTTATACTGTTTCCCACAAAAATGAATCCTGCATTTGTTCAGATACATAGGACCGATATAGATTAGGCTTACCACAAAGGACAATACTTGTAGGGAAAGTTGTTTTGCAGTTGAAGAAATACAGAAAATGCTGGTTGTCAAAATATAGGACACGGCAGACATTTTTGTCAGAAGTCCATCAAGGAAAATAAAGCTGCACAAGATGATTCATGTTGAATGTGGTGAGGACAAGCATACATTTTACGCTTGCGAAAACTACAAAACACATCCCTGAAATAATGTCTGTAGGATTAATAAAATGCAGCAGTTTGGTTGCTACGGTGTATCTGTCTACAGGGTTTAAGATGTCACTTGCGATCATGCACTCATCCAATCTTGCTTTGTGGCAGCCAATGCAACATGACACATTGTCATGACTCTGAACCATGAATGAACCAAATCTGTCACTATCCAAGGATATCGCTCAAAAGAAGATGCAGTCATCACGAATAGCACTGTCACTAAGATAAGTTTGCTACAGCTGTCACTTCCACCACATAAAACATGTTTATTGGCACGCTTTTTTTAACCAAGTCAACTAACAGATAAACAGAAAAACTGTCTGAATCTCATGAAAGGTAAACAAACCTTGTTTACCGAACCACCCATAGCAGTGTGAAACAGCCCTTTTGAAAAAAAAAAAAAGGTAAAAGAAAAGTGGGTCACCTTGACTTTTGTGTGTTTACCTGGCTCTGCATTTGCTGGGCCTCCTTGGCTGACACGTACGTGGGCGTCTCGAAGTCCAGCATAGGCTTGCCCCTCTCCTTCTCGTACTTTTCCTTATACTTCACCTGCAATCGCAACATCAGGGGGAGTCACAAACACAGACCAGCCTTTCGGAAATTTCCACTACTGTTAGTTTTAGTTTGGTGGACAGGGAGGATGAGAATGGAGCCAATAAGCTCTCCTTCATTCTTGTATGAAACCTTTTAAAGCAAACTTCCATTTAAACAATGCGTCTTGATGGCTGCATTTGAATTTATTCACCCAGATCTCACCGAGTCACATGATTTTTGATGGTGATACTCAGCATTCAGGCTTCTTGGATTCGTATTGTATATTTTTTCAGAAGGCAAATTCCCAACACGCACACACACACACACACACAAGTGGCAGTTATGACTGTTCAGTATAAATGGCTTACCATTCAGGGATGAGAGGATTTCATTTGTTTCATTAACAGGTGTGTAGGTGCCAGACAACACTCCTAGTGGCTAAGACTACATTCTGCAAGTTATTCACAGCACATCAAAAAAAACTGGAATATTAATTAAATTAAAATATTAAAATAGAATCAAGTCTCGCTGGTTGGTAGGGGAGTGGTGAGAAGGAGTGCAGAGGGAAAGTAGGAAACAGGAAGTGACACCTCACACAGACAGGAAGTGACACCTGCCGATGCCCACCGGTGACATCATCGCACTTACGTGGCTCTGCAGATCCGAAGCCTCCTTGTGATGGATCTGTTCAGGCGTGTCTGGGATCATAAGGTAGTGACCCTTACTCGCCTCAAATTTCTTCTTGTACTGGTACTAAGGGGGAACGCCCGAAAAAGCAGCTCATTTAACTCAACGAAAGTCCACCGATTTCTGGGTTCTGCGCCTCTTGCCCGTACAATATCACAGAAAATAATAAAATTAAATACTTAAAAAAAATAAAAATAAATAAAGGGCTACATTTGAAAATGAAGAAAAAAAATCTAAAGTACACGTGCAGATATGCTATCTTTTTGGTCCCATCAATTAATGAGAAGGTGAATCTACAAAAGCGTTACTGAATATGCAACTCTAGATTACGCAAGGTAACTGTCAAAAATATGTTACAATTAGTTAAGTCTTATATACTTGTAGGTAATAAGCTGGTAAGAATTTATGTTCATTATCTGTATATTACAATTTCCTTGTCATTATGATTTCTTAAAATACATATGCCAAAAAATATACAATTTAAAAAAAACGATTAAAATTAACAGTGAAAAAAATGGTAACATGAGTAGGGAAGTTTAAAAGACTGGGTGAGTTAAAGGGAGTTTTCTTGTTTTAGTTTTTTTTTTTGGAGGAAAAAAGGAAATATACAGCACATCAGGATCAGTTAGAGTGCTCACGAGAAATCGTTCCAAAATCAAACATGGGTGCAGGCGGATGGAAAACTAATGATAGTGTAGGATAGGGTTGGAGGTCAAAGGTGAGAAGGGTAAAGGTCACTACCAGATGATGTCCTTGAAAGATTATGGGTAAAGAATGGTCTGATGCCTATGTTAGAGGAGGTCATGTCTAGAAGGGATACAGTAGGTGAACCAATCGGGTAGGACACGACTTTCTGAAATCTCCGTTCTAGACACAACTGTTAGAGTGCCAGAAGATCCAGGGAGGACAGTGAGGGATTCTGGGAAATGGAGTTTAGTTGATGTCTTACGTCACTGGCCAGTTTGCTGGTGTTCAGTCCGTGCTGCATGGCCAGGGACTCGGACATGTCCGTCACTGGCTTGTGCATCTTCTTCAGATCCCCTTTATATTTCACCTGTAAAACACACACACACACACACACACAGGCATATTTGAGACGAGAGCCAGAGAGAGATGCCTTAGCCGCCAACAGTTAAAAATAACAAGACAACTGTATTCATATTACCAAACAGAAACACAACAAATATTATCCTCTTTTCTCAGTTCATTATTTTGTGTTTATGTTTTTCTGTATAAGAAAGACAAAAAATTGTGTCCAAACATATAGATTAATACACACATCAATGTTTGGACTGGAGGAAAAGAAAGCAAGTGCAGTGTAGTCACCCTGACGATCCTGACGTTGCCATGACACTCACCTCGCTGGCAAAGTTGGTGGCGTCCTTCTGAGTTTGGTACACCTGGCTCTCCTTCGGATCAAACTGCGGCCTCATTCCCTTCATTTCCTTGGTGAACTTCTGCTTGTACTGCAGCTGATGTTGAAAAAAACACGGGTGCCGTTACAGTCTCATTATAACTGCTGCTTGTCAGACGCAAGTACAAGCCAACAATGTGCAAATAGGCCTGTGGTAACCAAGCCATTTCCTGGAGATCTACCATCCTGTAGGTTTTCACTCCAACCCTGACAAAGCGCACCTCATTCAACAGCCAGAGCAGGGCTGCCAAGCCCTGTTATCTTCTGATGCAAGAATAATATTGGAGGCAGTGGTTTATCATGATTATCAAAACCACACTTCAAGGGCCAATGAAACATATATTCATTCATTAAGAATGAAAACATAAGACCATACGACGATGAAAACACGAACATCTCTTCCACAGATCTGTATTGCTACATTAAATATGACGGACATAACAATGCTATTAACACCTTAACAGTTCCCATCGTCCTTACGCGCCCGTGTTCAGGATGTAAGGAGACGTCAGCAGACACACACACAGCTCCACAGTGCTGCGGTAAGACGCCTTACCTGGCTGTTCAGCTTGGACACTTTCGTTGCCAGGTCGATGTCGGGACGGTGGGCCAAAGACCCCCCTTTGCTGGCCTCCTCGCGCGCCTTGTTTCGGTAGCCGATCTGTCCCGGGGGGGGGGGTGCGAGAGACATGCTCAAATACAAGGTACGAGAAACTGCCTAAAAACACTTGTCACTTGGCCCGTTTAGGTGGCAGTGAGGCGGTAAGGTGAGGGGTGGCGGTGGTTCTCACATCGCTGATGAGTTTGGCGGCCTGGGTGGCCTTCCGGATGTCAGGACGGTCAGCCACGGGGGTGTAGTTGCGCTTGGCTTTCCCGTCCGCCTTGTAGGCGACCTGGAGGTGGAGGAATCAGTTTAATTTAGTGTGATTCATAGGAAACCTCTGCATGTTTACAGTAGAAAAAACATCTAAGGATGTCAACTTGTTGTCAAAGCATCTTGCTTCAAAAGGAGTTCAAAATTGACTTGACATGGCTGTAACACTGTCCACAGCAGGATGATGACCCCCACCCAGGCTCAAAGGCATTGACCCCCCCCCCCCCCATAAAGTTAAAGAGGGTTATATTTAAAAAAAGGGTTTATATTATATTTTCTCAAATCTATATATATAGTCATTGCATGTCAAGCTTGATCAGGGACCCCCTACAGTACCTCCACGCACCCCCAGGGGTCTGTGGACCACCTGTTGAAGACCCAGGCTCTAGATCAGTGGTTCCCAATCCTATCCTTGGGGAACCCCAGCCAGATGCAGGTATTTGATGTGTTCCTGTGTTCCACACCTGATGTAACAAATCAGGCCATTGAACAGCTGTATCAGGTGAGCTTGAGATGGAACACATCACACACCTGGATCCAGCTGTGGGTGCCCAAGGTGAGGTTTGGGAAGCACTGATCTAGACGTGTGTGGCGACTGACTGGGTGTCCCCAGCCTGGTTCTGGGCCTTCTATAGGCTGTGGGACTCCTGTGAGAGAACAAGAGAATGTCTCCTATAGGCTGTGGGACTCCTGTGAGAGAACAGGAGAAGGTCTCCTATAGGCTGTGGGACTCCTGTGAGAGAACAGGAGAAGGTCTCCTATAGGCTGTGGGATTCCTTGGAGAGGACAGGAGAATGTCTCCTATAGGCTGAGGGACTCCTGTGAGAGAACAGGAGAAGGTCTCCTATAGGCTGTGGGACTCCTGTGAGAGAACAAGAGAATGTCTCCTATAGGCTGTGGGACTCCTGTGAGAGAACAGGAGAAGGTCTCCTATAGGCTGTGGGACTCCTGTGGGAGAACAGGAGAATGTCTCCTATAGGCTGTGGGACTCCTGTGGGAGAACAGGAGAATGTCTCCTATAGGCTGTGGGACTCCTGGGAGAGAACAGGAAAATGTCTCCTATAGGCTGAGGGACTCCTGTGGGAGAACAGGAGAATGTCTCCTATAGGCTGTGGGACTTCTGGGAGAGGACAGGAGAAGGTCTCCTACAGGCTGAGGGACTCCTGTGAGAGAACAGGAGAAGGTCTCCTATAGGCTGTGGGACTCCTGTGAGAGAACAGGAGAAGGTCTCCTATAGGCTGTGGGACTCCTGTGAGAGAACAGGAGAAGGTCTCCTACAGGCTGAGGGACTCCTGTGAGAGAACAGGAGAAGGTCTCCTACAGGCTGTGGGACTCCTGTGAGAGAACAGGAGAAGGTCTCCTATAGGCTGAGGGACTCCTGTGAGAGGTCAGGAGAATGTCTCCTATAGGGTGTGGGAGTCCTGTGAGAGGACAGGATAAGGCGGGGGCTCACATTGCTCTGGGCTTTAGCCACGTCCACCGCATGCTGCACATCAGGAGGAGCCACCATCTTGTTGTATTTGGCCTTGCCCCTCTCCTCCTTGAAGTTCTTCTTGTACTGATTCTGCGGAGAGACAGAGGAAAGCACGATGTGAAAACAACCACAGGCAGCATCAGGTAAATCTCAGGTAGGATGATTGTAAAATGGCCTCCTGGTGGAGGTGGTGAGTGTAGGATGATTGTAAAATGGCCTCCTGGCGGAGGTGGTGAGTGTAGGATGATTGTAAAATGGCCTCCTGGTGGAGGTGGTGAGTGTAGGATGATTGTAAAATGGCCTCTCGGTGGAGATGGTGAGTGTAAGATGATTGTAAAATGGCCTCTCGGAGGAGTAGGGCAGCGGATGTGGATACTCACCTCGCTCACGAGCTTGGTGATCTGTCTGCTGTGGGCGGTGTCGCGTGTCTGGGGAAGGGTGGTGAACGAGCCCGACTGGTGCTGCTTCTTGCTGGCCTCCTTGTATTTAGTCTGAAGGACAGACGGACAGACAGACAGACGTATATTTTCATACATTCCTTCTGCTTCTCTACAAAGAGAGAGCTCACACACAGCACAAGGTTAGGGCACACCGTTTTTAAGATCAAAAGTATTTAAATCTTAAAGCTTTAATGCCCAGTAAATGTTTAGTGTGAAATCAACTCTTACAGAGTACATACGGTCCCAGTTGGGACCACACTCATATGCATTCTATCAGAGTTGAAGAATCGGTTACTATTTTTAAAATAAAAGCTGTGGAAATGCATTGTAAGTGGCCTTAACGCGTTTGATTTGGTGACAAAACCTGATACGCCCACATTTGTAACAGATGGTAAATGTAAGACAGTGTAAGTTCTGAGTGAGCTCCATGACACGTGCACGCAAGAGCACAAGTGACCACAGTCGGCTTTTGTCATCAGTAAGATCTAAAGCAATTCACTGAAAGCACTGAAACACCGAGAGAGCGTCTGGCTCCTCACCTCTGAGCTGAGCGTGCGGACCGACTTGGCGTGGAGGATCTGAGGGGTGTCTGGGACCACCATGTAGGACCCCTTCGCCTTCTGATATCTCTCCCTGTATTTGACCTGAGGGAAAACACAGTGTGGCACTGTAACGCACAATGGTACAGTGCATCTGAGAAAGATTTAAAGCCCTTACCTGTTTCATACATGAGAGTATCCAGCTCATCGACTCATTGAAATGTTTTGACTGAAAGACTGTTGTTTTATGTTTTTTAAAGTTCTTGTGCAAAAAAGGGCAATAAATAAATTCATTCATTCATTCATTCATTCATCCATCCATCCATTCATTCATTCATCCATTCATTCACTCACTTAATCAAGCTCTCGTAATTTTTTAGAAATGTGAAAATTTCTGAATAATTAATACCCCGTTCTTCATTTAACAAACTGTGTTCAACATGACATTCCATTTATATTTTCACCAAAGATGCTTTTTAGGGAATGCGGTGTTTTTTGATGGAGTGGGTCATTTTATGGGTCAGAGGTCAAACCATCCACTCACATCACTGTACATCTCGCCTGTCTTCTTGGCCAGGACTGCGAGCTTGTCATCCACCACGGACATCTTGCAGCCCTTCAGAAACTCTCTGTCATACTTGTACTCCACCTGTGGAGATTTGGGGGGGGGGGGGGGTGTAGAAAGGGGGTGTTACACCAGGACATGTGCAAAAAAGCAAGGAGGCAATTAAAAAACTTTGCGCTCCTATCAAACAATCTTAACATATAAATATAACTCACAAATACAATTTTATACTTGATTAATATTTAAATTGGATAGAATTTTAAAAAATTAATTGGGTACTTCCCCACTACTATCTACCATTCAGTTGGCACATACATCACTGAAGCAAACAGCCAGTTGGCACATACGTCACTCAAACGAACGGCAGTTGGTACATACAGCACTCAAATCAAACAGTCAGATGGTACATACATCACTCTGTTGGTAGCTGGTCTTAGCCGCATGCAAGAAGTCGGGCCGGTCGACGGTCCAGATCCACTTGAACTTGGTGGCCTCGTACTTCTTCTTGTAATCCAGCTGCGGGGGGGTGGGGGGGGGGGGGGGGGGTAAAAGAGAGTGTGTGTACCGTTAGAGGCCAGGGGGAAGGGTAGTTTTCGGAAGGAAAAGCAGAACGGAGGAGTCTCCGCGCCCCGTTTCTCTTACGTTGGTGATGTTCCTGTAGGCCTCCCGTGCGGCTCGGATGGAGTGGGAGTCGGGAGCGATGTTGATGTGCGCTTTGTTCCTCTCGTACATCTGCCTGTACTTCATCTAAAGGGGGGGGGGGGGCGAGCAGTTAAACATGCAGCACAGGGACACAAATTCACAAATCTCACAGGTTCTAGTGGTGCCCTGTAGACCAGGGGCGTCAAACCAAATTCCTAGTGGGCCGTAGGGTCTACAAGTTTTTCGTGGTTTCCCTTCAATCAGCTAACAAGTAAGGCCTTGAGAACCTTAGCCGTGGATTGTTTAGCCCATCAGTGACTGAAGGGCACGGAGTGTAGCACAGTGGGTAAGGAACTGGGCTTGTAACCGAAAGGTCGCAGGTTCGATTCCTGGGTAGGACACTGCCGTCGTACCCTTGAGCAAGGTACTTGACCGAAATTGCTTCAGTATATATCCAGCTGTATAAATGGATACAATGTAAATGCTATGTAAAAGTTGTGTAAGTCGCTCTGGATAAGAGCGTCTGCTAAATGCCTGTAATGTAATGTAATGTAATGAAATGAACCCCCTCTAGAAACCAGCATACACGGCAGCCCTCCAGGACTGCATTTTGATGACTGTGCAAAAAAGAGATACCTGCTACCTGTATTAAATGGTCCCAAACTAGAGTAAAAGGCTCAAACAATATTTCAGGCAGAAAAAGCAATGTGTTTCACGTGATTGCCATACCTAAGACCTTTTTTCAAGGTCAAGACATTGCAACGTTTAGGCAACAAGACCAGTTCCCTAACCATTATACAGTACTACACTGCCACTCCTTGTACTCAGCACCCGTAAGAGTTAATTGATGGAAGATTTGAATAAAAGATTTGAATACAGGTAGAGGGAAGAGGAGATGGCCTACCAGGCTGGTGAAATCCTTGACCTTCTTCATGTGCAGCTGGATCGGGGTGTCGTGGCCCAGGGTGTACGCCTTGTCTTTATTCATGTTGTACTCCATTTTATAAATGACCTAAGGGGGGGGGGGATGAAGTAGCTTCAGATATTCAGATAACAGGACCGAACTGAGGAGTCTAATCTTGCTACAGTACAGCTGCCACTTCCATGTGTATAATAAACCATAAACCACAGTTTCCAAATATTACTATGATTTTTCTATGCAATATAAATCTTCATACAATAGTACAGGTAGTAGGCTCTACAGTAGTTCTAAATGCAATGCTATTTCTGTGTGTTGGCAAAAGAAAACAGCCACAGTTTTTTTTACTGGTGTTCCATTGACATATACAACACCTTAACTGATAATAAATTAGATATATGAATTTGAAGATAAGGTGGAAATATGCAGTGAATGAGCTGCAGATGATGAGGTGTAGTGGGGACCGGTTGTTAAGCGAGGGGGGGGGGGGGGGGGGGGGGGGGGGGGGGACGCACGTCGCTGATCTGCTTGTTGCGCTTGTGCATGTAGTGCTGCGGGGTCTCCAGGACGGTGGTGTACTTGTCCTTGTTCTTCTCATACTTCTCCTTGTACTTCCACTGCACGGGATGGAGAACAGCAAACAAAATCAGGCACATTATCGCTATGGAGACACACAGAGTAATATCTGTCTATCTATCTATCTATCGATCTATCTAACTATCTATCTATCTATCTATATTACAACCTGTCTATCTGTCTGTCTGCCTGTCTATCTGTCTGTCTATATATATATCTTTGTATTTGTCTGTCTACCTATCTATCTATCTATCTGTCTGTCTATCATCTATCTATCTATCTGTCTGTCTGAATATATCTATCTATCTATCTTTGTTATCTGTCCATCTGTATATCTAATCCTATGTGTCTATAACTGTAAATCCGACTGCCAATATCTATAAAGCACCTTATAAATAAACACATCAATAATAAACCAATATATAAATATATAATATACAAATCACCTGACGACATTGTAAATGTCATTATATTATGCCTTCTGTGCTCAACTAGAGCTTCTACAACTACTGTTCAGTTATTATTTCTAACCGGCTGCTACTACAACCTTGAATGCTAAATGGTAAATGGACTGCATTTATATAGAGCTTTTATCCAAAGCGCTTTACAATTGATGCCTCTCATTCGCCAGAGCAGTTAGGAATTAGGTGTCTTGCTCAAGGACACTTCAACACGCCCAGGGCGGGGTTTGAACCGGGGGCTATGTCGCCCCTATGCTATAAGCTATGCTATAAGAATGCTGCTTATAAAAATGTTACAATTTCTGACTACAGTCAATGCACTCTAACAGAAATATAAATGATTAAGCAGGTACATAAAAACACAGGGCTGGCACACACATTACACGGACGTGCAGCAGACAGTGGAACAGCTCAGGAGGAAAGCCGTGCTCAGACGAATGTGACGGGCATGTCTCTCAGACAATTTCTCTTCTGCTAGAACTGGGAACTCTGGGAAATATCTCCATCCAGAACTAACCCTCTTCTCTGATCTCATCAGATTATTACACTATTATACCAGATTAGAGAGTCATTAGGGGAAATTCATTCTAAAATTAGGGATTTTTTTTTTCTTGCATATAAAAATTATATATAATATGTATAATAATAAGCATATAAAGAGTATTAATTTTAATATTAATATTATATTATCAATATTATATTAATATTATATATTTTATAATATATTTTATATATTATTAATATATGGATATATAGAGAAGAGGCAGAATCATGTTTAAAAATATCCATAAAAGGCTCTCCCTTCACCTAGTCCTTTAGCGGCCCGCCTTGGCTCTGTAGCTCCTGGTGCTGCAGGGTTAAGAGGGGACAGTGCAGTCTAGGATCAATAGGAATGCTAAACCAGGCAGGGGGGGGGGGGGGGGGGGGGGGGGGGGGGGGGGGGGGGGGCATCAGAGTGGGCTCACAGGCGAGTCAGTAGATGTCAATTGGGGCACAATAACCCAGTTAGACTCAGGGATTCTGCCAGTGTTTTAAGGGTAGAATTGGGGCAGGGACAGGGATGGTTGGGGAAAGAGGATGGGCTTCTTGGGGGGGGGGGGCGGCAGGGGGGTGCTGTGCCTGTCCCAGGTCCATGGTTACCTTACTCCACATGTTAGAGTTATACATGGCGCTGAGGACGTCTGGCAGGGTTTAGGGGGGTAGTCGGGGGTGGGGGGCAGGGTTGGGGCCCTGTCCCAGGTCGATGGTTACCTTACTCCACATGTTAGAGTTATACATGGCGCTGAGGAAGTCCAGGGGGGGGGCAGGGTTTAGGGGGGTAGTCGGGGGGGGGGGGCAGGGTTGGGGCCCTGTCCCAGGTTGATGGTTACCTTACTCCACATGTTAGAGTTATACATGGCGCTGAGAGGGGGGTAGTCGGGGGTGGGGGGCAGGGTTGGGGCCCTGTCCCAGGTCGATGGTTACCTTACTCCACATGTTAGAGTTATACATGGCGCTGAGGAAGTCCGGGGGGGGGGGGGGGGGGGGGGGGGGGGGGGGGGGGGGGCAGGGTTGGGGCCCTGTCCCAGGTCGATGGTTACCTTACTCCACATGTTAGAGTTATACATGGCGCTGAGGACGTCCAGGGGGGGGGCAGGGTTTAGGGGGGTAGTCGGGGGTGGGGGGCAGGGTTGGGGCCCTGTCCCAGGTCGATGGTTACCTTACTCCACATGTTAGAGTTATACATGGCGCTGAGGAAGTCCGGCCTCAGCAGCTCGTTGCAGCCGCTCTTCAGAAGCTCCTTGGCCCGGAACTTATACCTGTTCTGTTGGCGTAGACACACACACACACACACACACACACATGCGGTGCGAGCACACAGTGAGCACAGGTGGGCTGACAGGTGAGAGACGGAGCGAGGACAGGAGGCTCCCGGATTCCTCCACAGGTGTTTTTACCCCTGTGTCCTAGCCTGTGAACTCCAGGTCACCCCGTCATTTTTGTTTTTGGGGCAAAATCGGGGCTCAATTCTAAGGGGGGGGGGGGGGGGGGAGTGATTGGTGGCAATTTCAAATTGTCTGCCATTGAAAGGCCACAGCAGGTAGCTCCACTGTAGCATGAGTGGGGAGTGCCTGGAGTGCACAGCGTGAGCAAGTGGCGCACACGTAAAGCAATAAAGACCTTTCAGCGGCAGGAAATACCCGGCCACTGAAGAGACCAACAGAGAGGCCGGCGTGCCATGTCACAGCCACAAGGCCGTGACATCACAAAGGCTGCCGATGATGTCATGCGCGAGCGAGCTTGATGACGGCGCTCTGGGGCGGGGCGGGGCAGGGCGGAGCACCTGGGCTCCGAGTTTTACCTGGCTCATTTTTTTAACCTCCCTGGCTAGGAGATTTTTTGGGTCATCAACCACGAGGGAGTACTTATCCTTGTTCAGTTCATAATTAGCTCTGTACAACTTCTGCTCAAAAGGTGATAAGGGATTTAAAGACAACTGGCAAACAGTCCTTTAGGGAGGGTTTACAGTGCAATATCATGGGAATTATCACAAAGAGCTTAAACAATGGCAACATCAAAACAGCAACATTTTGAACAACATTTGCTTTTCAGAGCAATGCACAAGAAAATGTTTATCGACACTCCTATCGTCACCACATTAAATGGCACTCAAAAACAATGTAACTACAAAAAATGCTTTTTAAAAGCTCAATATTTTACCTTTAACTATGGCTCAATTAGTTCAATTATTATGAATAATAGTAGAATATAAATGTATAAATGTATACAACTATTTGTAACACATCAGCAATGTATAGCAATTACACAAAGTAGATTATACAATAAATTATGTAAATATAAAATAGAGGACATATATTTCACACAGTGCAATATCCATTCATAGATTACACAAGATAAATTATTGCCAGTATTTGGCCTGACTTACATAATCCAGGAGAGTGGAGGCGTGCTTGGCCACCCGGAAGAATGGGGCATCACTGGTGTATTTGAAGTTGTCTCTGTTCTTCTCGTAAGACACTTTGTACAGCTTCTGTAACCCCAAGACAAAACAAGAGGTCACGGGTCTGAAAGGCTCTTTTTTAAAGGCCATTTAATTATTACAACCAGACTTAATAAAAGAAGTTACTACTCATTTAGTCAGCAAAATAATATGTATCATTATTAATAATAAAGTATTAAATTTATAATTTGTAAAATAATATGTATCATAATTTTACAAATAATTAATTATTAAATATATAATTTGTAAAATAATATGTATGATTATTAATGATAAATTGTTAAATGTATCATTATTGTTGTTGTTATAGTTGTGTTTGCGATGCGGACTGTGTGATTAAGCGAGGCTCAGTCACTCACCTGGCTGTACAGGTGCCTGTTGTTCTCCGATAGCACCATTAAAGGCGTGTCCCACACATAGCAGCCAATGCCTTTCAGCCACTCCAGGTCCTCCTTGTACTTCACCTGGAGAGAGAGAGAGAGGGAGTGGGGGAGAGAGAGAGGGGGGGGGGGCAGAGAGAGAGAGAGAGGCAGAGAGAGGAGAGAGAAAGAGAGAGGGGGGGGGGGGAAGAGAGTGTGTATGTTTTGTGTGTGGTGTGAGGAAGTAGAGGATTAGAACTTCGCAGTCCAAATTAATCAATATTTCGTGAATATTTTTTGACATTGCTAAATTAACTTCAGAATTCAGGAATGTGTGACAACTGCCATTTCATTGCCGTCATAAAACTAGCCATATAATGCGCTAAATGTGCTTTTAATCCAAATCAATGATCCGTCACCAATAGCTCTTATTCCTGTTCATTCGCACTGCATCATCTATATCGCTAATAGTTAGCACTAGCGCTGTGAATAGCTAGCACAGAAGAACTGGGCTTGAACCAAAAGGTGCAGGTTCGATTCCCGGGTAGGACACTGCCGGTGTACCCTTAGGGTACAACCGAAATTGCTTCAGTATATATCCAGCTGTATAAATGGATACAATGTAAAAATGCTATGTAAAAGCTGTGTAAGTCGCTCTGGATATGTAATGTAATAACGAGAACGGTGACCAGTGGCAGGCGTTGCTCTTACCGTGCTGGCGTTGTGACCCACAACCCTGTGGTGGAAGAGCTCTGGCCGGTCGGGGATGGACCTCCACTGGCCCAGGGAGCCCACGTACTTCTCTTTGTACTTAACCTGAGCAGAGACCACAGGAATGTCAATTCTCGTGTGTTCGTTATTTCGGCACGCATAAATTACGGAGTTATTGTGACAAGATGCCCACAAATCAAGACATGAGATCAGAAAAGCTGTGCGGACTTCACTCCAGCATCCAAAGTGAGACTAAATGTAAATGTACACTGCAAAAAAAAAAATAAGTTAAAGTTAATCTTAACAAGCTTTTTAATCTTATATTTATACTTTAAATCTTGTTTTTATTAGTTTTTTTATTAAGACCAAAGATTGCCAAAAAAGTGAGACAGTTTAACTGATTTCAAGATTTGGCAATGGGGTAAGGCAATATCACTTGTCAAGCAAAAAGTAGCTTAAAAACAAGTAAAGATACTTGGGAGCAAAATAATAAAAATAAGACTTTATTTTAATAAGAATTACAATAATAACACTTAAGACTTGAAGTGTATGCACATGGTATCCTGTTGCCAGGAAACACTGACCTGGCTGATGTCATCAGTGACCTTGCGGTGGTAGACAATGTCCAGCGCATCCTTCACGGTGTGGTAGTGTCCCTTGGCCAACTCAAATGTCTCCTTGTAGCGCAGCTGTTGGGGGGGAGGTAACAGGGAGTGAGTATGGAGGGTATTAGGAAGAAACTCAAAGTGCAGGACAGAAATGAATCTGACGAACTCAGGACAGAGGCGGGGAGGCGAGTCACACGGTCACTCACATCGCTGGCGTTGAGGTAGGCCCTCTTGGCTCGGATGGCGATGGGCGTGTCGGCGATGGAGGTGTGCTTGTGCTTCAGCTTCTCGTACTGGTCCCTGTATTTTTTCTGAGAGGGGAGAAATGCCAGCGAGTTAAACACAGAGAGAGAGAAAGACAGGCAGGAGGCGGTACCAACAAGATTAAATCTCATAACACAAGATTAAATCTCACAAACCAGAGAAAACCAGAGGCTTCCAAACTCCCAGCCAGACCCACCAGTGGATCACATATGCTTGCAAGAGCACATCCACTTATACTGATGACATATATATATGCACACTTTTTAGTTAATATCTGACTTATTTTATACATCTTATATTCAAACAATACATAGTTATATCTGACTATGTTATGGCGTTTCCATGTGGAGCAGGTCCCAAAGAAGAGGGAACATTCAGCAGCTCCAGGGCCTGGGCGTTAGCGAAGGCCTGTAGCAGGGATTCCCTAAACGATGCCTCCGTTTTGGGCGGCTTCCCCGGGCCGCTAGAGGACCGTCTCACCTCACTGTGCACCACCTTCATGTTCCGGAAGTGGTGCAGCATGGGACTGTCCGTGGTCTGAGTGAAGAAGCACCTCTCCTTAGCGGCCAGGTCCGTGTACAGGTACTGAATGGGGAGGGAGGGGGGGAAACAGAACACATCAGCACAGTACCCTCAACAGGAAATGTTAACCCTCAGTGTACATATCAAAATTGGTTTAAATTATATTTATTTATTAATCTAATTTTATACAGGGGAGGGTGGCTAATGACACATGCTATTTCACAGCAATTCCCCTCTTAATGTCCACTCCCAGTAGCTTAACCTGCATGTCTTTGGATTGTGGGAGGAAAACTGACTATTCAGAGGAAACCCACGCGGACACGGATTCAAACCCAGGACCATCCTTGGTGTGAGGTGACAGTGCTATCCACTGTACCAAAATGCCACATGAGACTGTGTTACATTGTAGAATATGGTGGCATATTCTGATGGGGATAAAAAGCAGTGCTACTCAGACAGAAGAACCAGGTACACAGCTGGACCTGCTGTAGATTTGGTCCACAGCAGTGATTGGTGCGGATCGGTACCTTGTTGGTGAGTTGCTGAGCCCACTTAGCCCTGCGAATGTCCAGGCAGTCCGGCTTGCAGTTGAACTTTGTCTTCTGCTCGTTGCCTTTGGCCTTGTACACCAGCTGAGGGAAGCAAACACAAAACAAAACACACAACGATACGCGGAGAGGTAGCAATGCATCCACATCACAGATGACGGTCCTAATGTATGGTGGGTGTTATCAGTGCTGTCACTACTAGTGCTGAAGAAAAGTTCCGTCTGACTTGCTTACATTACTCAGGTGGACTTTTAGGTGAATTACTTACATTACTCAGGTGAACTTTGAGGTGATTGCTTACGTTACTCAGGTGAACTTTGAGGTGACTTGCTTACGTTACTCAGGTGAACTTTGAGGTGACTTGCTTACGTTACTCAGGTGGACTTTGAGGTGACTTGCTTACATTACTCAGGTGAACTTTGAGGTGACTTGCTTACATTACTCAGGTGGACTTTGAGGTGACTTGCTTACGTTACTCAGGTGGACTTTGAGGTGACTTGCTTACGTTGCTTACGTTACTCAGATGGACTTTGAGGTGACTTGCTTACGTTACTCAGGTGGACTTTGAGGTGACTTGCTTACATTACTCAGGTGGACTTTGAGGTGACTTGCTTACGTTACTCAGGTGGACTTTGAGGTGACTTGCTTACGTTACTCAGGTGGACTTTGAGGTGACTTTACGTTGCTTACGTTACTCAGTGACTTGAGGTGACTTACGTTACTCAGGTGGACTTTGAGGTGACTTGCTTACATTACTCAGGTGGACTTTGAGGTGACTTGCTTACGTTACTCAGGTGGACTTTGAGCTCGGACACTCGTTTGTACTCGGGTGTCTGCAGAACCACGGCATACTGGCTGCGCGTCTTCTTCGCGTCGACTTCATAGTTCATCTGGTGGGAATCAAGAAAGGAAACATAATATCTACTTTCTTATCTATTAGCTGTGTTATTTCATGTGCATTCTTTAAATAAGAGGAAGCATTTACAGTAAACAGGTCAGGCGTTTACTAGAGGATATAGTTACTATTATTATTATTATTTTTATTATTATTATTGTTACCCGGAAATTGTTGAGCTTGCGGATTCGGACAATCTCAGGTGTGTCGTACAGGAAGCAGCCAAGTCCCCTCAGCCACTGTAGGTCCTCCTTATATTTCACCTGTGGACACACACACACACACACACACACACGCACACAGTACAAAGGTCATTACTTTGACAACGTTTACATGAGCTCAATATGATCAGATGTGATAGGCTTATTTTTATTGTTAAGTCTTTTATGGGAGAGTACCACAGCCATATTTTCTATTTACTTACTTGTGCATTACAACATAGCTTGTTTGACGACTTAAATGAAGCATTACTAAGATTTTTTAAGATTCTATGATTATATCTGCCTCTGCTGATTGAAGAGAAAATGCTGGGAGCTAAGTTCACCAGACGGGTCTGAAAAACGCACATCGCTGGTGATCTGGTTGACATGGTAGCAGTGCATCAGTTCCGGGGTGATGGGCATGGAGATCAGGTTTCCCCTGTTATTGAAGTACTTCTCTTTGTAGCGCAGCTGCAGATGGGAAACAGCATGTGAAAATCAGTAAACTAAATTTAAATTGATGGGTGTTTTAGTTCTAGGGTGTTTGAGGTTCACATACACGCTCACAAGAAAGGGTTCCTAAAGGCTCCACAGAGGAATTCTACCTACAGTAGTTCAAAGGTTCTTTGTCTTTTGGTTCATTTTCTGGCAAAATGGTTCAATCTGGGAGCTTTCTGGCACACTTTCACATCTACCATAGAGGGTTCCATAAAGAACTAGAAAGGGTTCCCCCATGGAGACAAGAACCCAAAGAACCCTGTTGTCTTCGAGAGTAGGTTCCCATACAGGAGCACAAATGCTTCCTCATTTGCAAGGAGGAGAGAACCTTCACGAGGAGGAGAGGAGAGGCAAAGGGCACTCACATCGCTGACAGCTTTCTGGGTGGCCTTGACCTGCCGGATCTCCGGGGTGTCGTAGGTGGTGTGGATCTTGTCCTTCATTTTCTGGTAAAGTTGGCGGTAGAGCCTCTGCCGTGAAACCAAAAGACACCAAGCGGTCAACACCGGTTAACGGCCTGTCCGGCCTTCGTTTGTCACGACCACATATTGTTTTGGAATCTGTGCCATTTTGACCAGATGCATTCTGGGTTCTATTTTCCAACAGAAAGGCCATTTGTAAAAAAAAAGCATCAGTTCAAAGTCGATGCTGCACATTGATAAATCATATATATTTACAAGTGTGTAAGTTAATCAAAACAACAGAACAATAAAAAAACTGTTAATGAGCAGCAGATCTCCTACTGACCTCGTTGGTGACCTGGTTCGTTTTCTTAATGTTCACAAAGTTGACGCTTCTGTGGTCAAGGGTGTAGTCCTTCGCCTTCGTGAGGTCATATGCTTCCTTGTACTTCACCTGTAGAACAATGACAATTGTTTAAAAAACTACAAAGAACAATGGTCAAAATAGCAATGGCCAAATGGTCACTTGGTCTCGTACATTGCTGAAGATGAAGCTGTTGCTCTTAGCCTGTTTATTGTACGGAGTGTCCAGAGGAATCTTGTAGCCAGTGGGCATGAAGTTCTTGCTGGCCTCTTTGTAAATGTTCTGGAACAGAAAGAGAAGCAGTCTGTGAACCTATTTGTGACTCCCAAATTCATAAACCGACACATAATTTTTTTTTTATACACATGGAAAAATACATTTAATAAATTTGATCACCCTGCCAGTACAGGTACCACCTATTGAACTGTGAAGTAAAGGTGGCTTGTGCATTGATCATAACTGTATATTCTGGTGTGACATGTCCAGTCTTAGGAGCCTTTGTGTCATAACTGTTTGTTTATTAGCCCCGTCTGCACAATGACCTTCCTTGGGGATAATAAAGATTGACTTGACTTGATTGATTTGATTTCACTTGACTTGACTTGGTACAACAGTTGAGAGCTCTCTCAAGAGTATCTTAGTCATAAAACTGCACATCCACAGTGCCCACAACTACAGCATGAATATAGCTGTAATATACATTCAAATTCCCCTCCACCATGTGTAGACATGTATTTTGTCTAATACATTTAATAAATTAAATTAATTTAATTAGGTTTAAGGAACTGTGCATTGTGCAGGGTTTTATATTCTCAAACTTTCCACCAAATCATCCTCTGATTTAATTGGCTAAAATATGTTCTCTCGCTCTCCACCTTAGCTAATGTGTGGTGAGCGTTCTGGTGCAAAATGGCTGCCATGCATCACTCAGGTGGGTGCTACACATTGGTGGTGGGTGAGGTGAGATCCCCCTCATCACTGTAAAGCACTCTGAGTGTACGGAAAAGTGCTATGAAAATGCAATTATTAATTAATTAATTAATTAATTCATTCATTCATTCATTCATGGGTAAGAGCCTGCGTAGAGGGGCCACCCACATCGCTCTGTATGTAGTTTCCGCGCCGCGCTCTCTCCGTATCTAAGGTGACGGCGGGGGAGCTGGTCATGCCCTTGACGTTGGCGATGTAATCGCTGCGATACCTGAGCTGAGGGCGGGAAGAGAGAGTATCGTTAGCAGCAGAGACACACATTCAGATACTCAGAGAGAACGTACACACACACACACACACACACACACAGACGGGACGCCACAGATAGATGCAGCGACGTTCACACTGGGTGGTGGAAATAATTCTTAACTGCTCCATGGGGTCTGGGTCAGTTCCTTTGAGATGTTCTGTTTACAATCCTACTGAGAAACTGGGGGAAGGACGGTTTGGGCCCAACTTACCTCACTGTTGGTAATGGAACTGTCCTTGCACGTCTTGTAGAGAGGAGTGTCCAACACTTCGGTAAATTCATTCAAGCGCTCCAGCGCTTTGGCTTTGTAGAGGTTCTGGAAGAGAAACCGTGACACATCACTCACATAAATTTAATAATAACTCTTTTCATACTCGAGAAGGGGACTGGGGCACAGAACAGCACAGAGTAGCTTACTACAGGAAGGCAGCATCGCATAGGTGGGATAGAGAAGGGGGGGGAAGTGAAGGCAGAGAGGGAGGAAGTGATGTAAGCGAACGTGGGGGGGAAGTGAGTGTTAGAACAAGAGAGAGGAAGGAAGCAGAGGGAGAGAGAGACAGGAAGACAGGGTGGCCGGAGGGACAGATGCACCTGCTTACCTGGCTCTGTAGATTATAGGAATGCTTGCACCGCAGAATCTCAGGTGTGTCCCACACCAAGCAGCCAACCCCCTTCAGCCAGTTGAGGTCATCCTTGTAGAAGACCTGTAGAGGCACAGGGACCATGAAGACACCATTAGAGACAAGATCACAGAGACCACTACGGGCTAGGCATTATAACGGAGGTAATAGAATACCAGGATAGTCCTGAGTGAGATTGATATATGATCTCCATCTAGATTATCAATATATCTAAACCAGGGCTGCCCAACCCTGTTCCTTTCAAACCATTATCTGGCACACCTGACTCTAATTATTAGCAGCTCAATGAGATCTCTAGGTGTTGAATGAGGTGTGCTTTGTTAGGGTTGGAGTGACAACCTACAGGATGGTAGATCTCCAGTAACAGGGCTGGGCAGCACTGGTATAAACCCTGGTCATAGAAGGCTTCGAGTGTCTTTAGGCTAAAACCTTGCATGAAAAAGTCTCAGCTGAACCAACACTGAAGCCAAACCCCCAGCATTCAGTGTTTGCAGTTTAAAGAGAAGTGGAAACTTCCAGTTCAGAGTTCAGAGACCAGAAACTCGGATTCTATGGGTTCTACCAGGGTGAGGGCGGTGGGACAGAGGTGAAGCAGGGCTGGCGGGGCAACTCACATCACTGAGCTGCTCGTTGACCTTGCGGGCCTGGGTGTAGACCTGCATGTCCGGCAGGCAGATCCACTGGTGCAGATACTTGCGGTAGTCGATGTCGCTGATCATCTTCTGGGTGTTGCGTGCGGTCACCATCTCCTGCATGTCGGGCGGTATGTGTATCCGGGCTTTGCTCTTCTCGTAGGTCTCCCTGTACAAGCGCTGGAACGCACAGGCAAGATGGAGGGTCACATCAAGGAAGGGTAGGGCTATGCTGGCAAGCCAAAAATCAAACATCATCAGCTGCAATGGCGGCGGCACACTGTATCCTGGGTGTCCTAGGCACACCCAGTTTTTGATTGGTGAACCCAAAGAATAGAAGGTTCTAATTGCACCCCCCTTTACAAAAAAAATCACCTGTTGAAAAACCATGTGTTCAAGAGCCACATGTGAAAAACCAACATGTGAATAGTACACATGTGAACTATAAAAATAATCCCAGTTATAAGATGAGAGTGGAAAAGGGCAACCTATGCCGGTTTAAGTCTGTTCTTGTTTCGTTTTTACATGTGAAAATTGTAGTTCAAATTTTTAAAAATCAGTGACCGATCAGTGAAAATATGATCAAAAGATCAAAATGTGATTTTCATGTGTTTTTTTTTGTAAGGGTGGTCCGGTCGATGGCCACTCACGTCCAGGCAGAGCTTCCCCACTCGAATGCACCTCGCGGTCCCAGGGTCATCCTCCAAGCATTTGGGCAAGCAGTAGAGCGACTTGAACTTCTCGTAATCCTCACGGTACTTCACCTGGATGGAGGAAAGGACATTTGAATGAACACAGGTGTCAAACAGTTGGGTGAGTGCTGGTTTAAATGTCACCAAGAGTGGTTCTATAAGAAAACAACCCTAGGGAACACACTCAGATAGACCCGGGCATAATAATTCCACCTAAGAACCACTTGCAGTATGTGTTCTTGGTATGACCAGTCAAACACATTCAATGTGTTCAAATAATTCAGAATACTTTCCATAAAACTTATTTCAAGTTACAGTTGGCTTACATATGTCTGTACATAATTAATGTACTAACCTTGTCAAACAGACATATAGCCTCAAATACGTGCGACAACTTCCCAATGACAATCACTTCAGACTTAAAATGTTCCCATATTCTGGTTCAGATGCTGACTTACCTTACTCAAGAGAACCTTCTGGCGTTTGGCGTGAGTCATATCTTGGGAGTCCAGCGGTAAGCTGTAGCCGGTGGCCTTGAGCTTCTCCCACACGTCTTTGTACAATTTCTATGAAAAGAAAGAGGAGAAAGCCAAGTCAGGGCCATAACTACTGTACCTCTGTGGACGCTGAGGTCATGTCCTCAGTATTTTTCTTTTCATGTCTGTTTCCAAAGCCTTTATTTAATCTCATTCTTTAGTGAGAACATCGGTTGCAATTCATGTAGGAGGGGAATTCAATATTTCCACAAATTTAAGCCTAATCTAGAGGCATATTACATTTACAGCATTTACACCCCCATCCCACCTCAACCCACTCCAGAAGACCTCAGTATTTTTTTAGGTCCTGGTTACACCCCCAGCAAAGTGCGGCCACTTACCCAGGGATGGGAAGAGATGAAATCTGGCAGGAGAGGCCGTGCTGTATCAGGAATACAGTCACTGCCACAGGGCTGCTGTTAGGCACGATGCCAGCAACTCCTTGTAGCTGTGAGTGTATTCATGATACAGCACGGCCTCGAGTGCCAAAATGCTTTCATAAATATTCATTTATAATATTATTCGTAAGTAACCGTTTGTGTACAATCATTGAGTGATACTGTTTACAAACGGCCTGTTTGAATAACTGTTACTGTGTCGGGTTCGCCATCACTGTAACAATGCGGTCTCAGCCAATCAGCATCCAGGATTGAAACAACCGTTTTAAAAAAAAAAAAAAACATGGGTTTCTACTCACATTGCTGTAGATACTTTTCAAGTGATGGCACCGTACATAGTCGAAATTGTCCAGTACGGTGGTGTATTTGTGCTTTTGAGCGTGGTAGGCCTCCCGGTAGTTAAGCTGAGAGGAAATTGAAAAAAAAGAATGTAATTGCTGCATAAAGAACGAGGGAGGAGAAAATGATTTTAAAAACGAAATGAATGGTTAACGGTGATCATGATTCATAATTGGCCATTACATCACTGGCCCAGGTGTGGCCCAGGACAGCGGTCACGTATAGTGGGGTGTCTGTAACCATTTGGAAGCTGTCGAATCCCTTCTTTGCCTCCGCTCTGTATTTGAGCTGAGGAAAAAAAAAAACAACTGCAATTAGAAACGTGATGCAAAACCTGAGAAGGAAAATCAGATGTAAACAGTACGTCTGCATTCAGCGGTTGGCACTCTGTCGCCTTCAGAGCCTGTTGATCTTGGTCATTTTTCTGTGCTGTATTTAGGTGTGACATTGCACTTGTGTAAAAAAAACTCCATTACGGCTCTACCACTGGTCTAACGCTGCGCTGACATGCTGTATCCCTGTCCAAACACTGGAAAAGGATCAGAAACAGTACGTATGTATTCAATATGTAGGTTAAGTATTGGTGATAACTGATCTGTACTGTATCAAATTTGGTGCAGAGGCCTCATGGTGTTTGGCTCAGAAGCCTCAAGTTGATTGGCTCAGAAGCCACATCGTATTTGGCTCAGAGGCCTCATGGTGTTTGACTCAGAAGCCTCATGGTATTTGGCTCAGAGGCCTCATGGTATTTGGCTCAGAAGCCTCAAGGTGATTGGCTCAGAAGCCACATCGTATTTGGCTCAGAGGCCTCATGGTGTTTGGCTCAGAGGTCTCATGGTGATTGGCTAAGAGGCCTCATGGTGTTTGGCTCAGAGGCCTAATGCTCTGCTAGCGTAGCGTAGAAGCTCACTTCACTCTGCAGTTCATAGGCGTTCTTGGCTCGGATCATCTCCGGCGTGTCCCAGTTGTAGCAGCCTGTGCCTTTTATCCAGTTGAGATCATCTTTGTAGAACACCTGAGGAAGGAAGAGTCACAGCATCACCTCAGGTGGATCAGTCACAGCATCACCTCAGGTGGATCAGTCACAACATCACCTCAGGTGGATCAGTCACAGCATCACCTCAGGTGGATCAGTCACAACATCACCTCAGGTGTGTCAGTCACAACATCACCTCAGGTGGATCAGTCACAACATCACCTCAGGTGTGTCAGTCACAACATCACCTCAGGTGGGCAGTGACATCACCTCAGGTGGATCAGTCACAACATCACCTCAAGTGGGCATTGACATCACCTCAGGTGGATCAGTCACAACATCACCTCAGGTGGGTCAGTCACAACATCACCTCAAGTGGGCATTGACATCACCTTAGGTGGATCAGTCACAACATCACCTCAGGTGGATCAGTCACAACATCACCTCAGGTGGGTCAGTCACAACATCACCTCAGGTGAGACTTACCATCACGGCTATCCATAGAAAATCAGCTGAGAGCATGTGCAATATTTGACTGCATCACATGTACAAACAACTTAATAATTGGCATAAAATCCTCCCAAAAACATTGGACTTCCTGCCTGGGTTATCAACACCACATGCATTACCTATTAATCACACCTGAGCATGGCCCAAGGACCTTTCACTACTTCACTCACTTCTACTGTGCTGTTTTTAACTGAAGAAATAGCTGTGATTTAAGTTTACATATCCCAGCACCAACTGAAAAAGGCTTGGGAGAGGCTGCACCACTAGGGGGCGACATTGTACATAAAAAAAGTTGTTTAAAAAAATGAGGTAGAAGTGGGAACGTACGTCGCTTAAGATTTCGTTGGCCTTGCGGGCATGGATGGCATCGTTCTGGTCGGGATGGCAGGTCCACTCGTGCAGGTAGGTGCGGTAGAGAATGTCGCTGAGGATGTCCTGGCAGCGCTTGGCCACCACGTGGTGCACCATGTCATAGGGGATGTGGAGCTTGGTCTTTGTGTCTTCGTACGCCTTCCGGTAAGTTCTCTGTGGTAACACAGAATGCGTCGCTGTAACATTCATACATGTTAACGGTATATTGAGGCCTTAGGTGGAGATAATTGGCCATATATTGATATCTACTGGTTTTCCTTAAGATTGTACTAATTGTACTATTGTACTCATTTTGTACCAAGGCAAGACAAACACAAAACGTGATTTTTCAGCAAGTGTTACAGTGAAAACAAATTTCTGTTTTGAATAACATAATTGGAATATTTAGACATAAATGACTTTTTGCTGAGTGTATCAAGCATGTCATTATTTTAACATTTTTTATGAATTGTTTCATCGTCTGTTGGTGGAACAGAATTTCTGTTAACTGGGGGGAGTCTCTTTGTAGAATTTGTTAAGGAAAAAGATGTAGGAAACTTACTGAAAATAGAACATGTATGAGTACTACTGACGGCTTGATGGTAACCAGATATAGTTGCTGGTTTTCCTTATTGCCTTTATAAATCATAATGGCTCTGAGGAACAGTAGAGGAAGTTCTCCCTGACACAAAATGGCGGCAGAGGTGCCATCAGTGGGAGGTAGGGAGGAGTTGACGATGACTCACCAGACTCTTCATCTTCTCAATGCCGCCAGCGTGAACGACCTCGGGGAAGTCCACAGTGGTCCCAGCCATGTAGTGACCCTTCGCCTTCTCGTGGGCGTCCTTGTATTTCACCTGAATGTCCCCAAAAAAAAACGAACAATGACAAGTTCAAGACATTTCAAACAGCAGTAAGTACAACGGTCTGATAATTATTGCATCCTCCTCTGCAAACAACAAAATAAAAAAGGGGACTGACCTCACTGGTGATCACCTTGTTGCGCTTCGCTTCAACCAATGGGACGTAGTCATTATCCAGCTGGTATCCTGTGGCCTTGCTGGTGTCCCAGCTGGACTTGTATAGTTTCTATGGAGACACAGTCAATGGGAGAGAAAATGTGTTATATTTCACTACAATAATATAATATAAGATATATATAATATTAGAGTGTAATGACAGGTAGAGTGTAATGATGGGTGAGCATGTGATGACAGGTAGTGTGTAATGCATGTAATGAAAGGTAAGCATGTAAGGACAGGTAGCGTGACATGTTTGGCTGTAACCTAGGGGTTCGTTACCTCGCTGGTGATCTTGGACATCTCTCGACAGTGAGCCATCTGGGGCGTGTCCTCTGACCCGATGTACTTTCCTTTCTCCATGTTGAAGGACTCCTTGTACCTCAGCTACGCACACAAAAAAACATGCTACCACTATTACCAACATACAACATACAACCACTCACAAAACCATTCTATTTTTTTCTCACTTTGAGCACCTGCCCCTCAAAAGGTCTCTGCTCAACCCTGATGTTTATCCAGAGAACTTACATCACTGAGGTGGAAGGTGTTGATCTTGGCTTGGATGATCTCGGGACGATCCACAATGTGAGTAAACCTTTCAAAGTTCTCCTTCGCGTCTTTGGTGTAAAGCCTCTGCACAGAGAGAGAGAGTGAGAAGATGAGGTGACATTGAGAATGAGAATGGGAGAGTGTGTGTGTGTGTGTGTGTGTGTGTATGTATGGTTTAAAAAAAGCGGTTGAAATTGGAAAGCAGCACGTACATCGTTCAGGATCTCCTGCGCTTTCTTCACTTTTATGTGATCCACCGAGTCCAGCGCCACCCACCCGCATCCGCGAAGCCACTCCAAATCTGCTTTGTACACGTACTGAAAGCAGACATACCAAAGTGTGAAAAAAACCACCGCAATGTTCAATGTAGGCACATACCTACAGGCCATCTATGTGGAGATACTCCTCTCGGAAACAGGAATATGAAAATTACACATCGTAGAAAGTGTACCAACTATTCCGGCTAGCATGTTCACATTGTGTACGCCATCTTTTTTCTCAATCTGTATATACTGTCAGCCTCATATGTCTAACAAAAATATACTGAGTAGTGCTTGATGTATAGCATTACATAGTGCGAAAAAGAAAATGTGCAAGTACGAAGTGATAGACAAAGCTGGAGCAAAAGCAGTGTCAGCAACATGCTTTCTTCAGTGTTCAGAAAGAAACGACACACGGTTCACAAAAAGTAGAAATCTGCTAATGAGGAAACAGCTCACACGTGAGGCAATTAGAATGTTCATATTTCCATTAGAACAACAATTTTAAAAAACCATGTAGACTTTGTATATGCCACCTCAAATAAATAATTTAAGAAAGGCTATGACTCAGTTCACTGCTTACATCACTCTGAAGGTCATAGGCCTTCTTGGCCTGGATCACATCATTCTGGTCTGGAAGACAGGTCCACTCATGCAGACGGGTTCGGTAGTTGTTATCGTTGACTTGGATCTGGCACTTCTTGGCCAACTCGAAGGCCAGCATGTCCACTGGAAGGTTGTATTTAGTCTTGGACTTGTTGAAGTCCTTCTTGTACAGAGCATCACTGGCGATCTTGGCTGCATTCACAGCCATCACCATCAAGGGGTCGTCTTCGACACAACGGTATCCAATATGATGTCCAACTTGCTTGCGGTAGCCTTCATGGTACTTGTACTAAAAGAGATCAGTTCAGGTTGATGTATTTAGATTTAGTCCTTACTGTACACAGGCAAATGCATTACCCTTCACACTGTCTGACAAACCCCAGTGGACACTTACATCACTCTGGATTTGGGCACTCAGGGCACTGTGCTTGAGTGGCACGGCATCTACGGGCAGGTGGTAGCCCGAGGCCTTCGTCTTCTCCCACTCCTGGATGTAAAGGTGCTGCAAAGAAGAAAGAGAAAAAGGTAGAAACGAATCAAATGAAGGTGTGGTGGTAAGGTAATGAGCTTCCGACTGGATCCTGGGTCAACCCATTTAAGCCAGCGGGCAAGTTGCTGGAGTCTCTACCACTCTTTTTTCATCTGTGAATATGTTTTGGATGACTATAGATGCTTATGTAGGAAATCTCTGGGAGAAATCTGGGCATCGATGGGTTCAGATCACGTGTGTTTTCAGCGACTCTTCCTACCTGGTTGATGTTCTTAGCGGCCTCCCGAGCAGCGGCCATCTGTGGAGTGTCCACCAGGGTGTACTTGGTCTTGTCCGTGTGCCAGGCTTCACGATACTTGGCCTTAACAAACCAGCAAATGGAAAGAAGAAAAGAATCAACATTTTTTGACACCTGTCGACTTTGGAAAAAAACAACAACACGTAAATCACCCACAGTTTATGTACCAACCAGAAGGACCATGACAAGAGCCCCAACACTCAAACCCAACAAGGTTCTGTTTTATTATTTTTTATATCCTCAAGAAAAACCATGTTTGTGTTACTTTGCATGTTGAAATAAATCACCAATACTGCAAATACAATGCTATGCCTCCAACAGCTATTATTTTCCAAACAAAACTATCATTATCATGTACAGCAGAGCAGAATAATGTCTATAGAGAAATGACATACCAAAATATTAAATTTATGCTCAGATATTCTGCAGGCTCGTACCGTATATTATACTCCATCCGCACTAGAACCATATTTTATTAACATGAGTGATTTAAAGGTTTTTTGGTACGTCCAACATCACTGTTTGATTCAGACTATCCATCCATCCATCCAATATCTGTACCTGCTTATTCTTGGCCAGGGTCACGGGGGGTGTTGAAGCCTATCCCAGCATGCATTGGGCGAGAGGCAGGAATACACCCTGGACAGGTCACCAACCTGTTATTCCGACTAGTTTACTGTTTTTTCTCTCACTCTGATATATTTTGCAATGCCTTACACCATCATTCTCTTGTGATGGCGTTTGTAGCTCACTGTAAACTGAACCGCTTTCTTCAGAAAGAGGAAGTAGAGGAAGTACACGACGCGTCACTCACCTCGTTCAGAATGTCAGCAGCGTTCTTGGCACAGACAAAGTCCAGTCTGTCCACCGGCGCTGAGAAATCCAGTTCATCCAGTTTTACACGGTAGCCTCTCTGTTTGGCGATGGCAAGCAAAAAGATCATTTTAGGATGTGTGGAATTTCATAGAAATGTGATTCTCTCCATCAAGATAAAAACACAAGGCTCGGTTATAAGAGGGAGAAAGGAGCTCACATCTGCCAGGATCTTCTGAGCATTCTTCACTTTTAGCACCTCCAAGGACTCATGCGGCATCCAACCAATCCCCTTCAGCCACTCCAGGTCTGCCTTGTAAACAGCCTACCAAAGAGAACATCACCGATTTACTTCCACGAGTTCACCTCTGATTCATCTACTATTGAAAATGAGATACTCTATTAATGCAATTCAATTCAATTTTATAGGTATAGAGCTTTTTACAGATAACTGTCACACATTCGCTTTACAGAGTAGCAAATAAATAAGTAAATAAATAAATAAATAAATAAAGGAACAAAGCCAAAAGGGTAAACAGAGCAAACGCCAGGCCTGAACCCCCAAATAGCAAGCACATGAGGTACATTAGAATGTGTGCGTATGTGCACAAACTGACACTTAACATAATAGAGAAAATATATTATTACAGCTGTTCAGGAGAACATGCCGATTAGGACAGAAAGTGCAGGAGAGGGAAGGGCACAAGCTTTGTACCACGGACTGGACCAAAAGTGCACTCACATCGCTGCGAAGATCATACACTTTCCTGGCGTGGACAACGTCGTTGGAGTCGGGCAGGCAGGTCCAGTTGTGCAGGCGTGTCCTGTAGTTGAAGTCGTTGACTTGGATCTGGCACTTCTTAGCCAACTCAATGGACAGCATGTCCACTGGAAGGTTGTATTTAGTCTTGGACTTGTGGAAGTCCTTCTTGTACACAAGTTCGCTGGCAATCTTGGCTGTATTCAAAGCCCTCAACATCATGGGGTCGTCTTCGATGCAACGGAATCCAATGTGATGACCTAGTTGTTTACGGTATCCTTCATGGTACTTGTACTACACAGTGAAAAGCAAGGAGGGACAACATTTTGTTTATGGGAGAATGTTCATCGTCGTGCTAGACGATGAGGACTACTGAGGTCTTTACTTACATCGCTAATGATGTTCCTTGTGGCTTTAGCACTCTGGACAGAAATGGCATCTGAATTGATGTGGCATTCCATGGCCTTCTGAGCGTCCCAGTCTTTTGTGTACAATTTCTATGGAAATACATAAAATGTGAGCAATTTACCACACTGAAATCAATGAACAAAAACAAAAGGCACATATCCACAGGATAACAGGATAAAGTAAACTTTGCTTACATTGCTAACGTTAATGGCATTGGCTCTGGACAGCTCCATGGAAGGCATGTCAGGTGTCAGATGGATGGAAGTCTTCTCTCTTTCCCAAACCTCTTTGTACTTCATCTGTGAGGGAAAAAAAACCAACATTTACTGAAGCCCATGATAAATTCATTTCTACAATGATTCTGATGGTTTGTAGCTTACTTATCTCAAGGTCAAGTGTATTTTTTAGCCATGATAAGTGCACTGAGTCTGAGCTGCTTTGGCAAAGAGTTCCCGCTAAATCCCTCCGTTTAAATTGTCAATTGTAATTCCAGTCAGTATCAACTGTTCTTTGAGCGACCAAAAAAACCAACTATTGTAGGAGCTTTCCTCCACTCCCACTGACCATTGCATTTATGAGAACTGATAGCACTGGAAATTTCAGCTGAAATGGTTACAAACGAAAAGAGCTCAATGGCAGAAACGAGAGAAGAGGCCTCACATCACTGAGCAGATCGGCGTTCTGCTTGGCCAGTTGGATGCTGGGCAGGTCAGCGATGCTGGTGAACTGGATCATGCTGGGGGGCTGGCGGTAAAGCCTGTCGTTGAGTATGTCCTGGGCACGCTTGGCCTTGGTGACATCCAGGGACCCCTGGGGCAACCAGCCACACCCTCGGAGCCACTCGAGGTCGGCCTTGTACACCGCCTAACAGGAATCAAGGCCGGAGTCAATGGAGGTCACTGGAAGTGTGCAAGCTTTGTACCGTAGGCAGGGGGTGCCAGTGTCAATCAACGCAAAAGTGTACTCACGTCGCTGCGGAGATCATAGATTTTCCTGGCCTGGACAACGTCATTGGAGTCGGGCAGGCAGGTCCAGTTGTGCAGGCGAGTCCTGTAGTTGAAGTCGTTGACTTGGATCTGGCACTTCTTAGCCAGCTCGATGGACAGCATGTCCACTGGAAGGTGGAATTTAGTCTTGGACTTGTGGAAGTCCTTCTTGTACACAACATCACTGGAGATCTGGACAGCATTCCTGGCCATTATCATCAGGGGGTCATCCTCGACGCAGCGAGCCCCAATGTGGTGGCCGAGTTGGTGGCGGTATCCTGTCTTGTACTTGTACTGTAAGAGCATAACAGAGGCTCATAAGCAAGGTCATTTTTGTGGCAATATTATCTGTGCTGAAAATTTGAAACAGCCTGGCACCAAACCTTATTTTGTAAGTTTATGTATTATCACTACTACCGTTAGTAGCGACACTGATGACCTGGCATTATCTCTGCTAAAACCCTTTGAATATGCACTTAATATGCAAGTCGTGCCAAATAAACCATCTGCAGAATGCCGAAATGTCACCATAATGTAAGAACCTACATCGCTGATGATATCTCTGGAGGCCTTAGCTGATGTGATCGCGATGGCATCCTTAGGCAAGAGATATCCCTTCTTCAGACTATCTTCATAGTCCTGTCTGTAGTATTTCTGCAAAGGAAAAAGCACAATAAAGTATTTCAACGGAATGAATTAAAAGCATCTCCAAACCAGTGAGTGAAAACTACAAAAAAAAATTAAAGTAGTCCTCAAAGAGTTCCCCTGGCAGTGTAAGAAATTACGTGGTACTTTTTTCCCCCTCCTATCCAACATTTATAATGTTGAGAACTACTCAGATAACCTCACATCTTTATACTGACTTTTTTGTATGAAATATTGCTGGCCAAAGGGTAAATGAAATCAAAGTAATATAGATGTTCAACAACAGTTATATATTTACTGAAAATAAAGACTGAGACAGATGAATTACTCTGATTAACGTAATGCTTTTGAAGCCCATTCATGGTGAGGTCTCACGGTGGTGTCACAGGGTTAGCCGGCTTGCCCTTAGACTTGGTCTTACCGCACTCGTGTTGAGTTTGTTCTGCTGGGCGAGGACAATTGCAGGTGTGTCCGGCATCATGTGGATGTTGACCTTGTCATTTTCCCAGGCCTCAATGTAAGCTCTCTGTGACAGAGAAAGTTCCAGAAATTAGGCATTACTCCTATCCCTTAGTTGAAAGAATAAATACATTAAATACATGATGTGCACATTTCATTGCTAAAATAGCCAAAATATAAGTCAACCTTATACATTAATGCTCTTTTATGATCATATATGATAAACACGATTAAGCATCTCACCATCATTACTTTCTCCAAAATTTTAAAGTACATCTAGCAGTCAGGATAGAAAGCAAATCTGCCATAAATTTGCCCCAAACATTGAATAGATGTCCCTAAACCTTCTGGACTAGTGTAACTTCAACCCAACAATCGATCTACAGTATTTAGTAATGGGGTGTGTGAGTGGCTCAACCTACGAGGCACTGTCCGAGTGCATGAATGCTCCCCATGATCTAGTCTACAGGCATTTAGCAGACTCTCTTATCGAGAGCAACTTACATTGTATCCAATTATACAGCTGGATATATACTGGAGCAATGCAGGTTAAGTACCTTGCTCAAGGGTACAACGGCAGTGTCCTACCGGGGAATCGAACCTGCGACCTTTAGGTTACAAGACCAACTCCTTAGCCATTATACCACACTGCCGCCCATGGTCTGTTATCAAATCGAGACAGCGTTGACTGTGGCTGGCAACCCCACAGGGAGATGCACAGTTGGCTCTAGCATCACCCAGGATAGGAGAGTTTCGGTTGCCTGCGATGTCAACATCTCAGCCTCACACCAGCAACCCTCATTGGTTGATTAGGCACCCACAAGTTGATCTGTTGAGCTGTGCATGAAGTGTCTCCTACTGATTAATATCTGAGCAAGCCTGACTACGCAAACTACGGTATGGTAAGACGCAGAGGCTGACATCACGTAGTGGACTTCAGAGGACAGCGCGCGCTAGTGTGCAGTCTCCTGAATCAACAACAGAGGTTGAATATTGAATACAACAGGGGAGAATATTGATGATGCTCTTGCTCGCTAGCTCAGTTCGACACCTAAGAGGCTGCATAGATGCTAACATGTGAATTGGTGGACAGGACTGAAGCTCATTAGCAGAGTTACAAAAATGTGGCAAGTCTTACCTTGTTCATGACCACAGCATTGGTCTGTGCCAGCACCATTTCCAAGGAGTCTGTGGAGCTGTAGAAGGGGAATATGCTCGGGTGCTGGCGGTACTTCCTGTCGCTCAGGATATCTCCAGCTTTTTTGGCTTTCTCAACATCAAGAGAGCCAATGGGGACCCAGCCAATACCCTGAAGCCACTTCAGGTCTGCCTTGTATACAGCCTATGTTGGACAGTAATCACAAATGTGTGACACAGTTACAGGAATGCGAGAATCATTTGCTTTTAGACAGCTGGATTTAACAACAGAGAAGTATAAGAACAATGCAAATGCTCATGTTTTCACTATTAAAATAAAGTACAAATTTACTATTGTATAGTATAAATAGAAATGTGTACCTTTGAATATAGCGGAATAATTACCCTAAAATAGATTTAATGCGTTCTCTCAAACTTACATCACTCTGTAGGTCATAGACCTGTCTTGCATGGACAACGTCGTTGGAGTCGGGCAAGCAGGTCCAGTTGTGCAGGTGTGTCCTGTAGTTGAAGTCGTTGACTTGGATCTGGCACTTCTTAGCCAACTCGATGGACAGCATGTCCACTGGAAGGTTGTATTTAGTCTTGGACTTGTGGAAGTCCTTCTTGTACACAAGTTCGCTGGCAATCTTGGCTGTATTCAAGGCCCTCACCATCATGGGGTCGTCTTCGATGCAACGGAATCCAATGTGATGACCGAGTTGTTTACGGTATCCTTCATGGTACTTGTACTAAACATTGAAGACAGGCAAGAAATTATATGAAAATAAATGTTTTTTATGGGATCATTTCCATCTAAGCAATAGGCAGTACAATACTTCCTTCGATTTCTACTAAAATATATTGAGTGATGGTGGCTGAGTTACACCCTTTTATTTTCTTAGTTGTGCCGATACACACTGACTGTCCCAGAAACGTTCAGTCACAGGCCTTGGAAGACTAAAGTTTACTTACAACGAACATGTCAACAAGCTGCTATAGTCATGTCAAATTCCTAATCACTAGTACATGCCCAGAGTGTAATGGTTCAGCAGTGGGACTCTCATAGTTTGGAATCCTAAGTGTGACATTGCAACACTGCTATACTGCGGTTTTCAACAAAGTATTTCATACTTTCAAAAACAACCAGGTGACCTTGATTCAATCGACATTTGTTCAACATGCTCGCTGAATAATGTAGTGTTATATATATAGTGAATTATTACGGTTTCATTATAGTTTAAGGACAAATGTTCATGAACCCAAGTCAAGAGTCTCATGAATGATACCTCTATATAAATGATATGTAAATTCATTGTTTGGTAAAAACACTTCCATGAAGAAGGCTTAATTGTTGTCTGAAAAGGGTGGAAACAGGTATACTCACGTCGCTGGCGATGTCTCTGGAAGCCTTTGCCGCTTTGATAGCTATGCAGTCTGGTCTCAGATCATAGCCCTTGCTGATAGTTTCCTCATAGCCTTGTCTGTACAATTTCTATAAAAAACAAATATGGCTTGTCAGTCAGGACTGTCTTTACTGGGGAAACTACAGGGCAAAACAACTAACAAGCAAAGGGATTAAATATGAAGGGAGATTTGGCTTAGCAAAAACAATACAAATCGTATAAGTATAGGCCTATAAATATGTACTAAGACAGAAAGCATTGTGGGAAAAAAGACTGCAAGCAAACTTCCGTAACTCTCCATGACCGTGTGCAAAGTGACAGCTACTATGGAAGCCAACAACAGCATTCACTGCCTGCTCAGAGAATACTTTTAAATGATTCACATTATTAATCATATTCACAGCATATGGGTGGAAACAGGAGGAGAGCTACACTATATCACCAAAGGTATCTGGACACCCCTTAGTTTGGGGCTGGTTTTCCTAGTTTGGGCTAGGACCTTTAGTTCCATAAAGGCAAATCTTAATGCTACAGCATGCAATCACATTCCAGACGATTCTGTTCTTCCCCAACATTTTGGGGGAGGCCCTTTCCTGTTTCAGCATGACAATGCCCCCGAACACAAACCCAATTTCCAGTAGTGATTGTTAAATCGGCATTAGAATGTTCAGTAAAGAAAATTCTAAGCCCATATTTGTGATCTTATGTCTTAAAGGCTCAATCAATTATGACTGGTATTTAATTGCCAGAAATAGCTGTGATGCTTTCCTCAAGCTCTAAAAATCTCAAGGACATTTGGATGTTTTGGACAACAGTGTGCTAAAGTTAAAACAAAAGAAAGTAGCACCAACACCTACCTTGTTCACGTTTAGAGCGTTGGCCTTCGCAAGAAGAAACTCCGGCATGTCTGGAGTCAAGTGGATATTGGTCTTATCTTGATCCCAAGCTTCATTGTACAGGCGCTGTGATAAAGCACATTTACTTTAGTGCATTTTTTCTGTTGACTTTGGATAAATTTCAAGTATCGAGTTTCAAGTGTCTATAAACTTTTATCCTTAACTCTCAAAGTGATACAATTGAATTGAGCCTGTTTAATATAGAATACAATCAGTATCATTTGTTGGCAGACTCAATAATATGAATACTCATATTCTTGCACAATTTCTTATAATAAGTGTAGACATTTACCTAGTAACAACTGACCATATATTCTTCTCTTTGCACAGTTACTGCATATTGAGGCTGCAGTAATGCAATTCAGATTTTGTACTAGAAAAAAATCTCAAAGCATTGAACACGTATTGTTTTTATTCTGTCTGTTTTGGCTTATTTATTGATTTTTTTCTTGCAATTGACAAATGCCAGTCAATACTATTTGAATATATATCTCATGATATGTATCATATGACGTATCTTCGTGGGACAGGAGCTGACTCACTGACCTTGTTCATTGTGACAGCATTATCCTTCGCCAGGACCATGGGCATTGCCGTCATGTCTATTGTGTACGTAAGGGCATCTGGCTTCTGGCGGTAAAGCCGTTCATTCAGGATGTCCCCTGCTTTCTTTGCCTTCATTACGTCCAGAGAGCCGATTGGGATCCACCCAAGCCCCCTCATGAACTCCATGTCCGATTTGTACACATTCTGATAAAGAGAACGACCGAGTAAGTCACATTCTAAATGGTAAATGGACTGCATTTATATAGCGCTTTTATCCAAAGTGCTTTACAATTGATGCCTCTCATTTGCCAGAGCAGTTAGGGGTTAGGCGTCTTGCTCAAGGACACTTCGACACGCCCAGGGCGGGGTTTGAACCGGCAACCCTCCGACTGCCAGACAATCGGTCTTACCTCCTGAGCTGTGTCGCCCACATTCTAATACACTGTGCATTTAAAAAAAGACTAATTTTAAATATTTCTAACAGGCACTATTTGCTGTGCTGTGGTTCGGGACATTTCTTAATTGGTGATGAACTTACATCACTCTGTAGGTCATAGACCTGCTTGGCGTGGACAACATCATTGGAGTCAGGCAGGCAGGTCCAGCTGTGCAGGTGAGTCCTGTAGTTGAAGTCGTTGACTTGGATCTGGCACTTCTTAGCCAACTCGATGGACAGCATGTCCACTGGAAGGTTGTATTTAGTCTTGGACATGTTGAAGTCCTTCTTGTACAGAGCATCACTGGCGATCTTGGCTGCATTCACGGCCATCACCATCAAGGGGTCGTCTTCGACACAACGGTATCCAATATGATGTCCGACTTGCTTGCGGTAGCCTTCATGGTACTTGTACTGTAGAAGAATCCAAAAAGATGATGCCAAACAATACAGTAAATGCGACTGATAACATTTCTAGACAAAACATAAATTGTCTTTATTATAGTAATATTACAAATGTAGAAATCGGTTGCAAATTGAAGACTCACGTCGCTGGCGATGTTCCTTGAAGCCTTGGCACTCACGATCGAGATGGCATCCTTGGGTAGAAGATAGCCCTTCTTTAGGTCTGCTTCATAGCCTTGTCGATAGTACTTCTGCAAAGCACAAAACAGACATTCATGATGATCCAGTCTGCATTTTGTCATAGGCAGGATTACCAGAGGAGTCCTAGTATCACGACTGACAGTTTAAAATTATACAGACAAGGATTAAGATTAAGGTGCCCTCGAGAGAGCCCAGTTCTTACCCACTGTGCCACAATCTCCCACGGAGTCTCGCTCAATAAAGGCACAAGAGCATTCTTGAGCCTGTCCTTATATACACAAAAATAAAAGAAGGGGAATCGTGTTTGTAAAAAATGACTGTTGATCATTCTTGCTGGCTATCCACACTCACTGCAAAGCACTGTCTGATCTTTGAGCCATGCCTTGTAAATGCAATTCACTCATTCATTTAGAAAACTCTTGTGCCTTTATTGTCAGCAGCCATACCTCCATGCACTCTGCTCCTGCCAAATGGCTGAAGCTAAGCAGGTGTGGCTTGGTTAGTACTTGGATGGGAGACCACCAGGGAATACTGAGTTGCTGCTGGAAGTGGTGTTGGGTGGGCCAGCAGGGGGCAATCTTCCCTCTGGTACAAATAAGCCCCAGTGCCCCAGTGCAGTGACGGGGACACTGTGCTGTAGGAGATGCCGTCTTTCGGATGAGACGTTAAACCGAGGTCCTGACTCTCTGTGGTCATTAAAGATCCCATGACACTTATCGCTAAGAGTAGGGGGTTCCCCGGTGTCCTGGCCAAATCCCAGATCTGGCTCTCGCAAACTTGCCACTAAAATCATCCCCAGACTTAATTGGCTAAATAAATGTTCTCTCCCTCTCCACCTTCGCTAAGGTGTGGTGAGCGTTCTGGCGCAAATTGGCTGCCGTGCATCACCCAGGTGGGTGCTACACATTGGTGGTGGGTGAGGTGAGTTCCCCTTCACTGTGAAGCACTTTGAGCATTTGGAAAAGTGCTATATAAATGTAATTCATAATAATAATAAAAAAAAATAAAACTGTTCTGCAGTTGCTATCAAGGGAGAAAGAGTAATGGAGACTTTGGTCGTACCGAGCTGGTGTTGAGCGTGTTCTGCAGTGACAGCACTATCTCAGGGGTGTCAGGCATGATGTGGATCGTTCTCTTGTCCTTGTCCCACGCCTCAGTGTACAACCGCTGAAAAAAAGTTCAAATCGCTAACATCAAATCAATCAAGTAACAGGATGACAGGGAGACAGTAGGGGGTGCAGTATGATTAAAATCGCAGATGAGATGAAAAAAACTACTGGGGAAAAATTTGTCAAATCTTTCAACTGCTCACAAGTGCATTTCACCTAGTCTGTTTTCATTTCTTTTTTACTATAGCAGTCACAATAATCATAGTTATGGCCATAAGTAGTTCTGACAGATATGCTGGAGATGCTCTCACTCGCTAGCTCAGTTTGATTCCTAAGATGTGGCTAACAGCTAATATGCAAATTGGTGGACAGCTCGTTAGCAGAGTTACAAAAATGGTGGCAAGTCTTACCTTGTTCATGACCACAGCATTGGTCTGTGCCAGCACCATTTCCAAGGAGTCTGTGGAGCTGTAGAAGGGGATTGTGCTTGGGTGCTGGCGATACTTCCTGTCACTCAGGATATCTCCAGCTTTTTTGGCTTTCTCAACATCAAGAGAGCCAATGGGGACCCAGCCAATACCCTGAAGCCACTTCAGGTCTGCCTTGTATACAGCCTGAGGTGGACAGTAATCACAAATATATGACAGTTACAGGAATGTGAGAATCATTTGCTTTTAGACAGCTGGACATAATAGCTGATAAGTATAAAACAATGCAGACGTGCATGTGTCTGCTAAGTTAAAATTTACTCATGTACAGCACAATGAGAAATTACAATTTTACCTTTAAAGAAAGTTGAATAATTATCCTGAAATAGATGTAATGAATTCTCTCAAACTTACATCACTCTGTAGGTCATAGACCTGCCTGGCGTGGACAACGTCGTTTGAGTCGGGCAAGCAGGTCCAGTTGTGCAGGTGTGTCCTGTAGTTGAAGTCGTTGACTTGGATCTGGCACTTCTTTAGCCAGCTCGATGGTCAGCATGTCCACTGGAAGGTTGTATTTAGTCTTGGACTTGTGGAAGTCCTTCTTGTACACAAGTTCGCTGGCAATCTTGGCTGTATTCAAGGCCCTCACCATCATGGGGTCGTCTTCGATGCAACGGAATCCAATGTGATGACCGAGTTGCTTGCGGTATCCTTCATGGTACTTGTACTAAAAGAGATCAATTTAGGGTGGTGTGTTTAGTCCTGATTGTATTCAAGTATTTATTTTTTGTTTAATGACATTCAAAACAAAGAACTTACATCACTGGCGATGTCCCTGGATGCCTTGGCTGACTTGAGAGCGATGGCATCAGAAGGCAGGTCATAGCCCTTCTTCTTAGCCTCTTCATTAGCAAGTCTGTACAGTGTCTGAGTGGGAAAATCAACACAACAGACAATTTTATGGCTTAAAGATGTCAGACTATAACTTCACAAAAATACTCTACTAAACATGAATGGTCAGTAAAACCATTGTCCTTCACTGAGGATGTTATTATATGAATATATATACAATGCAGTTGGGCAATTTTTATTTTAAATAGCAGAACCGACATAGAATTTGATTATCTTCTGCCCAACAGAAGTATCTCCTCTGTCTTCATGTCTCACCTCACTGTAGTTTGCCTTGTTATGTCGAGCCAGAGCTACGTCCATGGCATCAGGCATGATGTGTATATTAGTCTTCTCATTTTCCCAAGCTTCAGTGTACAGACGCTGCAAAAATTCAGAATTTAATACATCCATCAGTATCAACTGAACAAAGAAAAGCACTGACAGTCATTATCAAAAACGAAATGGATTAAAATGCTGACATGCCATGCCCAATAATGCAGGTCACATGTTTGAAAAAGTATACAATATTATTAATTTGATGAAACACGGGCATGATAATCTATAGATAATACCTTGTTGTTAGCTAGAGCATTAGCTTTGGCTAGAACCATTGGCATGTCTTCCATTGTGCTGGTGTGTTTGAAGTTCCAGGGCTGTTGGCGGTATTTCCTCTCATTCAGGGCCTCTCCTGCCTTTTTGACTTTCTCAACATCAAGGGAGCCAATGGGGACCCAGCCAAGACCCTGAAGCCACTTCAGGTCCGACTTGTACACAACCTGATTCAACCAGATATTAAGAATTTGCACTGTGTTTGGTTATCAAAAATGTTGCCGTGATATACTTAAGAATGGAAGAATTTAAACATGTCTGTTTATATGCATGACTTCAATTGTTTTGCGAACAATACATTACTATGTCACACTGCACAGAAAAAATAAAGCAAATGTTTGTCAGAACCTTGGTTGAGGGTTCTTGAACTTACATCACTCTGAAGGTCATAGACCTGCCTGGCCTGGACAACGTCGTTGGAGTCGGGCAGGCAGGTCCAGTTGTGCAGGTGTGTCCTGTAGTTGAAGTCGTTGACTTGGATCTGGCACTTCTTAGCTAACTCAATGGACAGCATGTCCACTGGAAGGTTGTATTTAGTCTTGGACTTGTGGAAGTCCTTCTTATACAGAGCATCACTGGCAATCTTGGCTGCATTCACGGCCATCACCATCAAGGGGTCGTCTTCGACACAACGGTATCCAATATGATGTCCGACTTGCTCGCGATACCCCACTTTGTACTTGTACTAAAAGAGATCAATTTAGAGTGATGTATTGAGTCCTTACTGTATACAGGCATATACATTTTGGTTAACTGCATTCAGAAAAAAAGAACTCACATCACTGGCGATGTCCCTGGATGCCTTGGCTGACTTGAGAGCGATGGCATCAGAAGGCAGGTCGTAGCCCTTCTTCTTAGCCTCTTCATTAGCAAGTCTGTACAGTGTCTGAGTGGGAAAATCAACACAACAGACAATTTTATGGCTTAAAGATGTCAGACTATAACTTCACAAAAAGTACTCTACTAAACATGAATGGTCAGTAAAACCATTGTCCTTCACTGAGGATGTTATTATATGAATATATATACAATGCAGTTGGGCAATTTTTATTTTAAATAGCAGAACCGACACAGAATTTGATTATCTTCTGCCCAACAGAAGTATCTCCTCTGTCTTCATGTCTCACCTCACTGTAGTTTGCCTTGTTATGTCGAGCCAGAGCTACGTCCATGGCATCAGGCATGATGTGTATATTAGTCTTCTCATTTTCCCAAGCTTCAGTGTACAGACGCTGCAAAAATTCAGAATTCGTTATGAACGTTTCCAGCTCACTGAAAGACAACATCATTTGAAAATATCTCCCAGAACAATAGTAAATTAAAATAACTACACTTCAAAACCAAAAGGACATTAGCATTTTATAAAAACAGAGTCACTTGATGAAACACGGGCATGATAATTTATAGATAATACCTTGTTGTTAGCTAGAGCATTAGCTTTGGCTAGAACCATTGGCATGTCTTCCATTGTGCTGGTGTGTTTGAAGTTCCAGGGCTGTTGGCGGTATTTCCTCTCATTCAGGGCCTCTCCTGCCTTTTTGACTTTCTCAACATCAAGGGAGCCAATGGGGACCCAGCCAAGACCCTGAAGCCACTTCAGGTCTGACTTGTACACGACCTGAATCAACCAGATATTAAAAGGTTAAATGGATTTCCATTAACAAAATGTCCCAGCGATATATTTTATCTGAGAGACACCATTTAACAACAACTATTGTGTAGTTAAAAATACAGCATACAGGATGGTACAAATATGCATTGTATGTCCATAAGTTGCTCCCACGAGATGTAATGTTACTAATAAGGGACTGAAATCAGACTGAACAGCACAGCCTCAGGTCATTCGGCATCTTAAAGGAGTCAATACTCTGTAAACATGTGGTTGAGTAACTTCGACTTACATCACTCTGGAGGTCATAGACCTGCCTGGCATGGACAACGTCATTGGAGTCGGGCAAGCAGGTCCAGTTGTGCAGGTGAGTCCTGTAGTTGAAGTCGTTGACTTGAATCTGGTTCTTCTTGGCTAATTCAAAGGCCATCATGTCCACTGGAAGGTTGAACGTAGTCTTGGACTTGTGGAAGTCCTTCTTGTACAGGGCATCACTGGCGATCTTAGCTGAATTTAAGGCCAGCATGAGCAAGGGGTCATCTTGAATGCTTCGGGCTCCAATATGATGTCCGACTTGCTTGCGGTACCCTTCATGGTACTTGTACTAAAACAGATCAATTTAGGGTGATGTATTGAGTCCTTACTGTATACAGGAATATATATTTGGTTAATGGCATTCAGTACAAAGAACTTACATCACTGGCGATGTCCCTGGATGCCTTGGCTGACTTGAGAGCGATGGCATCAGAAGGCAGGTCATAGCCCTTCTTCTTAGCCTCTTCATTAGCAAGTCGGTATAATTTCTGAATGGGAATATCAAAGTAATTTACAATTTTTTACCACATCAATGTTTCACATTGTGAAATATTTTTTAAAAATTTTGTGTGTTTTTACATTAGGCTAATATTTGAAAAAATAGCTCAATTTCCTTTGTCTTCATGTCTCACCTCACTGTAGTTTGCCTTGTTATGTCGAGCCAGAGCTACGTCCATGGCATCAGGCATGATGTGTATATTAGTCTTCTCATTTTCCCAAGCTTCAGTGTACAGACGCTGCAAAAATTCAGAATTTAATACATCCATCAGTATCAACTGACCAAAGAAAAGCACTGACAGTCATTATCAAAAACGAAATGGATTAAAATGCTGACATGCCATGCCCAATAATGCAGGTCACATGTTTAAAAAAGTATACAATATTATTAATTTGATGAAACACAGGCATGATAATCTATAGATAATACCTTGTTGTTAGTTAGAGCATTGGCTTTGGCTAGAACCATTGGCATGTCTTCCATTGTGCTGGTGTGTTTGAAGTTCCAGGGCTGTTGGCGGTATTTCCTCTCATTCAGGGCCTCTCCTGCCTTTTTGACTTTCTCAACATCAAGGGAGCCAATGGGGACCCAGCCAAGACCCTGAAGCCACTTCAGGTCCGACTTGTACACGACCTGAATTAAATAAAATGTCATAAGTTTAAAAAATAATTCTAAATAAGACAAAATCACATTTTTTTCCGACAGGGATACACTACACAAGTTATTATATAATTAGTGGTCCAGGAACCTGAAATCTGAGAATTCTTAGATGATGTGTGGTTTTAATACTTTTTTTGCAGCGTCCATTTAAAGCAGAAAGACATTTTCTCAAACTTACATCACTCTGTAGGTCATAGACCTGCCTGGCGTGGGCGACGTCATTGGAGTCGGGCAGGCAGGTCCAGTTGTGCAGGTAAGTCCTGTAGTTGAAGTTGTTGACTTGAATCTGGTTCTTCTTGGCCAATTCAAAGGCCATCATGTCCACTGGAGGTTGAACTTAGTCTTGGACTTGTGGAAGTCCTTCTTGTACAGGGCATCACTGGCGATCTTAGCTGAATTCAGGGCCAGCATGAGCAAGGGGTCGTCTTGAATGCTCCGAGCTCCAATATGATGTCCGACTTGCTTGCGGTACCCCACTTTGTACTTGTACTAAAAGAGATCAATTTTGGGTGATGCATTTGCTCCTGATCGCATACAAGTGTATATTTCTTTGGTTAGTGGCATGACAAAGAGCTTACATCACTGGCGATGTCCCTGGATGCCTTGGCTGACTTGAGAGCGATGGCATCAGAAGGCAAGTCATAGCCCTTCTTTTTGTCTTCTTCATTAGCAAGTCGGTACAGTTTCTGAGTAAAGAAAAGTAGAAAAACATTAGATGTTAGAAAATTAGGAAATCTAATGCCACTTTGTACTACAATATTTACAGTACTATTAGTGCACTTAAGCATTTATTGACTTATTATCTAAATAACAATTCTAAAAGATATCTGAGTCTTGTTGGTAGGGCTTTCAGTTCTTTGTTCTTAACTGACAATAGAATCATTCAAAGTATCCCTTGGACACTTACATTATATTTTTCATGAATTGATTCAGGAAATATGACCAAGTGCATGTAGGAAGTCCTGAGATCGCAAAGCTTACCTCACTGTAGTTGGCCATGTTATGCCGTGCCAGAGCTACATCCATGGAGTCAGGCATGATGTGGATCTTGGTCTTATCTTTCTCCCAGGCATCAGTGTATGCATGCTACATGAAAGACAGTTACATCAACTATGAGCTCATTGGACAGTTTCACTCTTGAAACAAGGCTGTAATCCATTGGGTGAGTCACAGACATTATGTGAATAATGGGTTCACAAATATTTGTCCAAGCATTCTTACCTTGTCCATGACCTGAGCATTTGTAGTGGCTAAGACCATGTCCATGGAGGTCATGTCTTTGGTGAATTTCAAATTGCTGGGAGGCTGGCGATACAGTTTCTCGCAGCCAATCATGGTTGCTGTCTTTGCTTTCTCAACATCCAAAGAACCAATGGGGATCCACCCTACTCCTTTCATGTAGGTGTTATAATCACTTTTGTAGGCATTCTGCGGAAAAACAGAACACAAACTTTGCACATGGGTAATCTTGCTCCAGTCTGGCAATACTGGCATTATGTGAACAGTGTTAAACTGCAACCTTTATGTACAGATTTTGATGAGTGCACGTTATTTGTTTGTTGAAAGAAGAAAAGTTAATCAACTGAAATGAAAGTTAATTCAGTAATGTAATGACTTGCAATTACCAGCCTTTGTTTATAAAGTTATGTTAAAATAAAGAAATTCAACCAGAGAGAGAGACAAACAAAGAGAGAGAGACAGAGGGAGAGAGAGAAAGAGAGAAAGACATAGAGAATTCATGAGTCCATACTCACATCGCTAATGATGCTTTGCATGTTGCGTGCCAGTTGCAGATTCATGGCATCGGGCAGAACTGTGTACCGTGAGATGTGCTGCCGGTAGCCAGTATTGGTGGTCGCGGCCGAGGCCTGCTTGGCCTGCACCACACTAAGCATGTCTACGGGGGTGTGGTACTTCAGCTTGGACAGGTGGTAGTCCTTCTTGTAGTTCCTCTCGCTCTGCATCTTGGCCACGTTCATGTAGTGCACCAGCAAGGGGTCGTCATGGAGATTGCGAATACCCAGGTGATGGCCCTTATCTTTCTCATAAGCCAGTTTGTACTTGTACTGCAAGAGTATGCAGAGGTTTGTTTCCGGAGGGGGGGAGGGTATATAATTCACAAGATTTAATTATTGCAAGTTTGACATAATCAGACATAACATAGAACCCTATCGGAGAAAAATTTTGAATATGTTTAAGGGAATCTGATACACTTACATCACTGGCAATGTTTGCAGAGGCCTTTGCTGCCTGGACTGGGATAGCGTCGAGCGGGAGGTTATAACCTTTGTCCCTCATTTCTTCAAGGCCAGCTTTATAGATTTTCTGGTGTGTAAAAAAGATACAGAACATAGTAGTCACAGTTGAAAGAGTGTAACAACACACTGGAATATTTTGTTCAAATTTAAAAATGATTAAACCTGAAAAGGTTTTGAGGGATAATTTTAACACAATTGCTATTTGTTTGGTTACAGGTATATTGTTTAGAAATACACCAGCGATATAAATGGCAGCGATACTTGGTGCCTCTTTGGTGGGTCTTACCTGGCTCATGTTGATCTGGTTCACCTTTGCCATAATGATCTCAGGACTGTCGGGCATGATGTGGACGTTGAGCTTGTCCTTATTCCAGGCATCTGTGTAGGCTTTCTGCATTACAAAAGGAGAATAAGAGACAAGTATTCATGCAGGGGACAGGAAGGTCATGCAAGACAACTTATGTTATTTAGGCAAATGTGCACCATACCTGATTCATGATCTGATTGTTGGTGGTGGCGAGAACCATGTCCATGGAGTCCATCAGCTTTTTGAACTCAAACTTGGAGGGGTGAGTGCGGTACTTCTTCTCACTCTGAATCTCGCTGCCAACCTTCGCAGTCTCCACTGCCAGGGAGCCTATAGGTACCCAGCCTAATCCTTTCATGTAGTTGTTGTACTCGTTCTTGTACTCATTCTGTGAATAAAACCATACATAGGTATGTAGTCATTGCTTCTGGATTTCAGATTAACAAACCTTATCACAGTGAAGGAAGGCAAATACATTTACTGGAAGACACCCCACCTTGTTTGTGAGGAAGGCGTTGAGATGTTTTACAGAAAATGCATAAGCGAATAAGACCCTAGTCTGCCCTTAACTAGAGCGCCTCCTACAACACAGTGTCCCCGTCATAGCACTGAGGTCTTAGCTTGCACTTGCAGGAGAAGCACAATCAAAAGGACTGATCAAACGCTCCACTCACCTCGCTAACGCTGGCTTTCACGTTGCGAGCTAAATCCAGAGGCATGGCGTCGGGCAGGAGGGTGTATCGGTGCAGGTACGTCCGGTAGCCGATGTCGGTGGTCACGGCGGAGGCCTGCTTGGCCTGGACCACACTGAGCATGTCCACGGGGGTGTGGTACTTCAGCTTGGCCAGGTGGTAGTCCTTCTTGTAGTTCCTCTCGCTCTGCATCTTGGCCACGTCCATATAGTGCACCAGCAAGGGGTCGTCATGGAGATTGCGGAAGCCAACGTGATGGCCTTTGGCCTTTTCGAAGGCCAGCTTGTACTTGTACTGTAAAGGATTTAGAACGGTTTGCTTTAGTCACACACTCCGCCCCTTTGCCAACTCCTCCGAAGTAATAGACAATGAAAGGGTTGGATGACTGGAAAGATCTACAGTGGTAAGGACGAAAACGTAAAGTTCACCTACATCACTGGCGATATCTCTGGAGGCTTTTGCTGTTTTGATTGATATGGCATCTGTTTTCAGGTCGTATCCTTTCTTCGCCATATCTTCGATACCAGCTTTGTAAAGTTTCTGCAATGGAATGCAACTACAGTTCAGTCTATCACCATCTCTAACTCAAAAACACAATTTTTACCAGTGCTGTCTTTTAAAAATATAGTTAATATTCATCATTATGCCAATAATATTATGTTAACAAGAAATATCATATTTTTGCACTGTTTGTAACATGATGTCTATGTTAGCATTATGCGAGTGTCATATAGACGTTGTATTGAGAAAATTTGTTATCATACCAAGGATGGAAAATGACTAAACTACATTTACAAACACAGCCATTATTTAAATACAGTAACAAATGGATCTTACCTGGCTCATGTTGAGCTGGTTCACCTTTGCCAAAATGATCTCAGGACTGTCGGGCATGATGTGAACGTTGAGCTTGTCCTTATTCCAAGCTTCTGTGTAGGCTTTCTGCATCACAACAGGAGAATAACAGACAGGTATTCATCCAGGGGGCAGTAAGGTTATGTTAAGAGAACTTGTAACATAACATAACATAATGAGAAGAACAGGACATTCAGCCCAACATGCTTGCCATCTTCCTACCACTAAAGTGTACCTAATGCTCGGTTTACCTACAAACTAGATAGTATCCAGCAGCATATCAAGCCTAGGTTTGAAAACCCCTGAGTTTCTGCCTCTGCAACATGACTTGGCAAGCTATTCCACACATTGACTACTCTCTACATGAAAAAACATGTTTCCCAATGTCTGTACGAAATGTACCTTTTGCTCATTTCCATTTATGCCCCCTTGTTCTGCTAACAGAACTGAACTTGAATCTCTGGGAGTTCACTTTGTTAGTCCCCTTTATGAATTTAAAAGCCTCAATCAAATCACCCCAAAGTCTCCTTTTACTAAGCATGAAGAGGTTAAGCTTCTTATGTCTTTCATCATAACTTTTATATTTCATACCAGAAACCAATTTGATTGCCCTTTGGTTGTTCTGTTATTTAGGCAAATGTGCACCGTACCCGATTTATGATCTGATTGTTGGTGGTGGCCAGAACCATGTCCATGGAGTCCATCAGCTTTTTGAACTCAAACTTGGAGGGGTGAGTGCGGTACTTCTTCTCACTCTGAATCTCGCTGCCAACCTTCGCAGTCTCCACTGCCAGGGAGCCTATAGGTACCCAGCCTAATCCTTTCACGTAGTTCTTGTACTCGTTCCTGTACTCATTCTGCAAACAAAATCATACACAGATATGTGGCCATCACTTCTGGATATTGGCAGATTGTAAGTCCTGGTTCCACCAGGGGAGGCACTGTTGAGCAATGAATGACATTATTGTGAGAACTGAAATCCCCCCCCCCCCCCCCCCCCCCCCCCCCCGCCCAAGTGAGATGCAGATGATGGCTTATGCATCATCCTGTCAGACTCCCAACCAAAGTTAGCACAGCCATGGTCAGAATTTCATTTGAGCCATACGGTGAATTACAGCACCAAAAACACAAATGCTCCAACTGGATAACACCAGAAATAAACACAAAAGTCTGCTTTAAATTCTAATGGTACAGAACAGAAAAAAAAACCCTACACTTACGTCGCTAACGTTGGCGTTAACCGTGCGAGCCAGATCCAGAGGCATGGCGTCGGGCAGCAGGGTGTAGCGATGTAGCGGCTGCCTGTAGCCAATGTCGGTGGTCACGGCAGAGGCCTGCTTGGCCTGGACCACACTGAGCATGTCCACGGGGGTGTGGTACTTCAGCTTGGCCTTGTGGTAGTCCTTCTTGTAGTTCCTCTCGCTCTGCATCTTGGCCACGTCCATGTAGTGCACCAGCAAGGGGTCGTCATGGAGATTGCGAAAACCCAGGTGATGGCCTTTGGCCTTCTCGTAGTCTTTCTTGTACTGGATCTGTGGAGAAAACAGAACAACATTAAATATTTTCTTAATATTACATAAAATTGCCTTAAGTAAATCATTTATAATGTCCCCTCTGGTTTACATTAAATTTAAAAAAGGGTTCTGCTGCAATATCCATGACATAAATCAAACACGATCATGCAAAGTGTCCAGTGTACTTTGGGGCTGAAGTTGAAAAGAAAATGGTGCTTGGCTGTAATGTGTGGCAAACTGCAAGGGTTTAATTTAGGCAAAGGAAGTTTTTTAATTTTTCTGGCTACTGAGAGATTAGGGTGAGAGAAACGCCTCCTTTGCACAGTCAGGGAGGTCAAGGGAGGAGGTATCTCCAAATTCAAATTACCCGCCCAATGTAGTTCTTCAAAAATAAGCAAGGGTGGAGGTGTATGTCATTATGACGTACCGAATGATACCTCTCCCAAATTTGCTCCTGCCACCACCGTTATTTTTGTGCAAAGACTGCTTTGGCCAGTCACCGAGAGAGACTGGATCAGTCACACACCACGATCTGTAAAATGAGGTTAATGCTGTTTTGCGGTGGAGCTCTCCTTTAAGTCGATATAAACCTGTAGGCACTCACATCGCTGGCAATGTGCCTCCCCAGCTTCGCAGCCACGATGGGAATAGCGTCCAGCTTCAGGTCGTACCCTTTGGCAAGGTCCTCCAGCCACTGGTGCTTGTAATGAGCCTAGGAGGAAGCAAAGGAAAAATACAACAAACGTCACCATGTAGCACCTATTGGTCCTTACATTAACCTATTGTATAAGCGGATGAAAGAAACAAAAATTCATATATGATGATTTATTCATTTCATGACTGGTTTATTTATTTTATTAATATATACGTATATTCATTTTATCTCTCGTAACCTTTAGCTTTTGACTGTTAAACAACTCTGTTTTATTCTTTTTTTTTTGTAATCAGGGCTCCGTTGAAAAAGAGACCCACAGTGCCTCAATGTGATTTCCCTGTATAAATAAAGGTTAATAATAATATGCATATTTGAAAGGGAATTTCTAGGCAAAAACAAAAACAAGAAAAAGCTGCTTCTGTTTTTGTTCTGAGGCCCGGGCACTTACTTCACTCATGGTCATGGCGTTAAACTTGGCCTGGATGAACTCGGGGTAGTCCACAGGCAGGGTGTAGCTGTGCTTGTACTGCTCCCCAGAAGCTCTGTACGCCGCCTGGAGAAACACAATCACCAACGTCACTCTGAGTACGAAGTTCGGTTAAAGTCACGTTAGCAGGGCTGTCCAAGATGAACGTGAGGGAGACCCAGGGTACGTGCATCTTTTTCTGGTTACTCACTAAATTAGAAGCCCCACAAACATTACAACAGTTAATTTTGCCACTAGATAACAATAAACTTACTGCGAAAAAGAATTTAATGTATTTGACGCCACTGTACAGTACCCACTCCGTTTATTTAATTTGCGGTTATCTGTAAATGTGGAAAAACTCTCACGTCGTCAAGCTGCTTGGTGTTGCTCGTGGCTAGGGTCATGTTCATAGAGTCCATGGGGCTGGTGAACTTGAGCGTGCTGGGGTGCTGGCGATAGGATCTCTCATCCAGGGCATGTTTGGCTGCCTTGGCTTTCTCCTGGTCCAAGGAGCCAATGGGGATCCAGCCGACGCCCTTCAGTGCGGCGTTATAGTCAGCCTTGTAGGCATTCTGTTCAAATCGAAAAAACGAAAACACACACTCCAGTCAATTTGCTCCAGCCAAGCCTGGTCTTAGCCTCTGAATAAATACACTATTTATTCAACAGACAAAAAGAAATTTATTCATTTCTGTTCAAGTTGAAAAAACAAACACACACACTCCAGTCAATTTGCTCCAGCCAAGCCTGGTCTTAGTCTCTGAATAAATAAAGAATTTAAATTTAAAATTTAAATTTAAGTTACACTTCATTGAACCCCGTGGGGTAATTTTTCCTCTTCATTTAAGTCATCCTAGCTACTTAGGAGCAGTAGGCAGCCACAGTGCAGCGCCCGGGGACCAACTGCAGTTCTGAGGCCAGTGCCTTAGTCAAGGTCAATGGCAGGAGTGTATCTAACCTCAACTTCTCTCCCCTCAGCTGGACGGCCACAGTCTCTGCTGGAATTCACCGGTTCTCTGCACTAGCCAATCACGTTTCAGCTACACCCATTTCAAAAGCACCAGCATTCTCGACAGGTTGAGCCAGGAAAAGAGATGAGAATGAAACCTTACATCGCTCTGGAGTTCCATCACGGTTCGGGCCTGTTGTAAGTTCGCTGCATCAGGCAGCAGGGTGTATCGGTGCAGGTACGTCCGGTAGCCGATGTCGGTGGTCGCGGCAGAGGCCTGCTTGGCCTGGACCACACTGAGCATGTCCACGGGGGTGTGGTACTTCAGCTTGGCCTTGTGGTAGTCCTTCTTGTAGTTCCTCTCGCTCTGCATCTTGGCCACGTCCATGTAGTGCACCAGCAAGGGGTCGTCATGGAGATTGCGGAAGCCGACATGATGGCCCTTCGCCTTCTCGTAGGCCAGCTTGTACTTGTACTGTGAATGCACAGAATTGCAATTTTACAATGAACCCTTTGGGGTGTAATTAATCACAGATGTGTGATTAATAAATCTTTATTCTGGACTGAATGTCCATATATATATATACAAACAGGTTAAAAAGACAAACAGACAATGTTCTTAACTGAATGTTCTTAACTGAACATTCTAATGCTGATGTCACAATCACTACTGGTGAGTGAAAGCAGTGGAGTTCTAGAACACTGACTAATTTTGAAAAAAAAAAAAAGGAACCTACCCTTCAAAGTGCTAAATATTTTATCATGCAAATGAACACAACCCAAGCAGCACATTTTAACAGAGTACTCACATTGCTGGCAATATCTCTGGAGGACTTGGCTGCAGTGATAGGAATAGCATCTTCTTTCATGTGGTGACCTTTGAGGAGATCTTGCTTATGGGCATATGTGTAATAATTCTGCAAAAATGTCATGCATACATAAATGTTCAGCACATTATGACATACTATTAAAAGAGTCTAATCCTATTTCTAGTCAGAGTTTTGAACACAACTGTCATAGAAGGAATTGTATGCTGCAAATGCTTTTAAACTTCTTTTAAAAATTCTGTGTTCATAATATAATGTTTCGGTAATGGCTTTCAATAAAGTTTTTTATTCTATTTTTTTTGTATTTACATTGAAATTCATGTTATGCTGTATAATAATATTCAGGAAATGATGTAAAACCAGAAAATTAAAACTAGGTATGAGCAAATAAAAAAGGCCTCTGTGAAGCAGCCTATATGCACCCACCGGACTGATATTGATAGCATTGTATTTGGCCAGCACCAGCTGTGGGGAATCCGGAGGCAGGTGATAGGTGTGCTTGAATTTCTCTCCACTGGCTTTGTATTCTCTCTGAAAAACCAGGCACCCAACTGTTAGCATTTCCCATGGGGACAGAGGACATACAGCACAACATTATACATTTGCAGTTTGAAAATGAACAATTTGTATTACATGCGGTGTTCCACATGGCTCCATACTTGGGACCATATTTTTCATTTTCTGAATACAAAGTCCCATTTACTGACATAGTGTGCATACTTGGCAGGAAATCTAATAGATGTTGCTGCACAGGTGATTCACAGCTGCACACATGTAAAATAGGAGATGTCCAATTTGTTGACTGGTATAAAGACAACATGCTTCCTTCGGACAATAGCAGTTGAATAATTCTTGTAAAATTATGCAAAAGGAACATCATAAGAAGCCTTCTTGAAGCCTTTGACAATTAGCATTTTGTGTATGACTACCTTTTCAACCATTCCCTTGTGTTAGAAAGGGCTGTACTGAAAAGAAATGTAAAAGAATAAAAGTCTGCAACTATAAACATCATTAGTGGATTTTTGCCCGATTGAAGGCATTTCTGCAGTTAAGCGAGTAACTGATATATTCTGTGTGTAATATGAGCAGGTGCATTGCAAGGAGGGGACAGGCCGTCTGCGAGACTCACATCACTTAGCTGCAAGGCGTTCACTTTGGCCTGAACCATGACCGGCGAGTCCGTGATGCTGGTGAACTTCAGCGTGTCGGGGTGCTGCCTGTAGCTCCTCTCATTCAGAGCGTTCCCGGCCATTTTGACCTTCTCCATGTCAAGGGAGCCAATGGGGACCCAGCCTGCGCCCTTGATGTAGTTCTGATACTCCGATTTGTAGTTGACCTTCAGGGGACAAAAGCACGGGGATGTAAGAGCGATCGGAACATCGGCGGATGGCGACAAGTCAGCGGCCGGACGAACTGAGGAGTTGAGACGCAACGTACGTCACTGCAACTGCTGCTGACGTTCCGGGCGGTTTCTAGGTTCACTGCGTCGGGCAGGAGGGTGTATCGGTGCAGGTACGTCCGGTAGCCGATGTCGGTGGTCACGGCGGAGGAGTTCTTGGCCTGGACCACACTGAGCATGTCCACGGGGGTGTGGTACTTCAGCTTGGCCTTGTGGTAGTCCTTCTTGTAGTTCCTCTCGCTCTGCATCTTGGCCACGTTCATGTAGTGCACCAGCAAGGGGTCGTCCTGCAGGCTGCGGAAGCCAACGTGATGACCTTTGGCCTTCTCGTACTGCTTCTTGTACTGATACTGCGGGTACACAACAGAAGATGTTCTCTTTCACCATTTTCTCATCACAAACCCAAAATAATTGGTTATCTGGCAGTGGGGCTGAATTGAAAATATTAAAAACAAGCTTTGAAAATCTTCCTATCCAGTACATATACGTGCAGGGCTGCAGCTATGAATTCCAGGCCTGGGACAAATTTTTTTTTCAATTTTACAGTGTCCTCACTGTGCAGTTTACAGTCTGAAACACAGTGTCCTCACAGTGCAGTTTATGGTCTGAAACATAGTATCCTCACAATGGAGTTTATGGTCTGAAACACAGTGTCCTCACAGTGCAGTTTATGGTCTGAAACATAGTATCCTCACAATGGAGTTTATGGTCTGAAACACAGTATCCTCACAGTGTAGTTTAAAGTCTGAAACACAATGTCCTCACAGTGGAGTTTACAGTCACTTACGTCACTGGAAGCTTGTCGGGCAGCCTTAGCAGCAACTATGGGAATGGCATCAGTCGTCAGGTTGTACCCCTTTGCAATGAGATCCTCCAAGGGAATCTTGTAGTAGTTCTGAAACAGAAACCAAATGTAAATTCATTTTCCAGTATGAACTGAATCGAAATGGAATAGACCCCAATCTTGGAATCTGCCCAGATTCTATGGATTTGTAAACAGTACGGTGTCACGCTTCACCTTGCTGATGTTGTAGGCGTTGCATTTGGCCTGTACAAACTCCGGCACATCCGGTGGCAGTGAGTACTTCTGATGGATTTCCCCCAGGCCTTTCTTGTAGTGCAGCTGGGATGAGAGCAGCAGATGGGATTAGTAATCTCACAAAATGTCAGAAAAACAAAATGGAGATGTGACTATGTTTCTATTTAGAAAAGCAGACTCACGTCGCTCCTTAGGATCTGATTGGCTTTCGCCTGGAGCATGACCGGGTGGTCATCGATGGCGGTGAAGGGGATGCTGTCTGGGCGCTGTCTGTACTTTTTCTGTGGGAAGGGGCGGGGGGGGGGGGGGGGGGGGGATAATAAAATCATCACTCACATCTCAAAAGAATTTAAACGTAGAGAAGTGGATAAAAATCACATTTATGTGGATCGGCTTCGACCAGCAACATGGCGTTCAGTGGAGACGTACAGTAATGGAACGACTTGATAAAACCGCCTCTTGCTTATAAGACGTCACGTCTCGTCTCGAACAGAACGTGCCCGTGGTGCTGTCTCACCTCGTTGAGGATGTCAGCGGCTTTCTTGGCATTTTCAACCTCCATCGAACCGAAGGGCACCCAGGAAGTTCCTTTGGTGTAGTTGTTGTACTCGGATCTGTATTCATTCTGCAGTTAGAGAAAAGACACACATGAATCAAACTGTACTGCAAAATGCTCACTGCTAAATCAACTCTTACAGAGTACATACAAGTTCAAATTGGACTCATATGTTATCTGTTGGAGTTTAATGAACACTGGACAACCCTACTTAGACATAAACTTCAGATAAGTTTTGAAACGTTTTTAAAAAAAAATCTGACACAGACACAATAGCAAATTACTGTAAATTCTCTTAGGGACCACTGAGCTAAAATAGAGCTTTACTTGGGAGATGAATGGCCTAAGAATCCGTAACGGAAAACTAAAACCCTGTGGCAGCTTATGCATCTATCACCTGACATAACATCAAAGAGGGTCACATGCCCATAACCAAAGGCAGCTGATGATGCTCGTGCCACACCTGACCCAATGCAGGTAAATCGTGACGTGTATTGTTAGAATTAGTTCCATTTAAAAAAAATACTACACTGACTAAACAAACAACAAAACGAATACTTATAAGCAGTGATGTTTTAGCCAATTGCAGACTTGGTCAGAACAGGAAGTCGCTGTAACGAGGACAGTCAGAGAGCTCCGCCCACCTCGCTCTGCAGGAGGTTGGCCTTCTTGGCGAGGTCCAGGGCCACACTGTCGTAGGGCATCAGGTAGTTGTGGATGAGCTTCTTGTAGCCCGTGTTGCTGGCGATGGCCTGGGACTTCTTGGCCAGGGTGACCGGCATCATGTCCAGGGTGGTGTGGTACTTGGTCTTCATCTTCTCGTAGTCTTTCTTGTACTCACGCTAAAAAGATATTCAAGCACAGGACCATATTCTTAGAGGGAATGACCGTCCCGCCATCAGCCCATCCATTATCTACGCCTGCTTATCCTGGTCAGGGTCGCGGGAGGTGCTGGAGCCTATCCCAGCATGCATTGGGCGAGAGGCAGGAATATACTCTCGACAGGCCGCCAATATATCACAGGGCACACACACCATTCACTCACACACTTGGGGAGTGACCAGTAAGGGACAATAATCTAAACACAGTGAACCACAGCACGATAAATAAATAATAAGGAGTGTATTATGAAGATGAAGTATTTATTGCATGACTTACATCACTTTGGATTTTGGCCACGTGGACCGAATGCAGTATTTTGGGGTCATCGTGAATACTGAGGGCTCCAACCATTTGTCCCTTGGCCTTCTCAAAATCTTTCTTGTATTTCACCTGAAAAGAAATAGGATGCCGTAAATAAAATGGAACTTCAAGCACTGCAATGAGCCAGACACCAAGAGGATTTGTCTACTTCTACTTTGAGCATCCCAAAAATGAAATGTCCTATAAAGAAATTCATAATCAGTAAGTGAGTACTAAAGCATGTATTATATACATGTTGATTGTACACCAGAAAATACTTACATCGCTGACTATGTTGGTGTGAGCACGAGCTGCCATTATCGGGATAGAATCCAGCTTGATCTGAAACTTTTTGGCTTTACTATTGTCCCAGTCATACTTGTAACAATTCTGAAAAATGGAAGTATAAGGGCATCATGAAAACTCATTATAAAAAGACATCGCACATTGAAAGTAATGTTTTTAAAAGCTGCTCTGACTGCAATAGTCAATTAACCAAGAACAGAAGAAGATATGGTGACGAGGAAAAGTCATTCAGTCCATCTGAGTACACAATGTCAACAATGTAAATGTGGGGGAAATTATATGAAATGTATATATAATAATGTGTTATTATAATCAGTTTCACTCACATTGCTGAGGTTGTAGGCGTTGATCCTTGACTGAATAAAGAAGGGATCATCAGGGGGCACAAAGCATTTAAACTTCTCTTGTTCATGCTTCGCTTTGTAGTTCAGCTGAAAGGCAAACACACAACCACACAGAATATGAGCACATGGCACATAAACATTTTTCTCTCACTAGATGTCACTGCAGGTTCTATTTTAGAGCCTTTTCATTTTTCAAAAAATTCTCTTTCCACCAGAGACCAGGTTTATTTTTAGCAGGCAGCCCGCATTTCTTCTAATAATACTTCGATGAATAAAAAAATGAAAATCCTGTTTCCATGGCATCCGCAGGAAGACGGGAGGGGCAGGGGAGGGGGGGGGGGGGGAGTTGACGGCTGGTACTAGCACGTTCTGAAAACGACTCTGAACATGAAAACACAAACAGAACAGCACAGACAGGGATCAGGGATCTCCGATACGCACGCCGCTCAGCTGTTTCGTGTTGAGGGCCGCTTGCACTTGGACTGGCGAGTCCGTTACTGCAGTGAACTTCAACTTATCTGGATGCTGCTTGTATACTTTCTGCAGGAAATGCACACATAGCAAAACATCAATGAAAGGTTTGTGTAGAGAAAATACAGAAATTCATTCAAAATAACCACAGTACTGTATGAAACTTGTTCCCATTTTTTTCTCTCAACGTAGTGTTCATTTCTTCACAAAAAAGTATCATTATGCAAATAAATATCTTTTTAAAAGAAAAAAACTTACACTGACTGAACACCAGTTAACTTGGTTACTAAATCATATGGAAAAAATACATTATTATGGCTTATGGAGCATTTCCTGCTGTATGCCTTGTTTTCTGTTAAAAACTCTTAAAACAGTTACAACAGTTTTTATTCCCCAGAATTCCCCAGCAGAAGGGGATGGATTCAGATACTGGTTTAAGGCCAGAAGGTCATTGGCTGGATGGGTACTCACATCATTGCACAGATCTAGCTTCTTTATGGCCTCATATTCAGGAGTTATCGTTTGGGGGAAGTAGCACTGTGTCTTCAAATCCTCATAATCAGCTTTATATTTTTTCTGGAACACAAAAATATTGTTTCAAACAAGGATGGGAACGTTTCCATCACATGCATGTTTCTGTCCACAAGTAGCCTATATGATGAATTATTTAGTTTTATTTTAGAGTTTGTAATTCAGAGGTTCTATTGTCACTTGCTCTTGTACTACAATATGCATACCACTGCTTCATAAAGACACAAATATCCATTTAAAAACGATTTTATCCACTAATTACAGGCTGCCCTCTAACACTTTACTCGTATGACATATACTGTGTTAATATACATATATTAACATGTGCTGTGATATTAAGCTAAGTATCTTCCATGATTATATAGGTTCCCTATTTTAAATATGAAAATGTTAAAACAATAAAATAACTGTTAAACAGCTGATGTGTTGGACGAAGTCAGAATAGAAACCTCAATAAACTGAAATGATCAGTGGTGTAATGACAATGCGTGGTGTCAGAGACAGTTTTGGAGTCACAGACCGTAAAAACTTACAGTTCCTTTAATGTCCTCGGCATTCTGGCAGTGACGCATGTATATGTCTTCAAAACTGCCGATATAATGGCCCTTTACATCATTTTCATACTTCTGTTTATAATGCACCTACGGAGAGAACAAAAATATGAGTCCACTTGCACACCGTTCAAAAGGTATGATAAAACAATACTGAATCTTTTTCAGGACACCGTGAATGATTATTTGAATCATGGAAGCCATAATGTACATTGATGCCTTTTGAATGGTCATGATACGGAGTGTTGCATACTCGGTATTGCAGTTCATTTATTAAAAAATGTTTATTTATGGGAATTAATGTATAGAAATTTCAGTAGTACTGACAAAAAATCAATTAATAGACAACAAATAAAAAGTTTGGAAAATGGCAGTTGATACATGCATTTTTCTGGATAAATTCAAAGTTTGGAACCAGGGTGACCAAAGACAAGTTGATTTATAGCCCACGGAATTAGTGGCTCCAGACTTACATCACTAAACTGTTTCATCACGTTGTCCATCTTGAACTTGGGAGTGTCACAGTAGTTGATGCTCAGTCCTCGCGCTTTTTGATAGTTGTCCTTGTACACTTTCTACACAGAGGGCAAAACATATGACGTATCAGTGAAATGGCTGCCATCAGTAACGGATAGAATATTTAGCCATTCATCAACACAGTCCAACAGGATGTGGTTAAATTTCAACATTTTATTGACCTTTTCAATATGACCTGGAGTCACGATATGACCCTCAAAACATATATATGACTATGTACATATTTCATGGTGTATCATCACACGATATATTCAAGTATAAGTTGAATAACTTTATATGCATGAATGTGTCAGTAACGGTTTTTCTCAATAAGCTCCAGTGTATGCGCTATCAAAATATGTAATTTATATACTGGAGTTTTAACGCATTTTAATGCATATTCATTTTTTTATGGGTGATGATCAAAAGTGAGGGGACTCTTTTTAGAGTTGCTTTTCCAGGTGAAAAATGCTGTTGTCAGCACAGAACTAGCCGTCTGTAACTAGTGTTTTCCGTCTCAATTGCCAAATTTTCAATTCAAATAAAACCTTTTGATTGAGCTTTTTGTTGAAAAATATGGACAAACATCAAAGTTGGCGTCATGCATTTTAGATATGGCTATTTCTGGGAGGCCAGTAGAATCTGAGCCAGTAGTTGCATTTTCATCAAACCAATAAAGTATCTTCAGTGTTTTAAAGTCGATTCAGTTTGCCTATTTTAATTTCAAGGTTCTGGTTCTGACGAATCTACAGTGTGTGCAGAGGATTGTTGAGGATCCTTTTTTCCATTTGATTTTGGGCCCAAACTAAACACACAACATGTACATCACTGAGGATAGAGGCAGCAGCCCAAACTAATCACACACAGACACGTACATCACTGAGGATAGAGGCAGCAGCCCAAACTAATCACACACAGACACGTACATCACTGAGGATAGCGGCAGCAGCCCAAACTAATCACACACAGACACGTACATCACTGAGGATAGCGGCAGCAGCCCAAACTAATCACACACAGACACGTACATCACTGAGGATAGTGGCAGCAGCCCAAACTAATCACACACAGACACGCACATCACTGAGGATAGTGGCAGCAGCCCAAACTAATCACACACAGACACGTACATCACTGAGGATAGTGGCAGCAGCCCAAACTAATCACACACAGACACGTACATCACTGAGGATAGTGGCAGCAGCCCAAACTAATCACACACAGACATGTACATCACTGAGGATAGAGACAGCAGCCAAAACTAATCACACACAGACACGTACATCACTGAGGATAGAGGCAGCAGCCAGAACTAATCACACACAGACACGTACATCACTGAGGATAGAGGCAGCAGCCAAAACTAATCACACACAGACACGTACATCACTGAGGATAGTGGCAGCAGCCCAAACTAATCACACACAGACACGTACATCACTGAGGATAGTGGCAGCAGCCCAAACTAATCACACACAGACACGTACATCACTGAGGATAGTGCCAGCGTATCTTTGCTGTCTGAGCACGGGGTTTTCCGTGGCGGGGAGGACGTTGTAATCTGACACGGCTTTGGTCTTCTCGTAGTTCTTCTTGTATTTAACCTGAGAAAGGGGGACATATCACAACAGGTTATCAAAATGTAACAGCAATATCGCTGCTGAATGTTTCAGAATGCCACTTCTGTATGTCACTGCATGATTTATCTATGTCACTGCATGACTTATCTGTGCCACTGCA
>CM045885.1:2038615-2141115 GCA_025169545.1 Anguilla japonica
GTTTATTATAATCACATTCCTGTTCATTTTAGAATTGACAAGTGACATGTGATTAGTGATGTGTGATTTGTGATTAGTGATAAGTGATGTGGGATTAGTGATGTGGGATAAGTGATGCGTGATTTGTGATTAGTGATGTGTGATGCGGGATAAGTGATGCGTGATTAGTAATGTGTGATAAGTGATGCGTGATGAGTGATGTGTGATTAGTCATGCGTGATAAGTGATGCGTGATGAGTGATGTGTGATTAGTCATGTGTAATGTTACCTTGCTATAGTTGGCAGCGTTTTTCACTGCCAGCACCAGCTCTGGGGCATCTGGGGGCAGTAGGTACTTATCTTTGGTCTCGTCCCATTTCTGCCGGTACAGAACCTAGAGCAAACACACAGCTGGGTTATAATCCTTTCTTTTACAGAGTTATTTTCAACATCTAACTGCCAGTCAGTTTTCAGAAAGTTCAGAAACATATCATTAGTACATTTAAATGTGTATGTTTACTAATACTTTTTACTTTGCCTAATAGTAATGATAATGAACATTCTTAAGGAGTTGATATCATTTCTGAGAAAGAAATGATGCCACAGCTTAGATATGATTAATGAAACATAAACATAATAAACATTTTACCCCTGCATGTTTTTTCTGTGTTGTGCAAAATGAAGACAGGAGCGTCAGCTTACCTTGCTGACCAGATCAGAGACGTGTTTGGCGTGGGCGATGTCCTTGGCCTGTCCGTCATAGTTGCTGGCGGTCTGGGACTTGTGTCCTTCCATACGGTACTTCACCTGGTGGGACAATCACCCGGGGGGGGGGGGGGGGGGGGGGGGGGTTTGGGGGGGTCAGGCCAGATCATTATGATGTGGGAGGAGTCCTGGCTCTAACTGGCCTTGGGGAAATGAGACACGGAGGTCCACACCGTACCTCGCTGAGCTGATCCTGGGCCTTCTTGATCCTGTGCATCTCGGGGGTGTCGCTGGTGATGGCGTACGGCTGGCCCCGGCTCTTGTCGTACGCCAGCCGTACTTGTTCTGCGGGGGTGAGAAAAAGGAGGGTCACGTGGACGCCGAGACGTGAGAGAGAAAGAGAGAGAGAGAGGAAGAGAGAGGAAGACGGAGAGAGAGGAAGAGAGAGAGAGAGTGGGGAGAGAGAACAAAACAGAGAGAGAGGAAGAGAGAGGAAGACGGAGAGAGAGGAAGAGAGAGAGAGAGAGAGGAAGACGGAGAGAGAGGAAGAGAGAGAGAGTGGGGAGAGAGAACAAGACAGAGAGGAAGAGAGAGAGAGAGAGAGGAAGAGAGAGGAAGAGAGAGGAAGACGGAGAGAGAGGAAGAGAGAGAAAGAGTGGGGAGAGAGAACAAGACAGAGAGAGAGGAAGAGAGAGAGAGAGTGGGGAGAGAGAGGAAGACAGAGAGAGAGAGGAAGAGAGAGAGGGGAAGAGAGAAAGAGAGAGAAGAGAGAGAGGAAGACGGAGAGAGAGGAAGAGAGAGAGAGTGGGGAGAGAGAACAAGACAGAGAGAGAGGAAGAGAGAGAGTGGGGAGAGAGAGGGGAAGACAGAAAGAGAGAACGTGGGGGGGCGGGGGGGAAACGATGGCAATACAAGGCAACGGCGTTCTTACGTCGCTGAAGAGGTCCTGCATCTTCTGACTGTGCGCCAAGTACGGGGTCATAAACTTGGAGGTGTCGACCTTGACCTTCCTCCGGACCCTCTTCACCGGCAAGCCTTTGGACTCGGACTGCTGGGGACAGACATCCCACAGTTAGGACAGGCTCAGAAAGGGCCCTGTCCAGGGCACAGGGACTGAGGAACGGATGGCCTCACCAAACCGACCGCAAAAACAAACAGTCCTCAGCTGCCATTATTACACTATGACTATAATACCATACATACATATTGCACTATGACTATAATACCATACATACATATTACACTATGACTATAATACCATACATACATATTACACTATGGCTATAATACCATACATACATATTACACTATGACTATAATACCATACATACATATTACACTATGACTATAATACCATACATACATATTACACTATGACTATAATACCATACATACATATTACACTATGGCTATAATACCATACATACATATTACACTATGGCTATAATACCATACATACATATTACACTATGACTATAATACCATACATACATATTACACTATGACTATAATACCATACATACATATTACACTATGAGTATTATAAGATGCATACATACATGACATTCAACATATCAACACCACCAACAATAACAGGTCTTAGTCTATGCACAGAAAATACATTTACAAATGCAAAAGGCAAAATGCAAAATACAGGCAATAAAAAGTTGAACAAAAGGACAGAATGCAGTCATAGTAATAATAAAACAAATTAAATTATATACATTCAGGGAAACTAACGGGGTGAAAATGCAGTACTCACAGAAAAAGGAGGACATCAGCACAGTGTGATGCAGTTATCAAAATAATACTGGGCCTCATTCACAAAACCTTTCTTAAATTATTCTTACTTTCGTTCTTAAAAATGTTCCTGAGAAAATCCAATATGGGATTCATGACACATGTGCAGACCTTCGTTTTTGTGCGTATCCCAGGTGTATGAGATGATGAATGCTGATTGTTTGTAAATTTTATGAGCAATTTTGTTCATGTGATTAGCATAAGGAAACAGCAATGAAAAAATACAGATAAAAAGAAAAAAAAGATGAATTCCGAAATGTTCCTGGAAATGTTCTTACGCACAGTTTATGATCAAATGTGATCGTACGCATGTTTCGTGAATGAGGCCCATTGTTATCATCACTTTTACCTACCTCCACCAACTCGTAATCACTGAATAGGGAGGAAAGTTATTGAATGCAAGTCAACAAAAGCCCAATGGCACCAACAGAGTTAATGAAGTATTAATTCAGGACTGTCCAGAAGCACGCAGCTGATTAGCATTAAAGGAAAAGAGTTCAGCAAACAGCAATGCTCAGGCTGGCCCTTAGAAGACCTTTATCGGGGGCAGAAAAAGCTTTATTAGATAAACAGTTTGGGACAGGGGAAAAACCATTACTGACCACAAAACAACCAGGGATCGATCATAAGCACATGGCAAATCGACCACCGATTAGGGATAACATTATAGGGAGAAGATGGCTGTGATGTCACCTTGTAGGCCATGAAGACCTGTGCCAATCGGCAAGTACACTGGTAACAACCAACAGAATGTCAACCGAATAACAGCGATTGGTGGATGCTGGAAATACAGCCGGAAAATTATCCACCGGTCACTGTTACCATTGTTACCAGTGTACTCTGTGATTGGTGGAGCGCAGAACTCCTCCCACTTTCTTCAGTGAGTGAGGTGACATCATGGCCGTGTCATCCCTAGTGCATTACCTCACATGCCTACAACCAGGTCACATGCACTTCCATCTCTTGCACAGACAGAACAAGAACAGAGAGAAGGTAGCAATGCAGGAGGCACACATTTTAAAAAGCTACATTGGCACTTCCACCAGGCTTATTTTGATGCAAATCTTTCTCAAATATACAACATGAGGGTTATTTCATCCCATCCCTGCGGCTCGAGACTCACTGTGGACAACTTTACCAGATGAAATGAACAGTCAACAAAAACGTTTTAGTTCGTTCGTTCACACAGAAATGGTTGAAATTGAGTGAATCGTGAATTGTGAGTAAATGGTGAATTGTTAAACAACTGAGTTTGTTTAATAATCCACGTGTGCACACTTGGAATGATGGTGAATTATTATTTTTTTTTTTTTTTTCTTGGTCCCTGCAGAATCTCCTTGAGTGTAGGCCCTACAGTAATGGAATAACCCCCATAGTGTGCAAGCTCTTCGGAAACAGCACAGCGGGCGCTACGCTTCGCCGTCAGCCTCTGAGAGAACGCTGTTTACCTCTGTGACCTGAGGTGCACCTGAGGTGACCTGCGGTATTTCTTGTTTTTGCTGTACGTGTCGTACATGTTTTACTTCTTGTATTTGCGGTGTTTGCTCTGTGGTCCTCGTCGACTTCTCCACAACATACTATAATAAATATGAAAACTCTGTTGATTTAAAATGGGACTCACAGGAGGGCATAATGAACAAAACGTACAATATAACTGCCTTTTCCAGCTCTGGAAACCACAAATGATATACAGTGCACTTCACTTACCTCTGTGACCAGTTGTACAAGAGCAAACAGAGAAAATGTAACCCTCACAATAGATTGACAGATTGTGCTCACACACACACACACACACACACAACACAACATTGTAGGGACAAGATGGCAATGATATCACCTTGTTTAAAAAAAAAAAAACAGAGTGAAGCTCTGTGCCAATCACAAATTGCTCCGGTAACAACCAACAGTATAATGTCAACATCGATTGGTGGATGCTGGAAATACAGCCAGAAAGTTTCAACCAGTCACCGCTGGAATTGTTACCAAGGTACTCTGTGATTGGTGGGCGTGAAGCTCCTCCCACTTTCTTCAGTGAGTGAGGTGACATCATGGCTGTTTCATCCCTAGTGCATTATACCACAGGCCTACAACCAGGTCACATGCACTTCCACAGACAGAACAAGAACAGAGAGCAGACAGGTAGCGATTGCAGGAGGCGCACATTTTAAAAAGCTACATTAGCATTTCTGTCAGGCTTGTTTTTACGCAAATATTTCGCAAATATACAACATGAGGGTTATTTCATCCCAACCTTGTGGCTCGAGACTCACTGTGGACAGTTTTACCAGATAAAATGAAAAGTTAAAAACTTTTTAGTCTGTTTATTCACACGTAAAATTGCTGAAAATTAGTAAATTGTGAATTGTGAGTAAATGGTGAATTGTTAAACAACTGAGTTTGTTTAATAATCCACGTGCACCCTCTTGGAATGATGGTGTAGGTTTTTTTTTTTTTGCGCCTGTGGAATCTCCTTGAGTGTAGGCCCTACAGTAATGGAATAACCCCCATAGCAAGCAAGCTCTTCGGAAACAGCACAGCGGGCGCTACGCTTCGCCATCAGCCTCTGAGAGAACGCGGTTACCTCTATGACCCGAGGTGCACTTGTGGTGACCTCTTGTTTTTGCTGTACGTGTCGTACGTGTTTTACTTCTTGTATTTGGGGTGTTTGCCCTGTGATCCTCGTCGACTTCTCCACAACATACTATAATAAATATAATAATAATGCATATAAGTTTATGAACCATGAGATAAGAGAGATACGTGCATAGACATGAGTAGCCATACATACATGCAAACGCACATACATTCTAGCTCAAACAGACACATAGGCATGGATTCAATCATTTCTCCTTTACCATGGGCTACAAATCCCTTCTGGGATTGTGGCCTTGTCGTGTCAGAAGGGCTGGGGTGGTTATATGAAAAGCTGTGTCATTGGGGGCTTATATGTCCCCCGGGAAGGGTCTCCCAAGGCGAACAGGTCTGGGGTGAGGACCCAGACAAACATGATACAACAGACCCCTACTAATGGTAAACAAACATAGAGCTCAGTTTACCCTGCTCGAAACAGGGTTATAGGGATCCATCCTGGGAGCCAGGCCTGTGGGTGGTGTCCACAGGCAAGGGCCTGGTGGCTGAGCTCAGCCCAAAAAGATTACGTGAAACAACAGTGTGGACCCACCACCCGCAAGGTTCAGGGAAGGGGTCGAGTGCAATGCCCGTTGGGCAGGGGGCAAAAATCAGGTAGATCCTTGCATCATCCGCCCAGACAATGGAAACTGATTCTTGGCACGTGGAACGTGACCTTTCTGGTGGGGAAGGAGCCGGAGCTGATGTGTGAGGATGAGAGGTACCAACTAGATATAGTTGGGCTCTCCTCTGCACACAGTGTCAGCTCTGGAACCAAACGTCTTGATTGGGGGGTTGTCTCTCTCCTACTCGAGAGTTGTTTAGGATGAGAGGCAATGGGCAGGAGTGGGGATACTCACAAGTCCCCGGCTGGTGGCCACTCGGAGTTTACTGCAGTGGACGAGAGGGTCGCGTCAATGTGACTGCATGTGGCAAAGAGGAAAACTTTGATTGTTATTTGTGCCTATGTGCCTAATAGCAGCTCAGAGTATTCAGCCTTCTTGGAGAAGATTGGAGGGGTGCTGGAAAAGGCCCCACCTACTGACTCCATTGTCCTACTGGGAGACTTCAATGGTCATGTTGGCAATGACTGGGAAACACGGAGGGGTGTGACTGGGAGGAATGGCCTCTCTGATCTGAACCCGAGTGGTGTTATGTTATTGGTCTTCTGTGCTGGTCATGGTTTGTCCATAAGGATCATGTTTCAACACAGGATGTTCAGAAGTGTACATGGTACCAGAACACCTCGGACTAAAGGTCGATTGTAGTTTCATCAGACCTGTGGCCATTTGTGTTGGACACATGGGTGAAAAGAGGAGCTGAGCTGTCAACTGATCACCATCTGATACAGACCAGGTAGGCCCAAATGTGTAGTGAGGGTCTGCTGGGAACGCCTGGCAGAAGAGTCTGTCCGGAAGGATTTCAACTCCCACCTCCAAGAGAACTTTCGCCGTGTCCTGAATAAGGTAGGGGACATGGAGTCTGAATGGACCCTGTTAAAAACCACTATTGTGGAAGCAGCTGTAGATATTTGAGGGGGCATGGGTTTGCCTATTGAGTCTACATGTGTTTTGGGGATTTGGAGAAGGCGTACACCGTGTGCTTCTGGGTTTCTTATGGGAGGTGCTGCAGGAGCATGGGGTGCCGGGGTTGCTATTGCTTGTCATTCGGTCCTCATACACTCGGAGCGAAAGCATCGTTTGCAGTCTTGCCATTGAGTCAAGCTCGTTCAGAGTGTGTGTCAGACTCGCCAAGGGTGCACTTTGTCTCCCCTCCTGTTCTTGGTATCCATGGACAGGATTTCAAAGCACAGCCGAGGTATGAAGTGTGTCCAGTTTGGGGACATGGTTGTGGCATATCAGCTGTTTGCAGATGACGTTGTCCTCTTGGCTTCATCGTACTGTGACCTTCGATGCGCACTCAAACGGTTTGAAGCTGAGTGTGATGTGGTCAGGATGAGGATCAGCACCTCCAAGTCTGTGGCTATAGTTTTCTCTCGGAAAAAGATGGCTTGTCCCCTTCAAGAGAAACTACCCCATGTGAAGGAGTTCAAGTATCTTGGGATCTTATGCATGAGTGAGGGAAAAAGAGATTTAGATTGACCACCATCTATGTGCAGTGGCCGCAGTATAGGTGATTGGTGGGGCGTGGAGCTCCTCCCTCTTTCTTCAGTGAGTGAGGTGACATCATGGCCCTGTCATCCCTAGTGCATTACCCCACTTGCCTACAACCAGGTCACATGCACTTCCATCTCTTGCACAGACAGAACAAGAACAGAGAGCAGACAGGTAGCGATTGCAGGAGGCGCACATTTTAAAAAGCTACATTAAGCACTTCTGTCAGGCTTATTTTTACGCGAAATATTTCTCAGATATACAACATGAGGGTTATTTCATCCCAGCTTGTGGCTCGAGACTCACGGTGGACAATTTTACCAAACAAAATTAACAGTTAAAAAAATGTTTTAGTTTGTTTTTTTCACACATAAAATCACTGGAAAAAGAGTAAATTGTGAATTGTGAGTAAATGTTGAATTGTTAAACAACTGAATTTGTTTAATAATCCACGTGCACCCTCTTGGAATGATGGTGTAAGTTTTTTTTTTGCACCTGTGGAATCAGTAATGGAATAACCCCCATAGCAAGCAAGCTCTTCGGAAACAGCACAGCGGGCGCTACGCTTCGCCATCAGCCTCTGAGAGAACGCTGTTTACCTCTGTGACCTGAGGTGCACCTGAGGTGACCTCTTGTTTTTGCTGTACGTGTCGTACATGTTTTACTTCTTGTACTTGGGGTGTTTGCCCTGTGATCCTTGTCGTCTTCTCCACAACATACTATAATAAATATAAAAACTCCATTGTTTTAAAATAGGACTCTCAGGTGAGCACAAGAAACACAATGTACAGTATAACTGCCTTTTCCAGCTCTGGGATGCAACCACAAATGATATAAAGGCCTTCTTCACTTCTGGAACCAGTTGTTGCACGAACACACAGAGAAAATGTACCCCACACAATACTGTAGTCTATGTGCAATAGATTGCCACACTATATACAGTAAGAGGTCATATATTAGTGTAGTGAATACAAATATTTTAAATCTATTAGAGTAGAAATATTAGATTTTTTAAATATTAGAACGGTATAAGTAGTCTAACCTCTGGCACACATTCACACACCCACATACACACGTGTGCACACACCAGCACGTACACACACACACACACACCTCAACAACTACATTGCTGAAAACTTTCCAGGGCATATGAAAACAGCACGTGCGTATGCTGCAATTGTTAGAAAGTACAATGGTATTTGTAGACTGGAATGCGGACAAAGAATCTAAAATTGGTCTGGTCACTTCGCAGTTGACTGGCAGAACCTCCTGAGTGTCTGTAAGAATATTTTGATGCAGGCTGACCTCAGGTCTATTCTCGTTTGTTGCTAATGTTATTGTCGCTGTGGGAAATAGAAGCAGCTATTGCTCAGGATCCAGAGCATCCCTAAAATACATGCCGGCAAAATAGATAAACAACTAGCTTAGTAGATTAACCTCTAGAAGCCATGTGTTTATTTAGACTTCAGGGTACTGGACAAAAAAATATTATTATACTATGAAGGTTTTTTTTTCCAACAGTAGCTTGTGACTGTTCTGAATTTATGAACTCTGGGTGATAGGATGTGAGTCATCTGCTATTTTAACATTCACCGGTCAAGCCATTGGTCTCAGATGAGACTCCAAACCTCTAAAAACACAAGCCATTGGTCTCAGATGAGACTCCAAACCTCTAAAAACACAACAGACGACTCCAAGAACATTCAGAAGCATCCTTTGGACTATCTTTTAAACAATTAACAGAGCTTCTCTCCAGATGCTTCTGTACTGTATACATATCAATATGCAACCAGAGCTGGAAAATAGTCCGCAAACCGAAATTACAGGTGGCCATGAGCAAAGGGCTTCTCTATTTGAATCTGCAAGGCTGTAGTGGGCCCAAACAGACGCAGAGATTTATTTTGCCCTTTAACCAGGCAGCTAAAGAGAATATAATGTGCTTGTTCAGTTTTTTTTTTTGCTGACCTCATAAACCACCCCCCACCCTCACCCTCACATGAGACCACAGGTATGGAACACTGTAAAGTGGGCGATTTCTGGCTTGTCCTCCCATAGATATCCATTTCTACCATAGATATCTATAATTATATACTGCATGTAGCTTTTGCTCTCTCAGGGTGCAGAGCTGGGATTTTTTTTTTCTCTTTCATCATAGAAATAAAGAGCTGAGCCAAATGTCTATGAAAACCAAATGATGTGCATCATCTGATACGCTTGATTACAGGGTGATGTACATCACAGAAATAATTTATGCATCCTGAATATGAACCACCTGCCCCCACCCCTCACCCCCCCACCCCCCCAGCAATGTCACTAAATGTGATGATAGTCCTCCTGACTGTTTATGCGGAACTCCCTGTACCAGGGATAAGAATACACCCGTTTTTTTCCCTTCACCACTTTAGACTCAAAGAGAGAAGCCACTTTAGCAAAGGCAAATACCTCAAAAATACCTCAATTACACATTTAAAAGTGTAGCTGAAAGATACATACAGTGAAACCAGAGTGTATTGGCTTTGTTAATATATTTCCCTCGTGGGATGGAGAAATTAATATTTTAAGCTAAAATATTACTGTCTTATAATAATTGCAATAAATTTTAAGGAAAATCCAAAATAACAATAAATGGATAGAATTCCCAAATAGAATTCCAGGACGAGCCTCATTCTTCATGCGAAGGGGGTCAAATTTGGCAAATAATTATTTTTCTTCTGCAAAGAATACCCCCCCCCCCCTTTAAAAAAAAAAAGCTTGCAATGAATAGTTAAATGTATCAATCACCAAAAAGACAAGTACGAGGCCAACTTTTAATCCAATTTCACCAGGAAATAAGAGATTAAACTGTTAGCCTTCTGTTTTCACTCGTTTGCTGAACAGCCAGACACATATTTTCATAATCGAAAATGAATGTCTGACAGTAAAATCATAAACACTGTGACTGCAGAAATATGAATACAGGTCACGAGAAAGCTGGGAAACTTCACAAAGAACTTTCAGTGCTGGGGTAGTGGCTATTGGAGAAGTAACCGTTTATTAATATCTAGATATATAAAATCTCTTATTGTATACCGGAACAACAGTGCACACATACTAATATCATTTTTGATGATTAGAAGCAATAAAGTACATTGGTTATGGTACTCTCTGAGTTAATCATTGAGAGCTGATCTGTTTTTTGATCTGAACAGTTTTTTTTAAATGTTATCTTTAAAGTATGCTGATTGTTTGTTTCGTGTAAGATGTGTGAATTGTAACGTGAGAGCATGTAGAGTAAATGCAAAACTGACGTTAGACCCAGTGATGGCAGTTCTGTATGAAGCTTGCGAGCGATCTGGACACAGTTCTGAATGGAAAACTAATCTCATTGTTAATATTAATTTTCTTCCTTTGAGAAAATGTTATCTTTAATAATGGGTGCTTCCATTCAGGTATAGAATTCTAAAATTATTTATGACAGTATAAGACATCTAGGCTAATTTGTAGCAGCAAATACACATTATTATATTACACAGTATTACTGGCATGTATAGTACATAAATCTTAGAAAACATACAGTGCCCCATAAGATCTTCAGTACATCATTTGCAAAATATTATGAGTTGAAGCCATATCAGTTAGGTTATGTGCTCATGTAGCAGGCTGGATCGTGGATATTTGTACTGAGCACTCAGTAAAATGCTGAGTGGCATAAGTTTTTATCATGAAAGATAAGAAGCTGGCTGATGGTGCCGGTGTGTGTGTGTGCGTGTGTGTGTGTGTGTGTGTGTGTGTGTGCCTGCAGGCTGGTTAAAAGGCTATAACAGCACCAGTAAAGCAAACTGAATGTTCTTTGAAAGCTGCGTTCTCTGAATGATGCGAGGTCTGGCCACTCTGTAGCCGTTGGTGATAAATGGCTGTTCATATCGTGTGGTGCGTCCGTAAAAGCGATGTACTGACCATCCTCTGGACAGAACCAAAGCTTACCTCCGTCACATACTCATCCTCAAACTCTTCATACTCCTCTTCATACTCTTCAACTTCCTCGTCAGACTCCATTACTGTAAGGTTTTGGGAGCACTAAACAGAGACATGACACTTCCAAACTCTGTCCCCCATTCCGTCAGAGCGCGCGCACACACACACACACACCCGCTTACACTTTTCACAAGCACCACAGGTCATTATCCACTCGCGTCCACATAAAGCCAGGAGACGACAGAGACTTTCAGGTCAAGCTGCGAGGAATAAAGGATTACATTTGACAGCCACATTCAGGCAAGTGTTTGCAGACTTGTTCACCGCCATTTTTCCTGTTATTAACCGACAGCTCAAGGACAGAAATGTGGGAGGCGTCCCGTATGTGAGACACACGTCAGTGGGCAAGGTCAAGGGAAACGAGAGCAGGACAGTTAAGACAGTTAATACCAGTTACAAATACCGGAAAACACCCGGAAACGCAGGGAAGCACAAGGAAACACAGGGAAGCGAAGGGAAGCACAGGGAAACACAGGACTGGGAAGCGTAGGGAAACACAGGGAAACACAGGACTGGGAAACGTGGGGAAGCACAGGGACATGTAGGGAAGCTTGGGGAAGCACAGGGAAACACCGGGAATGATGGAAGCTTGGGGAAGCACAGGACAGGGAAACGTGGGGAAGCACAGGATAGGGAAATGTGGGGAAGCACAGGACAGGGAAACGTAGGGAAGCACAGGGAAATGCAGAGGGAAGTATAGGGAAGGACAGGGAAGCACAAGACAGGTAAATTCAGGGAAGCACAGGGAAATGCAGACCACGCACAACAACACCACATTACACGTACCGTTTAAAGGAAAACTCCAACAGCAGTGATTCCCACAACTCTCCCAGCTGCAAAGGAGTCGCTCGCTTTCCGTTCACAAGAGTCCAAAAACCGATATTCCACTTATTGCGTTCCCTCAATCCTTCGAACCTAAGACAAAGACAGAAGTGTCACAAAAACTTATACCCTAAACTTATACCCTGTACTTCTTATATCCAAACCCTAATTCCACCAACAACAAAAAAAACTGGGACAAACCGGGCAGGGGCGGCAGTGTAACTCGACTAAACGTGAGACGCAGAGGTTTATTGGAGCCCCTCTGAGGCTGTGAGCTCGACACTCAAGATGCTCAGGGGACAAAGGGTCCTGGCGGAAGGTTCTGGACAGCTGCAGCCTGGCGCTCCAGCTATGCGCCATGAAAGCTAACGCCCAGCCCCCATTGGGGGGCTTTGTTTAGCTGGGTGAGCCACAATGCCTTCTGCGGGTGAGGGTTATATTTAGAGATCGGGCACTACCACCCCCCTTTTTTTTCGAAACCCGGTCTCGGATGATTTCCCTTTTTAAAAAAAATAAATAATAATAATACATCACAAAAAAAGAAGAAATAAGAAAATAAATAAATAAATCAAGTGGGTAAGATGTCACATCCAGCCCCCTGTTGTAAAGACTGAAGGAAGATCAGACTGACTGAGCATAACAATCCAAACCTGGCCTCTGAGATCCACAATCTGGGGAGTTTTAGAGACACCTCTTTAAAACAGAAGCCTAGCCAAATTACCATCAGTTGATTAAAGTCCCTGCCAATTACAGCATCCAATTAAGCCCAATTAAGCAATTAAGACTCTCGAGCAGGAAGGAAGACCAAAAAACCAGCATTTCTCCAGTGAAAACCATTAGGTTACAGAGTTGCCACCCTGACCTGCTGCAATTGCAAAGCCCTAATGAAGGCACCAGCTGGTGAGGATGCCTGAACGGGCCTCTGGGTCTGTCCAGGTGATCCGAACCCGGTCCTGAGGAGAAAAAGTCCAAACCCCAGCCATGCAGGAAGAGCACAGAAGAGAAGGAGCTGTTTGCTTACCAGGTATCTCACGGATAAAACAGTGTCCCAAAGCCGCCAGAGCCTCTCCAACTCTTCCCCTCCCGAGAAGCAATGGACTATCGGTGCATTACTGCATCCACTCCTCGATTATCATGTGGTCCATCCGACCAATCAGAGAACCACTCGCTCAGGTTTCACAATCTAAATATACATTGTGATCCCCCTTTGAACCAACCACCTGTTCATCAAATCCATAGAGAAACAAATATTAGGAGGAATGACCAGAGGTGGGGTGGTGGGGGGGGGGGGGGGGTGGGGGTGGGGAGGGACAGTGTGAATTGGTATCTGAGGAACAGGCCAGGCTGGAGATGGTGACTGTGGAGATGGAGAGTGCAAGGGGGGGGGGGGGGGGGGGGGGGGGGTGCATCTAGACTAGGATCAGGACAATCCCAGCAGTGGGACCTTCTGAGGTCATCTAGTAGTGGCCTCAATTTCAGGCTGGTATTTGCACTTCCTCTAAAAGCAAGTTACCGAGAGATCTAAGGAAGTATTAAATAAAGTTTACCACATGTACTTAAAACCGTTCGTTGTTTTCGAAAGGTACTCCAGGTTTGCGGCTTCAAACAGATGGTTTTTCCTAATTATGTGGAGGATTTGAAAGATTCCTAAAAATGTAATAGTCCTTCAAACGTCTCAGTGCTAGTGCTAAATATATGTTATGAGTCGAGCACTGTAAGCTCTGTCAACCTCCAAATGTCACCCATTTCACTCTCTGGGATGTGTGTGTTTTGCATTAAGACAACTGTCTGAATCCATCGCCACGTCTGTCCCAGAATGGGGGAATTTCTCCAGTGAACAATGTTCCCGTTTCGCTGGCTTACACCTTGCAGATGGCTGGGAAGGGGGGGGGGGGGGGGGGATTTCATGCACGAGTTCTGCTGACCAGTGAAAGGCAAGAAACATGCCTTTGCAGTGAGTGTACCGTTAGTGTGCAAACAAAAACAGTTGCTGCAATGATACACACACACACACACACACACACACACACACTTTAATTTGTTACACCTATATTTCTTTAGGTCTTGTAAAACGAAAAGTTCATCTGAATGAACCTAAAAACGTTAAAAAAAGCTTGAAAATATGGCTGTAACAAAGTGAAGTAAAACTGTTCTCAGTGTATGATAATGAAGTGTGTATATATATATATTTATATATATATATATATATATAAGTATTTAGGAGCGAGGTTAAAAATACATCAATGATGACTGCTTCCATCTGTGATGGTGGAGGTATGGCTATCCCAGTAGACACCTCGTTCTCCGGGGATTTACTGCCCGTGAAACTCAAAGCCTTCGAGACGTCGGAGGAGGACTCTCCTTCACGCCGCCTCGGGTGACGGGTTTCTGACGGGTCGCCGCGTGTTGTTTCTCTGACATGTCGCCTCCCGTGTCTTCTGCACTTCCACACGTCACCACTGGAGGGGGGCGGGGGAGCAGTGGAGCTGATTGACAGGCACACGTGCCGCCCCCTTTGCCCCCCCCCCCCCCTTCCCAAACCGGGGCAGGGTAATCGCTCCAGCGCGGGGATGACTGGACCCAGATCGTCCTTCCCACGCGTTCAAAACCAAGGCCAGCGAGAGATCAGCTGTCCTGCTGTATTATGGTCTGCAGCTCTCTGGTGTCTAAAGCATGTGACCCCCGGAGCAGCAGTGAGTGCAGGAATGCTTGTAAAACGTTGTGGTGGCAAACCTGCCACATTCACCGTTTTTTAAATGTGTTTTCAAACTGTTAAATTCAACAAATTAATCACAATCACGCATTAAAATGTGTAGAAATGTTTAATTTTGTACCCTGCAGAGCTTTTGTCAAGTTATTTTCACTTCAAAACCTTTGCATGCCACTGTTTGCCTACAGTGGGAACATCATCACCAAAACTCTGGAGGACTAGCCTGGATAAAGGACAAATCTTGATTTCTGCTGTGACATGAACACGGTAGGGTCAGAATTTGGTGTAAACAGCATGAATCCATGGATCTGACCTGCCTTGTGTTAATGGTGTAGGCTGCTGGTGGGGAGTATTATTTGGCACACATTAGGACCTTTAGTACTAACAGAGCATCATTTGAATGCCACAGCATACCTAAGCATTGTTGAGGACCATGTGCATCCCTTTATGGCCAAAATCTACCTTTTTCAAATGGATACTTCCTGCAGAGTAATGCGCCATGTCACAAAGCATGACATCATTCAACCTGGTTCCACAAACATGACAGTGATTTCAGTTCACTCCAGTGGCCCTCACAGTCCCCAGATCTCAGTCCAATAGACCACCTTTGGGATGGGGTGGAGCGGGATGTTCGCAGCATTCACTTGTGGCCGAAAATCTGTGGGAACTGTGTGATGCTGCTGAGTCAGCATGGACCAAAATCCCTGAGGAATGTTTCCAGCACCTTGTGAATCCATGCTGTGAAGAAATCAGGCAATTCAGGAGGCAAAAAGCGGTCCCACCCAGTCCTGGGCAGATGTGCCTAATAAAGAAAAACGAGGCCACTGAGTGAATATTATTATATTAATAAATATAATTATACGTGTGTGTGTGTGCGTAATTAATGGTAATTACAGGTAACACCATTACGATAGCAGGACTGTTGCACCCTTGGAATCAGTGTGAAAATACTCCTGATAATTAGTCACGGGGAAAATATAACACTGACCAGTCGAGTAAAAGACACCACTGACCCAGCTACAGTACGCTGATGACGCCTGGGTTGAGATGATAATTTCCACTCGCGCTGGAACAAACAGGTCTCGTAAAAAAACGCTGAGTTCAGTTCTAAATGTGGCCAAATGAGCGACATCACAGCAAGGACATCTGGAGCACCGTCGCCCAGCGCTGTGACACACACAGACACGTTTAACTCACAACAACACAAACACCAGCACCTGTCAGAATCCAGCGAGTCACCTCTCAGAATCCAGCGAGTCACCTGTCAGAATCCAGCGAGTCACCTGTCAGAATCCAGCGAATCACCTGTCAGAATCCAGCGAGTCACCTGTCAGAATCCAGCGAATCACCTGTCAGAATCCAGCAAATCACCCGTCAGAATCCAGCGAGTCACCTGTCAGAATCCAGCGAATCACCTGTCAGAATCCAACGAATCACCTGTCAGAATCCAGCGAGTCACCTGTCGGAATCCAGCGAATCACCAGGCAGGAATGGGTCTTTCGGGCGTGAAGTGGGACACATCGCACACCTCATCACAGATCTGGATTCAGTGTCGCAATCGGACCTCATGTTTTTCAAGGTCTCTGTTAATTTAATTAAGCTACATTTTTGGTCTTTCTATCAAGAGGATGCACTTGATAAGCAGAGATATTTTTACATTGTTGTCAGTCTCGGAGGGGAATATTATTCATGCATGACAGCACAAAGCAAGTAAGTTTATCCGAGATATAGTAAATGAGAGGGAACTGTCAAAAATGTCAAAGATTTCAGATTCAAACTAAGCTACGTTTTCCACCACGCAGCTGTATTGCTGTATTATCATTTTGACCCCCACATCAAACAGTTTAAGCAAAATAAAACTGGACAGAATTTTCAAGCTGGTAAACATTAAAGATAAATCAGTAAGTAAACAAAGTAACAAAAAAAAAAACATAACTAAACTCAGTAATGTATGCAAGATAACACATAAAAACCAAAGATTTTATAATAAAAGCAATCATGTTACTGTACAGTAATTATTACAGGATATAAATCTTCATCCTCCTAAACAGACACTGCAAACCTTAAACCATTTCTGCAATTCAAGTCACTGTGATTGGTGTGAACATAATCCATTGAGCTGAGTTAGTCTTTTAAATGACCATAAACGAGTGCCTCAGCAGTTTCCATCCATCCATCCATCCGTTCGTTTCCTTCCAAGCAAAGACACAAGAACTGCTGAACTGATTCACTTAAACCTCGGCTGAAAGCACACCACTTCAGTTTTCTATTTCAGAGCTAAAGTACTTACCCAGCTGTCTTCTTGACCTTTGCGCACAGAAAGGTACAATTTCCAGCTGCTAATCTGCCAATTCCAATGCCGTTACCTGTTTACTGCTGGCCTGCTCAGACCTGGTTTCACAGGCGAGATGGGGGTCGGTGCAAATAATAAAACAGATAATTAGCAGTAAGTAAATCAGCTGGATGACCCAGGCCTAATTTCTCTCTCCGAAGTAGATGACCAGCACTTTGGCCAACTGGTACGTTCAGTTTGTTTCCAAGCAGCACCAAGTACATGAAAACGGGAAGAAGAAAAAAACATCCTTCAGTGACCAGAATTTGGTGATCGAGATCGAGTTCTCAAATTTCTCAGAGAATGTTCATACTCAGAAAAAACTTTCAAACTTCCAGTTTGAGAATGCTGCAATTCACACTTCAAATCTCATTGAAATATGATTCTATGCTAAAACTTCAAAGAATAAGGCAAGTGCACTCTCAAATAAGTTAAAAATGGCCCATACATTTGGCTAAACGTACATTTTTTCGTTCTCACATACTCACCTTCAACGATCAAATCAGGTGTCATGGCACCTATTTAAGCACATTTCCAGAATATTCCATATCCGTAAGATCAGACAGAGCTTGTATATTCAACTCCAAACACATCGTACAGCTCAGAGAAAGAAACTCAAATAGGGGAAGGAAATTTTGGCTCAGCCACATTCAGCAAACTAACTTACCAGCATAGACGAACGTTACAGGAAAAAACACACACACACACACAGATACACACACACACACACACACAAACACACACACACACACACACACACACACACACACACAGATACACACACTCAAAACCATAACAGATAAAAAGACTTTATTTCATAGAACTTTACACGACCGGAAAAGGTTGGATCGGCTCTCATTCTTTAGTATAATCACTTCAGCGCAGAAGAACTGAAGGGTTCGGATGCAGGCACAACAGTTATGCTAAATACTGTACACACAGGCCAGTACCACCCCCCCAGCGCTGGGCCAATACTGCACAGGCTGCTGGGAGCTGGGGCAATACCAGGGGGCAATACCAGGGGATCCATGTCCCCAGAGGAGTCCGCTCAGTCCCAGCTCTGCACCCAGTCTCTGGAGGGTAACCATGGGGGGGGGGGGGGGGGGGGGGGGGGGGGGGGGGGGGGGGGGGGCACAGAAGTTGCTTTTCGTGGGGCAGTCTGGGAGAGAAAGTCTCTCTCTCTCTCTCTCTCTCTCTCTCTCGCTCTCTCTCTCTCTCTCTTAGTTTTTGTTCACAGTTCGCTGTCCGTAATAAATAACCACCAGCCCCCCCGCAGCGTCGCCGGGGGGGGGGGTCATCCTCCCCAGAGCGCGCTCAAACCCAGGGGTCCAGTACCGCCGTCCGGGGTCAGAGGTCATCTGACTCGCAGCCGTGACATCATCCACTCCAGGCCCTGACACAATCTGCAAGCAGAGGAGACGGGGGGGGTCAGAGGTGAGGTCAAAGGTCGCGGGGGAAACTGCAGCCTCGTCGTTGCGTCTGCATTCTCAGCTCAGTACTAGCTCACTCAGGCACTGCACTCGCCCAGAAGGAACTTCTCAGAATTCATTTTTTTTTAAAGGAGCAGGGGCATCCACATATTTGTAATTTGTCTGTTACTATCAAACCATGCAAAACCGAAATATCCATCCGTAAGAAGAGCTAGCTGAGCCTCATCATACTATTTTCTGTCCGCCCCTGTTCTGTTCTCCTTTTCTCACGAGTGTCTCCTCCCACTTCCTGAACGCCACCCTCTGTGTTTGTCTCTCTGCCGCTCCACCATCTCGTGCCACAACCTCCTCCCACAATTCCCCTGGATTATTCGCGTCAGTCACACGGCACAGTTAGATGCAGGGGGGTCTGTAAGTGCTGCGGAATGCAGAGTGGGGTTTCCCCCAGTAACGGCCACACCGTGCAGAGGCCAGTCCAGATTTCAGGGTGATTTAACAGAGGAATTAGCAGCAATAGCCCTGTCAGGGTCACAATGCTGTTTCAGTGACCAGATACTCAACTCATCCGAGACCCAAATGTCCCAACGCCCCCTTTTCACTACAACTACTGGAGTTCAAATTCAAACGCTAGGCTGCTTCCTCCTGTTTGTATCCGGTCACTGTGAACACATGACGATTCAGCAGCGTCATGCTGCACAGTGAGGGAGCACAAAGCGCTGAAAAGGTGCATGTGAATCTCCTTGTAAAAGCAGAGGGATGTTTTGGCTGTAGGCTGCCACTCTCTCTCCACTTCACCTTGTACACACACTGACCTCCCTCGACCTCCTGACCTGTCCTTCCCTAATCCTCCCCATCAAACCCCTGTAACCCCCGTGTGACCCCCGACCCCTCTCACCCCTCGCCGGTGAGGGCACAGCAGGCCTGGATGTGCCACTGGTGGTCCTTGACGGAGGTGAGCTGCAGGCTCTGGGAGATCTCCGCCACGCTCATGCAGCCGCGCACGTCCTGCTTGTTAGCGAAGATGAGCAGGCCCGCCTTCTTCAGGTCCTGGAGGAGGGGAGAAGGGAGGCGGGGCTTATTCATGCATCCAGAGTGTGGCAGTTTAGAATGTTGTTTTTTTTTCCAGAATTCCAAAGTCAGTGTTCCAGAACTTCTCTGCTTTCAGTCGCCAGGAGCGATTGCGACATCATCATTAGAATATAAAGCACCCAAGGGCCAGGTTTTGACACAGTAGCTTCCAAGAAACATCACTTGACAATCTGTTAAACATGCAGTACTATTGCAGTGTGTGTGTGTGTGCGTGCGTACGTGTGAGCATGTGTGTGTGTACCCCATTATTTTCCAGCAGTATCTGCATGTAAAATACTGCAGTGACAGCTGAAAGCACCGTGTAATAAGCAGACTGTAAACGCTGCTTCACTAAATGACAGATTGATTTACTGATTCGCTGATTTACTGATTCACTGATTCACTGATTTACTGAGCGTAACGCAACGCAGAGACTCACCTCGTGCGCCAGCATTTTATAGAGCTCCTCTCTGGTCAGCGTGATGCGCTCTCTGTCCGTGCTGTCCACCACAACGATCACAAACTGCGGGAAGCAAGAGCACGGCACTAGGGTTAGGAGCTGAAGGGTTAACACCTGTTTATCCATCTTATTATTATTATTATTATTATTATTTACATTGTATTTTACAGGTCAGTGAAGCATTCTGCTTCTCAATACTGCTGGTAATCTTCAGTCTGATAGGGGCTGCTGAGTAATCATGTGAGTCAGAGCCCATCACAGGCCAGCCTGTACTCAACTCCCACAGGCCTTCAGTAAAACAGCAGACACACACACACAGACGCACGCGCACACACCACACACACACACACACACACACGCACGCACACACACACGCGCGCACACGCGCACACACCACACACACACAGATACACACACGCACACGCAAGGACACACACACACACACACACACGCAAGCACACACACACACGCACACGTGCACACACACATACTTGCATGCATGCACACACACGCACACACACATGCACCCCCCTGTCTCACACACACACACACACACACACATGCACCCCCCTGTCTCACACACACACACACACACGCACACACACACCTCTGTGTTGGTGTAGTAGGTGTTCCAGGAGGAGCGCAGTGACTCCTGGCCCCCGATGTCCCACATGAGGAAGTGGGTGTTGTTGACCACAATCTCCTCCACGTTGCTGCCTATGGTCGGGGAGGTGTGCACCACTTCATTCATAGAGCTGGGGACCGGGAGGGACGCGACCGTTAGCGTCCATGCGCACGCAACGTAACAGAGCAGCAGTGTAGTATAACAGGTAAGGAACTGGTCTAGTGAAGTGAAGGTCACAGGTTCGATTCCTGGTGAGTTCTACCCCCCAATGTACCCTTGAGCAAAGTACTTAACCTGCATTGCATCAGTATATATCCAGCTGTATTAATGGATGCAATGTGAAATTTGTCTAATTCGCTCTGGATAAGAGCGTTTGATAAATGTCTGTAATGAAATGCAATGTAATGCAACATAACAGTCCTGTTCTCTGCTACTGTCAGAATCCACAGGGTATTCCTTCTGTCATTTTCACTGTAAATCCAAAAGACACATAAACTTTCACCGCATATACAAGCTTGTGCAATGGGCTACATTCCATTGCATGCGAGGTCCTACAAGGTCTTGCAACACGATATTTTATTTATGCTTGAGACGGAAAACTGTAGCAGTATTTCTCAACAGGACATTTCTTGGGGTATTTCTCAAGAGGAAATTCTGAAGGCGTCTTTGAGCTCATTTCTCTTGCTCAAAAGCCCCTGCGGCCCCCTAGTGGACACATGAGGAATGAACATCATTTTACTGCAGGTTGCATTATTTCAGTCACACCTATGTAATGAAACACAGAATACCACAGAATACTCACAACTGGTACAAGATGGTGGTTTTCCCCGCATTGTCCAAACCCACAATGATGACTTTGTGCTCTGAAAAAAATTAGAAAAACAATATAAGGGTGCAGAATCTAGCTGCACAGATTCCCATTTTCTTTTCTTCGCAGGGCGAAGCTGCTTCCTGGTCTGACCAGGAGCCGTTAGAAACAGTACTTTTCACTAAAAGTGGATGTTCATTCCTCCTTGCCTGAGTGAGCTCATGACATTTACGCATTTTGAACGGAGAAGAACAGTTTAACTGGCAAACTGTCAGCAGCAGCTACACTGCATCTCTGTTGATTTTTAGTAGATCCCTATCCTACAGTGTTGCCACTGAAAACATTAGTCAGGAGCCGACACACACACAAACACACACATAGCCCCCAAACACACACACACACACACGCACGCACGCGAACGCACGCACGCACGACACACACACACACACACACACTCACACACACACACACACGCACGCACGCGAACGCACGCACGCACGCACACACACACACACACACTCACATACACACGCACACGCACACACACACGCGCGCACGCATGCACACACACGCACACACACACACTCGCATACACACTCACATACACACGCACACGCACACACACTCGCACACGCCCACACACATGCACACGCACGCACACTCGCACACGTGCGCACACAGACAGAAAAAAACACGAGCTGGATTACCAGTGGACTGCCCTTCCAGTGCAGACTAGCGAGACAGAGAGAGGGCTTGAGGCCTCAGTTCCAGGCCCAGGCCTCTGAGCTGCAGCTGAAGCTGAAGCTGCAGACTGAGCGTGCACACGTGAGCGCGTGTCACTGCCCAAGACTGCGCAGCTAATCCAGTGTGCACCCGAGTGACAAAGGGCTGTGATGTGTCGCATTTCAGGACAAATGTGACGGACTCCCGGATTTCACAGCATTCAGCGGCGCCGTTTCTCCAGCGCTGTGGCTGAGCGGGATCCTCGCTCTCTCACTTTCATTTTACGGCACGAGCGGCTCCGTTCTCTACCAGCCCCGACTGCCCGGCAGGAACCAAAACCAGAACCCGAGTTCCTGGAGGTGGAAAACCAAAACAATTCCCGAATTCCAGAACAACTTCCAGAGTTCTGGAAAAAGCTCCCGAGGGTTCTGGAAAAGGGTTCTTCTGGTGGAAAGGGGGCTAAAGTTATCCCGTTCACACTCAATTCAGTCAACTGTTGCCCTTGAACAGGAAGGGCTATGCTTGTGACGTTCGGGGAACTGGGGGGGGGGCACAGGGGCTAATCTGGTGTGCCTGTGAAAGAGGCCAGCGGACCTGCATTGGGTAGAGCGCTAACAGAGTGAAAGAGAGATGTCCAGCCTCGCTCCTCAGACAGGGTCAGGGGAGAGCGTCCATCGTGCTAACGGATAACGATCTAGAGCAGGGCTGCCCAACCCTGTTTCTGGAGATCTCCCGTCCTGTAGGTTTTCACTCCAACCCTAACAGAGCACACTTCATTCAAACAGCTAGAGAAGTGTTGCCCAACACTGTTCCTGGAGATCTGCCATCCTGTAGGTTTTCATTTCAAACCTAATAATTTGGCACACCTGAGTCTCCTAATTATCAGCTCAATGAGATCTACACCTGTTGAACGAGGTGTGCTTTCTAAGGGTTGGAGTGAAAACCTAGAGGACATTAGATCTCCAGGAACAGCCCTGCTCTAGCCGTAGAATGAGGTGTGCTTTGTTAGGACTGGAATGAAATCTCACATGATGCTAAGATTTCCAGGAAGAGGGCTGGGCAGCCCTGCTCTGGTTGTAAAATGAGGTGCGCTTTGTCAGGGCTGGGAGGAAATCCCACAGGACGTTAGATTTCCAGGAACAGGGCTGGGCAGCGGTGCTGTAGGGTAACGGGATGAGTTGGAGCGGGAGTGAACACTTCTGCCGCAGGCTCCTTCTGAGTAAAGGCCGGGACTGGGCGGAGGTGGGCGGAGCCAAACTCTGCTTCGCCCCTTACAGCTGCGCAACAAGACCACGACGAGAAGAGAGAGGAGACTAATCGAGAGAGTAAACGAGGTGTGAATAGAGACAGTCCTGACATAGCCGTTCAGAGAAACGGGCCTTCATTTGAACGCATCAGCCGAAATAGAAGATATGAAACTGGAACCAGCACCGTAGCGCCCCCCCCCCCCCCCTGGGCATTGTGTCTCCACTGGGGCATATCCATTACGCAGTGCCCAAGCGCAGTTTAGCCACGGCCTGTTTCAGCCAACGCGAGCCCTGGCTCTCAGTCAGCTCGCTCAGGAGAGAGAGCGGAGCGGAGCGGGTGGTTAGCCGTGGCGCTACCCGAGCGGCTGGCTGCCATACGCTACCGTCCGCCGCCGCGCGTCCGCGCGTCCACAGAACAGCTGCGGGGCTCCTCTTCCCAAAAACACGCGCCAGGAGAGTCGCATTCGGTCTCCCAGGAGACCGCGCTCCGGATCAGCCAGTCACATTATCCCATTAACACCTAGCAGCATTGCCCACAATGCACCACAGCTAAGCGGTTTCTTGATCGCAGGTCATGCAATCTTTTAAAAAAAGTCAAACTCTGCTCTCTGTTCTCTGGGGATGAGGGGGTGTGGGAGGAGCCTGGGGGAGGAGCCAAAATTAGAACCCCCCGTCCCAAGGCCAGGCAGAATGGGACACCACCACCCCCTCCGACAGCACCTACAGCCGCAGCACATCTCTGAATAAACAGTGTCCCGGGCTCGTACCCTGTCGTCTGACAGAGTGGAACAGGCAGTGTGGGAATTTTGGGCGTTACTGTCCCTGACCCGCCCCGGGGGCCAGAGACAGACCAGCTCTGTGTGTTACACGTGACTGACTGCAGGGTAGAGTCAGTCTGCCAGAAAAAAAACCAGCAAACCTGTAACAAGGGGACAGCACTTTGCGCTGTAACTTCTAATTAGGCTAACCATAATTTATTAATTTTGTGTATGGGTTATATCATGTAACTGAAATTATTTTAAAAGAAAATGCCTCCTTGTAAAACATAGCCTAAATGCAATTTTACTTATGAATTGAGTAGCATCAACTTCAAAATGGAATAAGTCATTAGCAAAATCAGTGACTCTTAATGATAAAAAGAGTAAAAGAACCGTAACAGTAAAAGACCAGCGACAACTTGAACAGATGATGCGGTCTGACTCAGTTTATTCAAGGCAATCGGCTTCTTCAAAGCTTTGGTTTGGAGTAAACTTCTGGGTTGTGCAGCGTGCCAAGACTGAATACTCTGTTTGTCCACCTATTGTGGGCGGCGGTATGTATGCTACCACAGCTCCTGTGTGCTCAGCTGAATCCATTATTTACACACAGATAATCATGCATGCGTATAAATATCTGTGTGTACACATACACACACACACACACACACACGAGTGGGTGTGTGCGTTCTCTATCAGATTTATCTCACGCACCTCACAAAACCTGAAATATCAAACTGTCAAAACTACCAGGAAAGGAAAGCTTGTGCACAAGGGAGTGTCACTGATGACAGTCCTTATAGCCAGTAGAGAGGTGTACATTATATACTGCACAGTAACAACCACTGACTGGTCCTTATAGCCAGCAGAGCAGTGTGCATTATATACAGCACAGTAACAAGCACAGACTGTGGTCCCTATAGCTTATAGAGCAGTGTGTATTATATACAGCACAGTAACAACCACTGACTGGTCCCTATAGCTTATAGAGCAGTGTGCATTATATACAGCACAGTAACAACCACTGACTGGTCCCTATAGCTTATAGAGCAGTGTGCATTATATACAGCACAGTAACAACCACTGACTGGTCCCTATAGCTTATATAGCAGTGTGCATTAGCCTATATACAGCACAGTAACAACCACTGACTGGTCCCTATAGCTTATAGAGCAGTGTGCATTATATACAGCACAGTAACAACCACTGACTGGTCCCTATAGCTTATATAGCAGTGTGCATTATATACAGCACAGTAACAACCACTGACTGGTCCCTATAGCTTATAGAGCAGTGTGCATTATATACAGCACAGTAACAACCACTGACTGGTCCCTATAGCTTATAGAGCAGTGTGCCTTATATACAGCACAGTAACAACCACTGACTGGTCGCTACAGCCAGCAGAGCAGTGTGCATTAAATACAGCACAGTAACAACCACTGACTGTGGTCCCTATAGCGAGTAGAACAGTGTGTATTGTCAATAGCACAATATCAGCTACAGGAGTGACCTGATTAAATGACAGACAGCAGGATAAAGGTACGGGGCACCAGGTTTAAATGAGGAGTACATTGCAGATCAATGTTTATGTTGACAGATGTTCCTATCCACGCTCCTGTAGGGGGTCAAAGGTCGTTCAGACTTGGCTACACTACTCAAAGTCCATTTTTATAGACAGTCACGGACTCCCCACCTCTGTGTGTGAGGAGACAGAAGTCCTGTCACGAGCTACCACTGGCCAGTCTGCTTGTTTTCTGGACCACTGCATCAGGAGGACACAGGGTCTGATGACTGAGATCAAACTATGCACTTCCATGAACCCCAATCCTAACCAGTCTCTAGGCCTACTACGCCTAAGGAAAGCCATGTGAAATCCAACAGCACATTTACTCAGGGGCACTTCCCACTCCCAGATACAATGAGGGCTTACCTCTTTCGCCCCCCCCCCTCCCCCCCCCCCCCCCCCCCCAAAAAAAACCTCCCAGTGTCCACGTAGGTTTCCACCGGGTACCCAGGCTTCCCCCCACAGTCCAGCCCAAACCCATACACTAAGGGGCTTAGGGACCATGGATGTCAGGTTGTGACTGTAAATGAGAATTTGTTCTCAAGTGACCACCCAGGTAAAATAAAGGTCTATAATAATTATGTGCTTAAATCCTAACTGGCACGGGCACAAGCTGTCACTCCATCTGTACGACTTGTTTGGAACCCGAAACTATATTTTAGCAGAACTTCAGCAGCAGGTCAGAGCAGCTGAAACTAAATCCATCACACTGGGTCAGATTAGAATGGACAGAACGTACGCACACAAACACACACACACACACACACACACACACACACACAGACACACACACACACACATTAACACACACACAGCTAGGTCAGGTCAGAGTCGAGCAGGCTTCATTTGACCTGAGGCCAAGGATCGACATATTCAACAGAGCACACAGCAACAAAAATATAATACAGGAAGCATTAACAATTATTCCCCACAAGCAGAGCATCTATTCAAACCCTGACAGTGCTCACAAAAAGTCCCCAGAACTACACAGGCCTTAATGGTCAAAGCACACTGCAATTCTGCCGAAATGTGGACCTCATGGGGCTATCACTGAGCGAAAGAGCCAGAATCTCAGCGAGATTGAATGTCAGTTTGGACAAAAATATTCCCACTTTCCTGAAATTTTCCACAAAGATATATCCTATACAGGAATGACATTTGCTGCATGTCTGAAATTTTGAAATTGGCCACTTTGTACCAACAACATCCTGGTGTCATTATAATCCTAACTGGGTGTTCCAAATGATTAATTTAATAATGACTTTGTAGTTGTTTTTGTACAGTACTTTGCATATGTACAGTATACAAACATTACAATATCTGAAGATGCAGAGATTGGACCAAACATGCACTGAACTACAAGCATCTCAAAAATGTATTTCTCACCCAAATTTCAAATACGCATTGCTTTGGTTATACTGAGGATATAAAATGTCCTCCAAAAAAAAGATTTAACATGTTAAGAGCAATGCAGTACCTCTACGCTGCCGGTCATGGTGAAAGCTGGTGAGCCATTGGCAGGGGACTGTGGTGCTACGGCTTAAGCTGAGTGAAACTGAGTAAAAGGAACATCTACACTCACAGATTTTAAATACAAAATGCAGCCACTAGGGCACCAAATGCAGGCATTAGGACCCGTAATTTTCTCTAATGGCAACGCGTTCTAACAGCCGCTCAGTCAATGCACGAGCAGGCCGCTGTTTTCTGGTAAAGCAAAGCACTATAAATGTACGAGCAAACATTTTTTTTTTTTTTTTTAAACGAAAGAAGAAGTACTGCTACCAGACAAAGGGCATTTGACCACTCCACATAATAGAGGAACAGGGCCAAAGACCCTGGCGAGATTCTGATTGTTTTAAGAGCTGTCTGCTATTTTAAAAAAGGACAGAAAGTTCTGCCTTCTAAGCCCGCATAGTCAGCGCAAGAGCAGGTGTACAGGAAGCGGAAGGAGACAAAAAGATTAAAGTATCTTGAGTTCCTGGAATTATAATAAAGGTATACGGTGTCAGTTCAGGACACCAACACCAGTTCCGTTCCACAAAGGTCTTAAACAAACCACAGGAACACACCACAACATAAAAACTGTAAAAGAATGAGCTGTGCCAGTATGACCAACACCTTTGTCTGGACCAGTTACCTTTCCTAAGGAAACTGGAGCCCGGGCTCACATGAGACCAGCATGGAAACACTCCGGAGTCCGTGATTGGACAGGTGCATGGAAGGCTGGCGGTTCACAGAGGACATATCATTCATAATGGATGAGCACATATCGCATGCTCCTGCCTGTGGCCCTGCACCAACCCAGGGAAAAACATGCTGGGCCTCAATGCTTCTCCAGCACGCACAGAAACTGAAAAGGCCAACTGTAATGCCTGCAGAGTGGCAGACCAGCACAATGGCATCCTTATCGGAAAGCAACAAAAGCTGTTTAAAGGGCAGGATTCATTAAAAGCACAAAACAAACAACAACAACAACAACAAAAAACACATTTTCTACATCCTTCCTTGCTTTAGTTACTGCGGTCTTAATATGCATGTATACTGGTGTGCATGCAAGTGTGTGTATTTGGAGTGCACTGATGAAATGTGTATGCATGGGTATATAGGTGCAAAAACATATGAATATGTATGCGTGTATATATTTGTGGTATATATGGATATTTTTGTGTACGGTGACAGTGTACATGTGTTTCTGTGTTCTAGAAATTAGCCAGAGAACAAGTTTTTCATTGCATTAGAATGCACTACTTGTAATGCACATGACAATAAAATTACTTGAACTTGTGTGCTGAGAACGTCTAATGTTTTCATTCCAAACTACCCCACTGTGAACTGGAACCAGCGAAACTATTCATGAAATGCGAACCAGGAAACAGCATCTCACAACCTTTACAAAAAGCAGGACATCCAGTTTCTGCAGCTATCGAGTTCATAAATAGTAGACAATAGATGTAAGTCTATTTCCTATTTTCGAGGATTTCAGAGGGTGCTTCTGGTGTATCTGCATGTCCCGTAGATTTGATAGATGAGGATTGAGGAAATGAACTACAGAAAATATTTTGGTTTTTTCCACACGTTACACAGACAGACAGCATTTCATTTCATTTCTACTTTTTTGGAGAGCACAACACACTTCCTCTCTTAATGTCGGTCTCCAGTTAGAGGTGTCGACCACTGCAATTTACGCATGTGGATAATGGCTCCATGCGTAAACTGCAGCCCCTGAATTAGCTAACTAAAGTTAGCTTTCATAGAATACTCGAGCGGAACCAAATAAGTTAGGCTAGCCAGCATTGTTATGGCCAGACGCAATTTAACGGATGCAACTAAAGATGTGTTTTTGACTTAACATTAGGCTGCCATTAACATTTCACGTCATGCTGACTGTAAAAAGTACGTTAGTATACAGACTCACTTTAAACTCTTATAACGTTACTGTAAATTGTTAGCTAAAATGTTCACAGTGTTTACGCTATGAAAGGGTTTATTGACTAGCTGTGTGCAACTGTCAGCAAAAAAAAAAAAGATGCCACCCTAACGGGTCAGTAGGTTAGACAAAAGCCTGGTTGGCAAGAATGTTAACGTTTTCGAACTTAGTGAGCCAGCTTGTAACTAACTTGGCAGGCTAGAAGAGGTCACACGTAGCTAGCCTAGCTACATAGTCTGAGGGAGTCAATGGCGTTCTGCATTGCCACGCTTTATTGCTTACACGTCACTTTGTCATTTCTGCTACCAAGTAATGACTCATTTTAAACGGAGTTTTCGTTCATTTATTAGCTACTATAACAATTCGCTCGCTAGTTAGTGAGCTGTGAATGGGTGAACGGGTACAACGTTCACGTTTGCTAGCGTGCTAACAAGCTGGCTGGCGATGGATTCTAACATCAGACACTAAAGCGGAACTACTCCAGCTGGCCAAAAAACAGCTGGAAGGCAGAGTTCTCAAACTCAAACTCTCGATACAAAACCAAATACTCTGTATGGCAGCTAGTTATGTTTCTTTTTGTTCGGAACTATGTTTACTATGTAAATCAGTGGTTAAAACCCCGTAACTTGGCTAACCTTAGCGATAATTTGCTAGCTACAGTTTTCTCGATTGGAAATCACTTGGTCTTCTAGCTAGCCAGCTAATTGGCTACTTCACAATAGGTTGCTAAGTGAAGCAGCTATCCCGGCTACATTTACGGCATATAAACCATTCGCATTCCAGAAAAACCAAACAAAATGGCAATACAAGAACACATTTGGACTTGCCTTGATGGTTGAAAAGCCTCCATAGCTTGGTGAAAAGGATTCCCATTGCTGACGAGGGCCTTCGGAGGCAAGCACAGCCTCTGTCACCGTGAAAACAATATAGCTAGCTAGCTAACTAGCTAGCTACACTGGCCCTAGACGTACAAATGGAATCAGTACCTGTCTGATCTGACAACCTGGCACTTTTCCATCGCGATATAGGGAGGGATGATGTCCATATTCTTTGGAGACACCGTCATTACGGTATACATCTTTACTTTAAATCAGTACCGCTGTTCATAAAGATCTGAAACGTCACTTAATATTATGTCAAAATGAGAAACTGCTCGTCCAGCTCCAGAAATTCTTCGACTACACAGCCGAAGGTTTTCAATGCAGTCTACTCGAACTAGGCACAGTAATCGTCGCCAGAACACGCATGCGCACCTGAACCTGCTCTGCCCAGCCCTGCCCTGCACTGATCGTGGAACAGTATCAACTTATAAGACAAAACGATCGGGGCTGGAGTTTCATGTATACACTGATCTTGGACCAGCAAAAAAAAAAACGGTAAGGTAAACGATGTGTCAATTCACGTCAGACTAATTTTTATTATTTTAACAATGTCATTATTTTTGTATATATTTGCATGGTCGTTCATAGGATAGCCACGAGAATGGTGCAATTTGCGTTGCAGCCTGACGGTTTGTCATCTTCATAATATATATTTTTTGTAAAACAAAGTTTATATGGTAAAGACATATCTTATTCGACCTGGTATCCTAAAACAACAGCATGGTTTATTTGAAGCTTAGCCCATGGCAACTGCAAATAATGAAATTATTAAAACAACGTGACTGCAATGCAATTCTGACACCAATTTCATTACAGTAAAATGCGCAAGAACTCTCTTATCTGAACATCTTCATGTGGCACTGTGTGCAACCTCACTTCACTCACCCAGCCCTGGGCCCGAAGTGCCGCGCTTTAGCCAGCATCCCTGTGACATTAAAATAGGTTCCACTCCAAGAACCAGGGAGAGAAACTAAAGTAGTTCAACCAATAATTTGTTAAGTATTTGTGGACTGAAGACCTGTAAACACTGTGGCCATCAAGGATCACGGTTAAATTATGTTTTAGAACCATTCTTCCTTAATCAAGCGGTACATTTTTATTTTTAAATCATATTTTTAAATCATCAGCATGCTGTATACTGTATAGCAGACTGTATATAAATAATACATTTAAAAACTATTGACATGTGTGCTGAGAACATCTAATGAATTATTTTAATAATTAAAGAAACCAAAATAGGTTCAAATAGACGCTGGCTAAACATGGACAAAGTAAGGATAACGTTTTTGCCGCTGAGTACTAATGAAGTGAATATATTATGATGGGCAGATTTTTAAATGACACCATTTACTTTTCTGTAGCAAATCATGGAATGCAAGTGACGTAGACTGTTGCGGCCATAACAAAGAGCACCCATTCAGTTCGTTTCACAATTCAAGGAAATACTTTTGACACTGACTCAATGCTGGAGAAAGACTGTGGAGGAAAAACAGTTCCGAAAAAAAGAAGAATGTAGGAGGCATTTTTTGAGTTCCCATTTATTTTAAAAAAGAAAACTTTTTTTAAATGCAGCTAGATTTTTTTTACACATCTATTTCCCATAAAACATATTCTTTTTATTTAATCTTATAAATTAAAATGTTATATTATGCATGCAGTTTTGCATTTCCCTTTTTAAATGTCGTCTTCCACAAAAATAACAACACAATTCATTTGAACTTTGAACTCTGATGAAGCCGCTAAGGAGCAGAGGGAGGAGAAGCATCAGCATGCAGCACTGTACACATTTGCATAGTAAATGATTCTCTTTTTATTTTAAATTGACTCTTTTTTTTTTTTTTTTACCAGCATGCCTTTTATAGAATACTGCACATAATTGAAAATTCGTATTCTTGGGGACCGGGAGAAGAAAGGGATAAAACAAACCGAAACAATCAAAGGAAGTTTGTAAACTGTTTACTTGGCCGTCTGTATTCCAATGGGACCCGCCTCTTTCGCTGGCGTTACATGCATACAGCAAACAGTGTCTGTGATGACATCAGATAACCACTTAAACATGTCATCTTCTAATGCAATAATAATTCTGTCTTTGTGACTAAAACATCGCCTATATCCCGACATGGCAATATGGGTCAGTCATGAATGGGATAAGGGTAGCCTTTTCATGTATCTGTTTTTTTTGTCCGAATTTACACACATAAAAAGGTGACTAAATTATGTAACAAGGTAAGCAATAAAGAAAAAATAGAAAAAAAATGGATGATATCAACCAACATGCAACAGTCTGTTTATAATCACCCAGTATCAAGGCTTGATTATTAAAAACAGAACCTCGACATCACACAGAAATAAAAACGAATGCTACTTTTTGTATCACAATGTAAAAAGGTCCAGAAAATAAACAGCAGCATAACTCATCTTTCCCATCAGAAGCATGATTTTCATTAATAAACGAGTATTTTCTTTGTTCGGGTTTACCCCCAGTGACTGTCAATCCTGTTATAATGGCTCGCAGTTCACCTGAACAATAGAAATTTGTTACAGTGCTGAAATATAGATTGTGCCAATGATTGTATCACTAATACTATTGTGAAAATGGCAAGGGTTTTTGTCAATTTGAAAAAAAAAAAAAAAAAAAAAATGCTGACTCAGGAGTTAAAAAAAAAAATCGATGGAAAATTAATCTCAAATATGACATCTTTCTAAAGGGGGAAGGTCTTTTTAAGAAGCAAAAATGGTGCGTCCCCTAAGGCAGTGCAAAGAGCTTCTCTTGCCTTTAATGAGCCAGTCCTTTCCATAAAATGCTCTACATGCTGGTAAATGCATGCAACAGCAATAAAGTTCAGCTTATGCAAATGCTCAATTAATATCCCCTTCGGCAAATAAACCGTTCAGAAACGTGGACTCGTTTATCAGCTGCAAGTGAGGGAACAAAAAAGGCAAAATGAACTTGACACCAAATTTTAAAATGCAGAGAGTGCACCTCGACAAAAAGCTACAGGGAAAACAGACACGTTTAAGGGAAAAAAGAGAGAGATGCTGGAACTGGATTTACTCATCTGACCTGATCTAAAGAATATTTACAGAATAACTTTTTAAAAATATTCTTTGCAAATGGGGAGGTTAATGTGCTCTACATTTACAGAAATATGTGCGTTTAATTGGGGGGTGATGAACGAGCATTTCCAGGGCAGGTTCACAGTAAACCTTGCATTTTACTCCACTGCAGCTGTACAGGAAAGAGGAAGAGGTGTGACCTTTTTTTAATACCTCACACTTTGCAGTGAACGGATGAATGAAATCTAAAGGAGCGGTCTTTCCAAACAGACCAAACCGTTCGGCCCTAAACACGAAGAAAACAAGTATGTTCGGCTCTACTCAAGATTCGCTTCAAATAGCTAGTGCACCTACAGTATGCACATGTAAGAGAAATGCAGTTTTTAAGTATTTACATATTCGGTTCTAGGAACAAATCTGACCGTGATTGTGATCCAAGACCTCTATTGCATTTCTCTTTTTTTAAACGAAAAGCTTTGCAGAAGGCTAGTTTCAGTATCGTTAATCAATCACAGAAATCAGGATTTGGCAAGAGTGCCCGTATGCATCGTCATAAACCAGAAATTCAATCAAAGGGTTCTACAGGCCTTGCTGTTGCCATGCCGACACGGTCGGAAGTCGAAAGTTCTCGTTCGAAAAATGCAATACCGCCGTGTTGCGTGGCTGAATTAAATGACAGATCTCATGCTCGTTACTGTCCAGCCACACACACAATTCTCACACCCGCTTGCACTTGGGATTCATACAATCAGAATAATAATACAAATTTTGTCTTCGGCAAGAATTTTGTTCCAAAGTTGGGAGGCAACCATATAAAACTGCAGTGAATCACAATTGGAAGATGTCAGCAATCGATATTGGCCCTAAATTTCCCTAAATGGCCACAGTTGCCCTTGAATTTGAGAGCCACAGCTCTATGACTCTGTCCAGCTGAATCACAGCACATCCACTGTTAAATGTATGTTCACCTACTGTTGGCTGAACAGACAGGACAAACAAAGAATGCTAAAAATTGCTGATAATGAGAAATTCACCATTATTTAGACGTGTGCTTGGTAAAAATGCTAAGAACTTGGTCAGTTGACCTAATACTAGAGAAAGTGATAAACGTCTGCTATGGTAACTCCATACAGCACAGACTCATACAATGGGGGACATTCTATCCACTTTGTCCTTAACTTGGTTTTAACAAATGTAAGATTTCGTTACATCATGAGCTCAGCAGTCACTGAATTGTATGAAATGTACTTCAGAACTGTAATAATAAACACATTGTGTCATTGCTTAAATTTCTTACTTGAAGTTAAGGACAAAATGTTGTACTGGTTAGATTATGTAGGGGTTTAACAAGTGAAAATGAAACAAAAGTGATCAACAATGAACAATTACAGAATTTGATTTTAAAAAGACTGGAAATGAAAGGAAAATACTTCTCATGTCTGGGGGTTTACACTGAATTTCTGGTGTACAACAAATCCAATGGAGGAACTGGTTTCACACAAAACATGCAAATATGAAAGCAAACATCATTAATCTTCAATGAGTATCCTAGAATAATTCCATTCAGTAACCATTCAATAGTGCAGTAGTCAGTTATTGCATGCCTGAAAGCCATATATCATACATACAAATATCAGAACAAAAACACTTTTGCCTGTGATGAACAAATAAAGCTTCTTATTTGTCCTTACAATTGTTTTTTGTAAAATAATTGTACAATAGGAACAAGTAATTTGAAGTTGGCTGATTGCAGATGTTTTTCTCATTTGGCCAAATTTCAATCAACAGTGCATGAACATACAGAAGAAAAGAGACGAATGAAATGAGATTAATACTGGTGTTCTACATGGAAAGCAATGTGCTTCACTGTTAGACTACTATACTGTAAGTTTATTGTGAGCATGTGTATTGAAGCTAATCTGCCAATGGAATGATTTTGGAACAAGACAAAATGTGATAAGAAAAATTTAAATTCCCTTTCGCAATTACAAAAAATTTCACTGGTGAAGACCACATCAAATAGTGAAGACTAAAATGATAAAAATGATAATACAGTAAGGTCACTTTGTTCCAACTGCACTCACGCAAACTGTGGGTGCTCTTAAAACTGCTTTGTTGGTGAACCTGTTCTGTTTTTTATGCTGAATTAACCCGCATAAGCACATGCGTTTTGGGAATCCATCAGTGCATCCATTGCTTCCAATAAAAGCAAAATTAGACCATCAGACTAATAAAGTAGCACCAGAATAGATCACTTGACCTATTTAAGATTTAACTGATGCAAGATCACTTCTGAATGCCTTGCCCAAGGCCTACACTCGATAGACATGCAGGGGCTTTAATGCAATGAAGGCTCGTTTCTCTTACAGACAACACCTTCACTGGAGGACGTCGACAAATTCGGTTTAATGAACAATTTTTAAAAAATGATGAAGGTGATGTCTTAATCAAGATGGTCTAGAACAGTAGCAATGGTTACTATATAGAGATAACTAAGATACTCCTTTATCACAAGTTGTCGAACAGGGTGTCCAGGCATGTCTTGTCTGAAGTCTACACACGTCATGCTTTCAGAATTCACTTCTGCACAGTTAACAAAAGAAAAGCCACCTGTCCTTTAAAGACAGCTAAATCTACACATATCTATCCAAACACTTGAAGCGTCTGCTGTCTTTTTCTAATTCGGCACAGATCTTCAAAAATCGCCCCAGAATACATCCAACCACAATCAGCTCTATACTACATTTGTGCTAATTTCCCGTGTGCAAACACCAGTCTTAGAATGTGCTATAATATACTTAACTAATATACCCAACCGCTGTGTCTATCTCACCCAGAAAACAAGAGTACTATCAATTCACATCTCTTGGAGGGAAAACTTGTGAAGTACATACCAAAATAACTATGACTAAAAACCAACATACGGGTGGTGAAGCTGATTGATTTAATCTGGCAAACAAAAAAAAAAGAAACAAACAAGCTGAAATGTAAGAGGTACATGTACTATAACATCATGGCAATATTACATCAGAAAATATTTTCAACCTGTAATCTATAGAAAAGATATACCAGGGAGAAACGTGTTCAGTTTTACAGATAATGCTAGCAGCGCTACATACTGTATTGTGTCCCCACAGGGCTGTCAAACTTTCAAATGTAGAAATATACAAGACTGCAGCTTGTCTACAAAGTACAAGGCAAATGAAAACAATTATTGATATTTGTGAAATGGTGCTACTTAGATCAATAGATTCAACAGAAGTGAACAGATACCACAAGGGTCGCAGGTCTTCTCTAATTCACACAAATACTGGTATTCAGGTCGAACATTTCTACCTACTGTACAGATGAGAAAAGTTCATTTAAAAAATACTACGACCACATTAGCCTTCCTGAGCAAAGCAATCTCAGAATTTATTTTTAATGGCTAAATGATCCGGACGACGCTGTATTCTTAAACAGGGAGCTATGTGTAAGTGGTGCAACAGTTGAAACGAGAAAAAAAAAGATCACGGCCGTGCTTTCTCGTGAGCAGTGGTTTCCGAAGAGCTTTTTCCGAGGAACGGACACGATGCATTCCTGAAAAAGCGTAGCTGCAAAGAGCAGGATCTACAGGTGAATTTCGGATCTACAGATAAATTCCTTCTGATTGTCTCAAGGAGATGATTTACAAATAAATCTTGGTTCAGTCATATTAAACAAGACTCTGACTGTCCCCCCCCCCCCCAAAAGAAAATAGCTTCTTACCCCCCACATTGAGTAATTTCTACCCCAGTTACAGTACAGCAGAAGCATGCTCAAAAGACTATAACACCAGATCTCCTTGTTGTATCTAATAAGTGTTGAATGTTCCCAGTCATTATTTCAGGTGCTAAGCCTAGTGAAAACTGAAGGATCCCGTTTCGGGAGTGCCATGCAGAGACTAAACAAAGGAGTATCAAGACACCTGGATACAGGAGCTATGTAGAGCTGCACCTTACTTCCTAGAGTCAGACACATATTTCAGCAGAGCTCTGTCATTCTATCTATGCTCACGTTATTGGCTGAAACACAGCAACCTCAGAATGCACAAGATTTGCTGTTGGAATAAATTAAGGCAGCTTCCTCCAGCGATATTCTGTTACTGGCAGAAGTGGCTTGTCACTCTTATGAGCGAGATGGTTGTTTTCTCCCCCCGGGTCTGAGGAAGTTGAAGGCAGCCTACAGTATAAACCTGGAGACGAAAGCCATTTTTCAGAAATTCTCCACAGCGCAGAATGTTGTAGTCCGATGTAAGCAGGGAGACAAGCCATTAGTTCTTCCTAGTGCACTAAGTGGTCATGGTGTCTCAACTAAGGAGGCCAGACTCAAAATCAAGCGACAGTCATAATACTGTCAATTAATTCTTATTTGGGGTAAGTCTAACCCTTGCAAGGGGATATTTTTCTACCCTCTGAAAATGTGTAAAGTTTCACGGAAGCAAAGCAGATGGGGAATAAGAAATAACCTGCTAACGCCAAAAGAAAACCGAAATGAAGGTCGCTTTTTACCCAAGCACGTATAGCATCAATTTCAGACGAAGTACGCATTTCACCAAAAGCTAACGATACTAAAGCTGACAGGCAGGTCTAATACGCGAGGAAAATGTAAACTTTCTGGTCTCTGCTGCTAAAATAGCGCTCGGCTAACTATTTTTTTTTTTTAAATGGATGTGATGTGGAAGACTTCTTTTCACCCAAGGCTTTGAAAAAGATTCACTGAAGTACCGGAGAACGAAATTCATGTGTGAACGAAAAAAGTGCTACAAAACATCTAAGCCACACAGAATCAAACACTAAAAGTTTCAGCTTAAGGATTCTGTTTTGTTTTCTCTACGTTTACCCAGCGTTACAAAAGAACCTTGATTTGTATCTGAGCTCGTTAGCAGAGGATATGACTTTAAAATGTCCGCTTCTGAATACATTCGAGTGTAGAAAGCAGAGCTGATGTGGTGATGTACATTATGCAGTTTGCATGCTTCGGACACCGTTCAGTTCAGGGAAGAAATCTTTGCCTTTCCTCTTAAATTTTCAAAAACCACGGTATACTTAATTTTCTAGCCTCGCAGATCCTCCAGCTATAACAGAGTAAGCCGATAGAGCTCGTGTGTCTGTTGAACTGTACGAAATATTTTTCTTCTTCAAAAGACGAAAAAGGCCATGCTAGGAAATTTCCGGAACCTTCTTCCTTGCAACTGACAGGATCCACCAGCACTGTGAGCAGTGGGACCTACTTATGACCGTTCTCTCTGTGGTACGGTTTGGTACGAGTTTCCTCACTCACCGTCGCTACAACATCTGAACCGTGAAAATCTCTAGAGTCACTACGCTATACTGCTACCGAAGGAAATGCGGCCATCTCTTGCTTTCCTTACCAAACAGGGAAACCGTTAGCGCGGCGAAAAGGGCGCCACAACCGGAGAGACGTGCTAGCAGAAAAGATACTTAAAATATGATGCAAATGACATCACATTCAGAGGGACCTGCTCGGGGACCGGGCACGCCGCTATGGCAGCAGAGTAAAGTACCTGCCGCTGCACTGAACTGGGTTCTGCTCCCAGTCCGGCGTAGCCGACCTGCCCCAGGTTAGAGCAGCGGAAAAGCATAAAAGGTGTTTCCCTACAAATTAGACCTACTGACCTCAGTCCTAATTGGTAAACTTGAATTCAATCCCCCTTAAAAGTGGACACGCCCGCCAGGGTGCTGCCAGGCAGCGAACAGACCCTCCCCTCTGTGTAACGTGCAGCCCATACAGCGAGGAGAAAAGGGCCTGCCGTTTCCTGAACGGACTCCAGGTACAGATCTAGTGCAAGCCATTTGGTACGTTTTTTTAATTTTTATAAAATGTGTTTTTTTTTTGTTTTTTTTTTTAAACAACTCGCAGCTTGCTTGGAACTCGGGGAGTTTTCGCTTAGAAAAGGTGCCACGCCCCACGCCGTACCCCACGCCAGGGTGGGGGCAGGGGGGACGGGGGGGGGGACAGGGGGGTTGTGCGCTCCACACACCTCCCTCTGCTGGTCTCAAACGGCACTGCGTATCGCTGGAGAGAGAAGGACAGGAGCGGGAGGGGACCGGAAGGGCTCGAACTGCACACGGTTTCCTCCGACCGTTTGGCAAACGAGAACCGTGCCTGCGCAGCCGAGACCGCAGGGCGCACACAGACAAAACACACCCACAACCGGGACAATTTCAACCAATCAAGGACGCAGAGGACGTGTCAGTAAAAACCGTTTCTATTGGCTCCCGAAAACGTGCAAGAGGTCGTGCGCTGGGCACGGGGTGCGTTTCGCGCTCGAGCGTTTCCGCGTGCTGGCACTGGTTCAGGGTGGGGGGGGGGTGACGTTGCAGGAAGGGGGGGGGGAGGCTCAGAGGGCCTGTCACTGGGCGTCCATGCACAACCTGGCCCAAACGGAGCCGCAATCGAGCCATGCCTTACGGGACAGGGGCGAGCGAGAGGGCCCGGCTGCTCCGGGGCGAACCCCGGTCTCTAAACCTGCACTGCCCTTTCATTTCCCCGGCTGTGCCAGGTTTTCTTATTTAAATTTTTTTATAATTTTTTAAAAATAAAGAGGCGCCCGGATTCGCCAAAGCGGACAGAACGCAGCTTTAGGGCGGGGGGGGGGGGGGGGGGAGGAACCAGTGCCAGAGGGAAAAGAGGGGCGTCACACAATTTTTACGGGACGGAACCGTCCCTGCCCCGGCTCGGTCATACCGGGTGTGAGAGAGTAGAGGAGAGAGAGGAGAGAGAGACAGAGAGAGAGCGGGGGGGAGGGGGGCGCTGACTCAGAGCCGGTGTCGGGAGTCCTGGCTGTACCCCCCGGGGGAGCCTCGGTTGCGGTGGGGCTTGTACGTGTCCTGGTAGGGGTCCTGGTAGTCCTCCTCCACCAGGGGGTAGTGGTCGCGGCTGTGCTGGGACCCCGAGGACAGCCGGTGCCGGCTCTTGCGCGCCCGCTCGTTGTGGTAGTTCTCGTCCGACGTCATGAGGCTGCGCCGCTCGATGGGGGAGTGGTCTGCCGTGTGGTTGCTGTGTCTCATTCTTTGGCCCTGGGGGGGGTAGAGGGAGGAGGGGGGCAGTCTCTGGTTAAATCCCCATAGTGCTGTACAAGCCATTGTGGTCCAACGGCATTTAAGACTTATTAACATCGACAGCGCGATTATTGTATATTATCCACACCTCAGGATGCACCTGTAAATACTGACACCGAGGTGCACGAGCACCTGAAGAACGGGTCGTTAGCGATTATTGGCGATTAGCGATTAGCAGCAGTGCTTATTTCGCGGTGTGGCAAACACGCCTGCCACAGGCCACCGAAGTGGCTTTCCACAGGGCCCTCCAGCACAGAGACACAGGGAGAAGATCGGTCCACATTTATTTCCAAGGGTTTGGCAAGATGGTACAGCCAATGAAGATTAAAATACTGTCATGACAGAGGGCTCTCTTCTGTGGGTGGGGATGGCAGATTTTGTGTAGTGATCCTCACTACCACAGGTGCAGCCACTCCTGTTCCTACTGACCCAATTAGCCTGGCCAATTCTCTAATTCTTAACCAATTATCCAATTGGCCAGGTCCAATTAGCTTGACCCAGGGCAGGTGTGGCTGCTTAAACCAGCCATCCCCACACCACACGCGGAGTCAGGAAACGGCGGCCGGCTCACCTGCAGTCCGGGGATGGCGGTGGGGTAGGGGGACAGAGCGGTGGAGCCCAGGTTCCGCCCCAGCAGGGGGTTGAGGGGGGTGCTGTTGGACGTGTGCGTCGCGCGCCAGTACGCCTCCAGGTACTCCGCCAGGTGTTCGCACGCGTCCTCCAGCTGGTTCTCGTCCAGGATGATGTCAAACATTTCCTGTGGGGGGGGGGGGGGGGCACAGAGAGGTTGGGGTTAACTGGGGGGGGGGGGGGGTGGTGAGGAGGGGGGCATTGTGGGGGTGTAAGAGTCCCTGCTCTGTAAACACACACTGCAGGGAGGGGGGGTGAGGGGGGGTGTAATGGGGTTGAGGGGGGGTGAGGGGGGGTGTAAGAGACCCTGCTCTAGACATGCACCGGAAGGGGGTGTACAAGGGGGCGAGGTGGGGGATAGGGGGGGTGAGGTGGGCGGGTGAGGGGGCGAGGCATTGTGGGGGTGTAAGAGTGTAAGAGGCCCTGATCTATATACACACACCAGAGGGAGGGGGGTGAGTGGGAGGGGCATTGTGGGGTTGAGGGGGGGTGAGGGGGGGGCTTTAGAGACCCTGTTCTGTAGACACACACCGGGGGACACTGTGCCAGTTTGTCCGCCGCCACCAGCTGCACGTTCAGGTGTTTGCTCTGGGACTTCCCCCGCGATTTGATCAGCCGCTGCAGCACCTGCAAGGGAAAGGGGGGGCAGGTTAAAAACACGTAGAAGGGTTGTTCTTGGAAAACCGGTTGACAGTTAATTTCAGACTTCAGCTGGAGTTATGCTACTGTAAATACTAACTGTATACTAGTCACGCATTTTCACAGAGCAGCCCTATGTGGCCATACACCATAAAACACTATAAACACTTAAAACACTAGAAGCATGAAGGTCGTGTGAATACCAGTTTATATGGCTATAAATAGAAATAAATTGAACAAATATCATTACTCGTACTAGCCTTATTTTACTCATTTACTAATATCAGTTACCACTGAAGTTATATAAACCACAGATGAATTATTCAATTGACTGCTCAAATAAACCTGACTTACAATGCAAGCCTGCGTACACAGTATGCCCCTGGAACCAGGGTTTGAAAAAAATACTGCATTAATCAGCAGCCAGCGGCCACTAGAGGGCAGTAATAGCACGCCTTCCGTAAAGGCTATTAGATCAGGACCCCCCGGGGAAGCAGGCTGCGTCTGTTTGACGTGGTGCGACCCCCCCCCTACCTTCGGAGAGGACACTTTGACGTGGACGATGATGGGCGCTAAGGACGTCTTTATGAGCTGGGCGGGGTGGTTAATGGTGTCAGCGTCCAGCACCACCAGCTGCAGGGAGCGGGCCAACTCGAAGATCCGCTCGATCTCGCTCTGGACCTCCGCTGTGGCGAACAGTTGCATTACGTTACACACACACCTATCCAGAGCGACTTACGCACACTTTTACATTTACAGCAGCATTTACATTGCATCCATTTATACACCATTTATACATGCTGAAGCAATGCAGGTCACCTTGCTCAAGGGTACAACGGCACTGACAACAGGAAAGAGTCACATAAAGTAAGTATTTGGACAGGGACACTATTTTTTTGTTGTTCTGGCTTTGTACTCATTGGATTTGAAATGAATCAATGAACATGAGGTTAAACTTCAGTCAGGTTTAATTTGAAAGGTATTTATATCCATATCAAATGATCCATGTAAGAATCACAGTCCTTAAACACAGTTCCCCTATGTATAAAAAAAAAATTCATTAATGCCATAACAGAGACATTCGTCAAAAAACTGAAAGAAGATGAGGTTTGTCACATCCTGAATTACAGTACACGTAATTAATTTACAACTCAGGCATACAGCAGATACTTTAAGCCAAAGGATATTTTGCAAAAGGTGCATTTAGCACAGTCAGTAGATATCCACTAGAGCTGGAGGTAAGAGCTTACCTAAGCTGGACCTGGTGTTGGACCTTTCGATGATGGCTCTCTTGCTGGGGTTGTTCAGTACGGACCTCTTGGCCAAAGATATGTCAGCAGTGACCCTTGTGATAGATATCCTACAACAGGAATGCATAGTCAGGTTTGCAGAGGTAAATTAATAGGATGAGGTAGATAAGACCCAATATTTTTTTCTTTTTCATTTACAAATGTGTGCTACAGTAATACTTCACTGATTTTATTTCTGAGACCTTAAGCATTGCAATGTGTGCTTCTCTTTAAACCTTTTAATGTTTACAAGCATAATGCAGAAAATCCATCTGAGGATATTAGGAAACACTCAATAGTGATTACAAAAGAGAAAAGTAATGTAAAAAAAAAGTTAAAAAGAAAGGAAAACTGAATACTTGTAGGAAAAGAGAGCAGAGATTTTTAATAAGCACAAAGATGAATAGATAAGACAAGACAGAATGCATGTCTTTTCAGAAAAGCCTTAGGGATGGACAGGTAGATCATTGGTATTTATACATAATGTATATTAATTTAAAGCGAACAAATGAATATTCTGAACTATGTAATGGAATTGGGATTATGGCCATTATTTATTTCCAAAGACCAATGAAAGGACAAAGCATGATCTTATGCCACTGTTGCACCTAAAGACTCTGGGTTCTAAAATAACAGCAGCAGCCATGTCTTAGGCCCAGAATGATCATACAAAGGAAACCTGGCGCTGTGCTTGCTTTGACCTTTGACACTAGCTCACTAGTCTGTGTATAAAGATAAAGAAGATCCTGCATACAGGGCCCTGTTTCATAAAGCAAGACTACTGGGTTAGCAGGATAACTGTACTGAGTAAAACTCGCAACTCCCCCAAATCCAGAGCGTGGACTGAAGAGAAAAAGATCTGTTCTGGTGTTATCCAGCTAACTCGGTAATCCTGCTTTGTGAAATACCCCCCAGCACAGATATAGGTATCCCTGGGGGGGGGGGGGGGGGGGGGGGGGGGGGGGGAGGGGCGGCTGGGTCCTAACCGCCTGCCTGCATCGGGCCACATGTCTGAGGGCCGGACAACCTCACCTGCCGTCAAACCTGTGCTTCAAGAAGTCAAAGAGCGCTTTCTGCATCATGTCTGTCACCTGTATGGGGGGGTGGGGGGTCACGATGGGGGAAGTTACAGGACATGGGGGGGGGGGGGGCAGGGGCAGAGAGAAGGAAACAGAGGAGAGCGAGAAGAAGATTAAGAGGACAGAGCAGCAATCAGCAAGCAGAGGAGTAGATTAGTCATGTCTGCCACGGTTCAGCTCTGCTTGGCAGAGGAGTAGATTAGTCATGTCTGCCGTGGCTCGGTTCTACTCGAGCTGCTCGTGTGAAATGTGCCCCGCCACTGCTCTTTGGAAAGCAGGCCATCTCACATAAAACAAAACAGACTGATCACTGACCCCTGAGGAACTGAAGACAAAATGGCGAATGAAAAAAAATAATAAAATCAAATGATTTTAAGGCAGCGCTGCTGCTTCTCGACACAAGCTACAGAACTCTTTTCTTTTTTTAAAATCCAGAAACGGGATATATCCATTGTATCTCATTTCAAACGAACCATGTCCCCCGTCCTGGACACCAGGGCGCTGGCTCGTTCCAAAACACGACAGCTCAAATATTCTGGCGTCTTCCGCCCAGCCCATAAATTATGCACCTGGCCACCAGGCCGTCCTCCAGCACGGCACCATGGCTTCCGTCCACCTCATTTTCAGCAGAATTAATGGCGGTTACATTAAATCAGGTGATTAGGAGCCACAATGGGAGCTGCCATGACGATCCGTGCGCGGAGGGGGGGGGGGGGGGGGGGGGGGGGGAGATGAATGGTGCTGCGGCGAACCATCCTAAATCTATTTCTGTCAGACGTCTGTTCGCTGCTCCGGGGGGCTGGGGAGGAGCAGGATGGCGGGGGCTGTGCGGAGACACTGGCCCGCTCGCTCGGGCACAGCGCTCTTCACCCGGGGGCTACGGGTTCGAATCCGCCCCGTTTCGAAGCCGCTTCTGGCAAAGCGCACTGTGTGTGGTGATGAAATAAATAAGGTGATGTAGCATCCTGAGGGGTTGGGGTTCCGGAGTCACAGTTGCAGTATAAAAGGTTTTTAAAGCACAAGGCATTCAGGAAGAACGTTACGCATGATTTTCCTTCATCACTGTCCCTTCCCTCTGTGGCAATCTCGCTTTTGCAAATGCCCCCCCCCCCCCCCCCCCCGCCTGTTTTGGGGGGGGGGGGGGGGGGGGGGGGAGCCGGTGCAGACAGGGACCCCTCCCTTGTTAACCTTCATGCACCGGCTGAGCACAGATATTCTGCACTGTCAGAACCCGTCCCGTTCCCCTCCTGGTCCCGCCTGGCTCCTGGGACCGCAGGATGATTACCTGCTTATTTTAAAAGGCTCCCCCCCCCCCCCCCAGCAGCGATGAGTCACAGCCCTGCCAGCCCCCACAGCTAAGTCCGCACGGAAGGGCCAAACTGTAATTTCCCGAGTAAACAAGGCATCCTTCCAGTGGGGCTTACAGCTCTGCGTAATTGCCCGTCGAAGCCTGAGACTTATTTCCCTGCATGATGTCAGCAGGACGTCTGAATTCCGCTCCAGCTTTGCCTCGGCCTTCCTTCCGCGCTTCCACCCTTTGGAAGAGCAGCTTCTTTTTGAATGTCGTTTACTTCAGAATTCTAAAGTCAGTGTTCCAGAACTCCGCTGCTTTCAGTCACCGGTAGCGATTGTGACATCAGCATTAGAATGTTCAGTTAAGAATGTTCCAATCACATGTTCGCGACTTCACACCTGAAAGGGTCAAGCAGGGCCAGAATGGAATCCAACTGCCCCAAAGCTCGCCTTTGAGCTTTTTTTTTTTTGTTTAGGCAAAAGAGAAGGGAGCTCAGTATGTCATGAAACTGTTGTTTTTCTCCTTGGTTACTGGTAACCGTAAGAGCAAGCGAAGCGTGCGTTCACACGTGAGAACGGTCGCTGTTGGGCAGGGGGAAAATGGAGGCCAGCCTCAGCTCCGGCTCCTTCAGATCCCCGCCCTCGTTTTCGTCCTCGGCTGCCGGCGGCATTCGTTAGCGGTTTCACCGCCAGCCGCGCGGCGCTTCAAGGGTGGCGTGACGCTCTCTCTCTCTCTCTCTCTCTCTCTCTCTCTCTCTCTCTCTCTCTCTCTCTCCCCCCTCTCTCCCTCTCTCTCTCTCTCTTTCTCTCTCTCTCTCCTTTTTTTCTTTTTCTAATTTCAAACCGTGCTCTACTTTCGAGACTGACGTGCCGTAACCAGAAGGTTGTTTCCATGGTAACGCCGCTCGCGAAGACGGGGGGGGGAGCGTTTCTGTGACGACTCCGCGGCGGCTCCCCTCTCCCTGAGCCCGAGGGGGGGCGGGGGGGGGGGGGGGGGGGGGTCGGGTTGAGGGAGGAAGCAAAGAGCCCCCCCATTCCCCTCCCCTCCCCTCCCCTCCCCTCCCCCTCCCTCGCGCCTCACGCCAGAACAGGGCATCACCCTCACGCCTCCCTGGCACTGTCTCCCGCGGGTGGTGACATGCCTGAAGAGTGCCACTCCGGGACCTAGAGGGTGGGGGTGTTAGGGGGTCGGGGGTGGGGGGGGGGGGATGGGACACGCCACGCTCACACGCAACATGTCCACAGACCTGCTTCTTAAACCTGATTGGTTGGGACCTTGACGTGTCACATGCTGAACGCACACCATGGCACTCGAGTGGCAGAGAGGGTTGATTTGAGAGAGAGGTTGAAGCGATATATTAGCATCTTATTCCAACTCCTGCTGCTGGAAATTTTACCCGCTTTCGCACCTTGGTGGCTTAGCTAAGCTGCCTGAATGTTCTCTGTTGAATTATTACTATTATTTTTTTTTTGTTTCTGCACTGGACAGCCAATCAGAAAGCAGGAGCTGGTCATGTGATAGCCAGCTGGTCCAATGGGAGAAGGGGCTGCTTCCTACCTCGTATCCCTTCAGGGAGGGTCCGACCAAAACCACAGGCCTCATGGAGGGGACGACATCGTAGGGAGGGATGTGTTCAGTCTGTGGTGAAAGCACAGGGTTAGAGGGAGCACAGGGTTAGAGACAGCACAGGATTACAGGAAGCACAGGGTTACAGACAGCACAGCAGCACAGGGTTAGCGACAGTACAACAGCACAGGGTTAAAGACAGCACAGGGTTAGAAGAAGCACAGGGTTGATGGCACAGAGCTAGAGGAAGCACAGGGTTAGATGCAGCACAGGGAACACAGCAGCACAGGGTTAGAGACAGCACAGGAACACAGCAGCACAGGGTTAGAGACAGCACAGGAAACACAGCAGCACAGGGTTAGAGACAGCACAGGAAACACAGCAGCACAGGGTTAGAGACAGCACAGGGAACACAGCAGCACAGGGTTAGAGACAGCACAGGAAACACAGCAGCACAGGGTTAGAGACAGCACAGGAAACACAGCAGCACAGGGTTAAAGACAGCACAGGGTTAGAGACAGCACAGGAAACACAGCAGCACAGGGTTAGAGACAGCACGGGGAACACAGCAGCACAGGATTAGAGACAGCACAGGGAACACAGAAGCACAGTGACGGTACTGTCTCGTTCCTGGCACCAAACAACCTGGGCTTGGCAACCGGTCTGGAAAACGCGCCTAATCAATGGAATAATATTACTGCATTTATGAACGTTACACTACAAACCCGAGTTAAATAAACGTGTCCTTAGTTCGTCAAAACCCTGTCACGCGCTAAAGAGCCGTACTGTACAGAAAAATAACAACCGCCAAACAGAACACTGGAAACGCTGGCCCCGTCGTTTTTACAAACTGCTGCCGTCAAGAGTCTAAGGTGCTTCGCTTTTACCTCTCAATAATGCGCTGACAAAGGCAATATTAATAAAATCGCTGCTCGATCATTGTTATAGACGGACCGTCCAATTCATTTAATGCAGCCCGTTCATTTGGCTTGCCCAATCAATTTAACGGCATCATTACGGCCCTGGCCCGGGTCCTGCCAGGTAATAAAGCTGGAGAGGTCCAAATGAGTGCAGGCTGTTCCGCCGCGATATTTATTGGAAAAAGACGCACAATAAACAACGCACAGCGACTGACGGTAGATCAGGGCTTATAACTCTTGAGCAGCAGAAGTTCAGGACAGTGAAACCGAGACAGTGGTTATTCATAATAAGGGCAGTCGTTAGCTCGTGTGATATTAACGCTAATTACAAGCTGACATGCTGGGGCACACAGCACGGTATCCATCACCTACTGTATACAGCGGGAGGTTGGCTCGGTAAGCGTCCGCCGTCGCGCTCTAGTGCTTACAGTTTACATAATAGCGCTGGGTGATAACACCGTGCAGGGTTAGGAAGCGCTAAACTAAGCGCTATGTGATAACACGGTGTGCTGCTAGGAAGCGCGTAAACTAAGAGCTATGATAACACGGTGCAGTATTAATAAGCGCGTAAACTAAGAGTTATGATAACACGGTTCAGTGTTAGGAAGAGCGTAAACTAAGCGCTGGATCATAACATGTTGCAGTGTTAGGGAGCGCGTAAACTTGGCGCTGGATGCTAACATGGTCCAGCGTTAGGAAGTGAGTACAGAGTTATGGTACATCAAAGAGGAGAGGGTCGGGTATCACTAAAACACGTTTCTCTGAATGCACTCACCACTTTCTGCTTCTGTTTCCCTGTGAAGAGAAGAGAAAAGGACCGTGAATGCACAGCAATGCAACGCCTACGCAGCACGAATGTAAATACAACAGGGCAATACGGACCCCCACCGCCACAACGGGCAAAACATGACATAACATGATATTACTAGACCTGAAGATCTTCAACCATGAGGAACGTGAACAAATACATTAACGGTCATTACCATATATGTTCATATTTTATTTTTAACAAAGAAAAAAGTTTCCACTAACCATTCCTGAACTCCTGTATTAAACTGACACAGTCATTTTTTTTAAAATTAAATTGACACAGACAATCATATTATATATTAGTTATCAATACTAGCTAGCATGTCTGAAAAATATGACAGGAAAACACGTGGCGTGGGACTGTAGCTCAGCCAAGCGTCCGATCTTACAGCCGTCTGCTCTGCTGTTCTGTTTCCCTTTATATTTTTCTCAAATAAACAATATCCCCTCGATGAGGACTAAGCTAAAGTGGTTGTTATGGGTAAGTACAGTATATGCTGTACTACCATACTGAGAGAGATACCATGAGCCTAAACTTCGGTTCGCAGTATTTACAAATAACAGCAGTTTAGCCACGATTTAAATCTGCTCTTAGTCACGATTAACCAACACACATTATGTAATAGTGTCATCATAAAATTGAAACGTGTGAAAATGATCCCAGTTTACAGTTTCAGTCTGCTTATAGGACACAGGCAGGGAAATAAATCGGTGCTTCTTTGGCCTGTGTTTGTGGTCTCTGGATCAAGCGTATCTGGTTACCTCCGGACAACAGAACACACACTTTGTTGCGCAGTGTTTGGACATGGCTGTGTTTTTGGCTGAAACCAAAGACACATCGTCCGACAAGACACAAAACAAATGCTTGTTTCCCCCCCAAATCTCCACACTCATTGAAACATAATCATAGCTGGTCTGCTTCCCCTCAGACTGCCACTGCTGAAGGGCCACACAGAGGTCCCTCTGGAGGTGCTGTGGTGTACAGACCATAGTAGAAGCAAATGGCTGCTGTGGAACCACAGAGTTCACCCCGGTTTCTCAGCACGTGGGGTTACCTTACAAAGAAGAGGCTCGCTTGCGTAACTGTCCCCCATAAATCAACGGGCGTGTGGAGCCTGTGCGGATGCAGCGCGTTAAAGCTGGGGGGCGTCAGCGTGTCCAGAGCCCCGCCCCTGCCTGCATGCAGTAGCATGTTCAAACCAGTGTGAGATGCCACAGGCCCCCAGCCAAGTCACATGACCTCCGTTTAGGGGTCACGGTCAGGGGTCACGGTCGGGGGGGGGGTCAGAGTAGAGATGCTTCATCCTGTTGGAGGACTTAGCGAGCCAGTGGCCCCGCCTTCCTCACGGCTCGGAGGAAGAGGATGAGGAGGATGAGCGGACCGACTGCGCGCACGTGGACCTGCCGTCGCGCGCCCCGTCCGCCGCTCCCCGGAGACCCCGCGCCGAACGCGCGAGGCACGTCCGGAACGCCGTGGAAGCTTCCGGAACCTTCCGCCGCCATACGCCAGGGGAGCTAGCGCGGTCAGGAGCGCCTCGGCGGCCAGCCTAAAGCTACCCGCCCCGGCCGGGACGCTGCTGGGCAGACAGCAGGCATGAGTCAACGGTCCTCACCCTGGAAGGCTTTCAGGCCGCCCATCTCGGCTGGCAGCGGCGCCCGATTGGCAAGCAGCGATGCTAACGCATAGCATAGCCGCGGCATGCTAACGCATAGCATAGCCGCGGCATTCCGGCAGTGCTGCGGCAGCGTTATCGCACCGCAGAGATGGCACAGCGATGCGAGGGAAGGGAAAAAGGCTGCAGAAAAAGCCCTCTTCTCCTGTCATTGCAGACTTGGATCCTTTGCTCTGAAAAGCAACCCTGCCCCAGATGCACATGTACCAGGAGGCTAATTAATGCAAAACAACAACAGGCTGTACCATGGTGGTTTTACTGGTTGTTGCCCTTATGGACAGCAGTCCGGTTTTCTTTTTTCCTTTTTAGAGATTGAGGGGGGGGTCTTAAGCGAGAGCCACTTAAAGGTGGGGTCCTGTAAACCAGAGACACATTAATCAGCTGCTCCCAGCAGGGGCGCTTCTCTTGCTGCTGATTGGTCCCCGGGCCGCCGGACACCTGGGTCGGTCCGTCCGGGAAAGGCACCCCCCCGACGCGGCTGTGGGTAGGCTCACCTGTAGAGGGAGGGTTCGGTCTGAAAGTGCCTGAAACCATCTCTCCTAGACTGGAGGAGGAATTCCCGCTGGACTTACTGCAGGGGCACAGGAAACAGTGAGAGCACAGCGTTATGGTGGACAGAGTCGCGCGTCGCGCGCGCGCGTCAGACTCCCGTCCCCAAGGGAAACAGCGCCACCACTTTTCAGTTCCCACCCGTTCATCAAATACTTCTTTTTCTTTTTAAAACCCGGAGTTTAAACATCTGATTGGAAAATTATTATTACTTACGTGTGATTACTGGAAACATTAATTCTATAACCCCTAGGGGACTGGAGGTTCGAGAGAGATTAAGCATTCAGAATAGTTATAACTTATAAAAGAATTAGCGACCCACATCACTTACATTATGCCTTCAAAATAACAAAGACAAGAGGCAAGACAAGGACCCCATTGGCCCTTTTCATGGTGTGTGTGTGTGCGTGTGTGTGAGAGAGAGAGAGAGGGAGAGAGAGAGACTGAGAGAGACAGCTCTCTAAGAGCACCCCAGTTGTGTAACTATAACAGAAGGAGGACCCCAGCACCCCCAGCCTTACCCGTGGAAGCGCCCCCTTTTCTGCTCCTGCTGAATGCGGATGTTCTCCAGCTTGAGAGGGCTGGGGATGAAGCCGATCTCACAGCCCTCCTTCACCAGGCGCCCGATCCACCAGTCATTACTGTACTTCTGCAGCCCAGCAGCGCAGCGGGGGGAAGGACACACAGACACACACACACACACACACAGACACAGAGATAGACAGACACACAGATACACACACACAGGCAGACAGACACACAGGCAGACAGGCAGACACACACAGACACAGGCACACAAACATACAGACAGACAGGTAGACACACAGACAGAGACAGGCAGACAGACACAGACACAGAGAGACACAGACAGACAGACACACAGATACATACACACAGGCAGACACAGAGAGACACAGACAGACAGACACACAGATACATACACACAGGCAGACAGACACACAGGAGACACAGACAGACAGGTAGACACACAGACAGAGACAGGCAGACAGGCATGCAGACACGCAGAGACAGGCAGACAGACACAGACAGACAGAGACACAGACAGACAGACACACAGATACATACGCACAGGCAGACAGACACACAGGCAGACAGGCAGACACACACAGACACAGGCACACACATACAGACAGACAGGTAGACAGAGAGACACAGAGAGACACAGACAGACAGACACACAGATACATACGCACAGGCAGACACAGAGAGACACAGACAGACACACAGACACAGAGAGACACAGACAGACAGAGAGGTGATTTTCAGGCCTCCGGGCCTACTCGTGAAAGTGGTTGTCTCCACAACTGTACAATTATCTGCTCGACACACTTTCAGCTTTATAACTACATCTTTTGTGAGAGTATTAAATCTGTCCTGAAGGGGACCGAACCAGGCCGGGTGTCAAATACTAACCCTTTTTACACTCTGGACATCTGTAAAATTCCAGCAGGCTACTGAGAAACATCTATTTCCCACAATATTCAGGACATAATTCTTATGACTTTATGTTTTGGTTAGTAACATTTTCCATTAAAACTTCACAGGGATTTATTTTCTCAAAGGGAGTGTTTTCTAATTTTACCAGCATCTAAAGTGTTAATGTTTTTTTGACCAAGGTCTGGATTGCACCAACAACAACCAAATAATAGTATACAGTAAGTTAAATATAGCAAACTACTGATAAAAACTAAAATGCTCCTATTACTCCAATGCCCTGCTTCTGAATATTAAGAATCAGCTCAGTGCGTACCCTGAACAGCCAAACATCACCGTTACCAGCTACAATCTTAGGAGACTAAATCAGTGACCATCACAGTGATCTGCAGCACTGCTAGACAGAGACCACCAGCATGATTTCATTTCTGGTCACTAATTGATCTCTGACTGACCTTGGAAACCACATCAAACTGCCTGGCCTTGGCTGTGATAATGAACTGGTGGATTTCTGGGAACTGGGGCCTGTAACCCTGATCCTGAAGAGCCACCACACAAGTCTTCTGTTTTCAAAATCAGAAACCCAATCTAGGCCCACAGAACCAGGTAAAGAATTCAACCGCTTCAGTTTATCAATTAAGTAGCAAAAACTCCCAGCTGAAACCTCTGTGGATCTCCAGGTCAGTATGTGCTTTAGAGAGACTGCTCACAGCACAGGTGTGGAGGAAGTTGTCTCTGGATCAGCAAGGGTGAGAGGTGTGGGTGATGGTAGGTCACAATCGCGGGGGAAGTGTGTGTGTGTGTGTGTGTGTGTGTGCCAGAAACTGTGCTTTCAAAACGGCTCGGTCCCTAAGAGGAAAGGTGTGGTATCTAGGCCAGTGTCTGAGGGCGGGAAGATTGATGAGCCATGGTGCACCCGAGAGACCCCATCCTCCAGGAAAAGGGAGCTTTTGTTTTAGCGGGGGGAGTCAGTTATTACAGGTGCAGTGTGCATTGTGTGCGTGCAGGAAAAAGAGCTTTGTGGGGCTTTGTTCTGCCCTGTGTGTGTGTGTGTGTGTGTGTGTGTGTCCGTGTACATGTCTGTGTGTGTCTGTCTGTCTGTCCGTGTGTGTGTGTGTGTGTGTGGTGGTGGGGGGGGGGGGGGGATGACGACCAGGGGCTATAATCCACTTTCACACCAACACGGGATCAAAAGGAAATACAGAAATCGCAGATGACAGGCATCACTTTAGGACAGTGTTTCTTAAACTGAGGGTGGAGACCCAAATGCCTCTAGTCATGCTAGTATGTGTATTCGACGGGTCCCTGAAAGTGCTCTAGGACAAAAGTAAATACACTCTTGTAATAAGTACACCCAGTACAGTGCAGGTAATACAAAAATAATAATAAACTGGTGAACTGCTTTAACAATATATCCCCTATTTAGAATGCCCTGTCACAAGTGCCAGGCCCATCCCATCGCTGTAATGCCATCCCTGGAATCGGGACTGTGAGGTCTGGCGCGTGAGGCCTTTAAAACTCAACCGCCTGCTTGTCTCCTGCTCCGCAATCTGCCAGCTGAGCCCCCGCAGCCACCCGGCAGGTCACTCGCTTTTTAAACATTTTCATTCACACTTAAAACAGCGAATTCATTAATCGCATCTCCTCGCAAAGAAATGTTTCACATTCACACACGCTCTTTTTAGAACTCCGAAGCCTGATTTACGCTTCATGGCACGACCCTTTCGACAAGTGTCGCATGGCAGAAATGTCGAATTTTCAACGGAAAAAGTGTCCCGCAGCTCTAGAATTTTATGTCGCAGAACTTCATACTTTGTCGCGTTGATTGGACCGCCAAATGGAACACAGAAATTACTGTCATGGATACGTCATTATTTTCGTTTGTCTGAGTGACCGACCACCTTTTTCCCGTTTGCGTTATTTTTAAATGTAGATATAAAATATGTATTCCTCCCCTAATTTTCAGTATTTTTTTCACCGGGCGCCGCAATGTTCTCTCAGATATAAACAGTGGCAGTTTGGCGTCTCGTTACCATAGAGACAACAGACCCCTCCGCACAGACCTTCGCAAAACGTGCCGCACTTTCATTTGTGTAGCACGACACTCCTCGAAAGGGTCGTGCGAGGAAGTGTAAATCAGGTCTGAGGCACGGAACCTCGATCCTGGCAGGCATCAGTGACTTTAAACCAGTGGTGGTGTAACAGCTAACGCAGCTAAGGTTAGCAACCACAGTAAATTAAAAATCACGGGGGAAAAGTCCAACATGATTCATTTCAAATATTTTCAAATATTTTACATTTATGTAGGCGTCAACTTCTGTTAACTTTTAAGTAGTATCCACCAAATTCACTCGCTCCGATGCCCCCACGCCCTGCAAAACTCCCGCGGCGACCAATAAGGTTAATAACAGTTAACGGTGCTTAGGCTAAAAGCCGGTAACAGTTTTTATATTTTCGTGTTTTTATATTCTCACGTCTACAGAATGCCACCCACACCCTGTACGGGGAGCTCTACGCCTGAGTTTATAAAATATCCTGACAAGCAGCGTAAATTCATTCCAAAATAGAGAGGAAAAAATAATATGAGCACGCGGTTTCCGCGGCACGTAAATAAATCTTTACAGGTTGAGTTTACAACAGAAGACAAATAACAAATCTTACAAATATGTAAAAACAAAGCTCAGGGTAAAATAAATGAGCTTATTGTAGAACAAATGAGGCTGGACAAGACTCTTGAGAAAAATTTCTCAAGATACAAAATCTATTCTTATAAAACTTAGGTTAGGCGCATTAAAATTAGGAAGTAAGAACCGTTTTTAATGTAAGTAAATTTTATTGGAAAGCACTGGAAAGCACTTTGGCGCAACTCCTGTTGTTTTTAAATGTGCTATATAAATAAAAGTGACTTGACTTGACTTGACTATTGTAGGTCTGTCATTGTGTCTATTACTGTCCTGTTTTTGAGTTACTGTTCCGTACAAGGTCTTGTTTTTTAGGTTTTGTGTGGACCCCAGGAAGAGTAATTTGTTGCATGTGATGAATGTTATGCGATGAATGAGGTGGATTTGATGAACGTGGTGAATGGAAGGCTCGGGAGAAAAGGATAGAGGGTGCTGCTGCAAGACCTTTCCAAGAGCAGGCTGTTTCAGAACCACGGACAGTGACAGTCTCACCCACAGACACACACACACAGCTGAGGCAGACCTGTGATGTGCCCAGGTGTGGCTTGGTGTCATGAATAGGCCTCATTTCTAAAGACTCAGTCTGCTCTTCAGCCTCCTCAGGAGCTGTTCATGGCCACTGCCTGTTCATCCCCACATCCTGCACTCCAAGGTCTCGCTGTTTATGCAAGGCAGCTATTAATTTTCATTATATTTCCCTCTTCTGACTTCTGTTTTTGAGTCAAATTCAGTTCCCCTGGTGGGATGGTACTGAGGCAAAGGCTACGTTGGGCCTATGATTGGTCCACCCTCGCTTCTCCTCATCCAAATTTCTTATGTTCTTACTTTATTTTTTAAACTATAAAGCAGAGCCCTGTACAGCCAGTTCCCATACTGGTCCTGCAGCTTTCTCCTGCCCGACTGGCGACCAAACAGGCCTGGGCTAAGTGAGCGCTTGACATGATGCACTGAAAATTCTGAGCCAAAATGGCTGCTGAGGGTCACCCAGGAACGTGCCACCTGGTTGAGATGGGCTTCTCCTACTCGCCATGGAGGAGCTTTGAAATGGTGAAAAGCACCCTACAAATGGACTCCATCAGTGCTCTCGTTAGCATTAACAGCCATGACTCCACACTGGCTGAGCTCACATCCCAGGCCTCCCAGTCACTTCCCTTCGGCATGCCTGTGCTCTGCTTTATTCACGGCTCAGAGCAGGTTTGAGTGAGACATCAATACCGCGCTGCGTCTCTGCATTTCGCTAAACAAAGCAGCCATCACAAATCCCACCCAACCCACCTTTACATCCCCTCCTCTCATTCTAGCCATGCCCCGCCCCCAACCCAATGCTTACACCCCAATTATCCCATCCAGCCATGCCCCCCAGCCCAATGGTTACACCCCCATAATCCCATACTTACTGCCACGCCCCCCAGGCCCCCGCCCCCTCACTCACACAGTCACCCCCCCCCCCCCCCCCCCCCCAAAAAAAAACCCCACAAGCTGCCACTGGTACAAGAGACTGAGCTACACCTGTTATTACTCAGCAAGACAACTCCAGCTGTAGCACTTTACAGGTGAGAGGTCAGGACAGGCCACTCCCCCTAGGGTTGCGGAGAGCGCACCTCTTTGATGTGCAGAAAGTCCTTGGCATCGAAAGAGATGGCGGTTCCCGCCACGGGGACGTCTTCGTCCAGGGCGCCACAGTAGCAGACGTTGGTCTTCACCGCAAAGGCCACAGCTTTGGCCTAGGGCGGAGAAAAGAGAGAGAGAGAGAGAGAGGCCGTGAGACGCAGACACACAACAAGCAACGCCGAGCAAATTAGCGCAATCCTTCAGCCAAGAGGTAGAACCAGGTAGGAGAATCAGCTGCCTGAGTTAATGGATGGAAGAAACGCATGGCAGGACTTTAACCTTCTGACCCCTGGACTTTCCACCTCTGGCAGTGAGTGTAGAGTTGGCAAAGTTAGCACGGTGAGCAGAGAGTGTAGAGTTAGCGCAGTGAGCAGTGAGTATAGAGTTAGCGCAGTGAGCAGTGAGTATAGAGTTAGCGCAGTGAGCAGTGAGTGTAGAGTTAGCGCAGTGAGCAGAGAGTATAGAGTTAGCGCAGTGAGCAGTGAGTATAGAGTTAGCGCAGTGAGCAGTGAGTATAGAGTTAGCGCAGTGATCAGTGAGTGTAGAGTTAGCGCAGTGAGCAGTGGGTATAGAGTTAGCGCAGTGAGCAGTGAGTATAGAGTTAGCGCAGTGAGCAGTGAGTGTAGAGTTAGCGCAGTGAGCAGTGGGTATAGAGTTAGCGCAGTGAGTATAGAGTTAGCGCAGTGAGCAGTGAGTGTAGAGTTAGCGCAGTGAGCAGTGAGTATAGAGTTAGCGCAGTGAGCAGTGAGTATAGAGTTAGCGCAGTGAGCAGTGAGTATAGAGTTAGCGCAGTGAGCAGAGAGTGTAGAGTTAGCGCAGTGATCAGTGGGTATAGAGTTAGCGCAGTGAGCAGTGAGTATAGAGTTAGCGCAGTGAGCAGTGAGTGTAGGGTTAGCGCAGTGAGCAGAGAGTGTAGAGTTAGCGCAGTGAGCAGAGAGTAGAGAGTTAGCGCAGTGATCAGTGGGTAAAGGTGTGCGGAGCAGGTAGACTCTGAACTGTAGCTACAGAGAGGAGGCTCCGGCTCACCTTAGCCCTCTCAAGCTGTACGGCCGCTTGCTGCTCTCGCTCCTGCCTGCCTCCCTCCCGCTCTTCCTCCAGGGAGACATCTGAGTCAGATGGTCTGCTAGTGTAGGAATCAGCTGAACCCTGGAGTGGGGGGAGAGAGAACAGTCATCCTGGTGTACCTCAACCGCACCATCACATCAACACATCATCACCTCAACCGCACCATCACCTCACCACCGTCACCTCAACACACCGTCACCTCAACCACACCACCACCTCAACCACACCATTACCTCACCACATCATCACCTCAACACACTGTCACCTAAACACACCATCACCACACCATCACCTCAACCACACCATTCATTCATCACCTCAACACACCATCATTTCCCCACACTATCACCTCAACCACACCATTGCCTTACCACAGCATCACCTCAACACACCATCACCTCAACCACACTACCACGTCATCACGGCATCACCTCAACACACCATCACCTCACCCAGTCGGTAGAATGATTCACCATACGGCTGTAGAACCTTAAGCAAGGTATTCAGAGTGAGGCAAGACAGAATAGCTGAACAATGAAGAGTGTGTGTATATGTGTGTGTGTGTGTGTGTGTATGATAACTACACCCCACTAATATCAACAGGATCTGTGATCTCTCAGCAGCACCAGCCTAGAACAGACACCAGGGAGCCCCTTAAAAAGTCTGCCCCCTGAATGAAATAAATATTCCAGAATCAGCTGCTAGCTGCAAGGCTAATATACCCGCAGTTATGCAGTCACTCCGCTGTAGTCCCTCGACATAGTACAGAAAGGACTGAGTTATAAAATGCATTTCAAGCCTAAACAAAATAGAGCCTTTTTTCCCGATTATCCAGCTGAAATATAGGTGCTTTACCATGTCAATTTTAATTATTCTGGATGAGTGCAGTGATGACTCAGTGGCTTCCAAAGGACGTCAAACACAGCACATTAAAACACGTTTTTTACACACAAGTCCCTGCTGAAGGAAGTATTTACTTATTTTCCCCGGCGTGTGTTTAAGAAGCCAGCAAATCAAACCAACAGGAAAGCCTTGACTGGATAATTACAGGGTGCTCTATTGGGAGACTGACACGCATACACAAACGTACAACGACAAGCAGGATCATAGATCATACTCGCGCTAGCTTAACGAGTGCCATCAGAGGTCGCAGGCCCTCGACCTCAGCCTCTAGTGGTGAGATAGCGTTACTGCGCCCCCACTGTGATCAGGCAGATGTGCAGGCATTTGGGCCCCATGTATGATGCCCTTTGGGGTGAGGGGTAACAGAGGCAAGCGTCCCCTCACTGGAGGGAACAGGAACCAGGTTTTGGGTTCTTGCGGTGTAACGGCAGCAGGAGGAGGACTGCCCTGTGCCCGCACCGCTGACGACCGGCGAGTGGCGGCGGCGATGGCACGGGAGCCACACGATGAAACCCCCCCCCAACCCCCCCCGGCTTGCTGACGGAGGCAGAAAAGGGCTGCGAAAGGAGAAGGCCCCCCACCGACTCCCCCCCCCCCCCCCCCCCACCACTGAGGGCCCAGCCAGTGAATTAAAGCCAAATAATCAAATTGGAAACAACATTAACCGGAGTCAGGGAAAAAAAAAACCACCGCGCGGGTCAATAGCGCATTAGGAGAAGAGAAAGTCCTGCAGTCTGCTAAAAACCCTGGCGACAGGTACGGCACAGCACTTTCACTCCCCCCCGGGACGGGCCCGTCTCCAGCCCGGTGCCGAAAACATCCGCACTCATATCCTCCGCTCTTAAACATCTCTGCTCATATCCACACTTAAACATCTCTGCCCCTATCCACACTTAAACATCTCTGCTCATATCCACACTTAAACATCTCTGCTCATATCCTCCACTCTTAAACATCTCTGCTCATATCCACACTTAAACATCTCTGCTCATATCCTCCACGCTTAAACATCTCTGCTCATATCCACACTTAAACATCTCTGCTCATATCCACTCTTAAACATCTTTGCCCATATCCACTCTTAAACATCTTTGCTCACATCCACTGTTAAACATCTCTGCTCATATCCTCCACTCTTAAACATCTCTGCTCATATCCACTCTAAAACATCTCTGCTCATATCCACTCTTAAACATCTTTGCCCATATCCACTCTTAAACATCTTTGCTCACATCCACTGTTAAACATCTCTGCTCATATCCTCCACTCTTAAACATCTCTGCTCATATCCACTCTTAAACATCTCTGCTCATATCCACTGTTAAACATCTCTGCTCATATCCACTCTTAAACATCTCTGCTCATATCCACTCTTAAACATCTCTGCTCATATCCTCCACTCTTAAACATCTCTGCTCATATCCACTCTTAAACATCTCTGCTCATATCCTCCACTCTTAAAAATCTCTGCTCATATCCTCCACTCTTAAACATCTCTGCTCATATCCACTCTAAAACATCTCTGCTCATATCCACTCTTAAACATCTTTGCTCATATCCACTCTTAAACATCTTTGCTCACATCCACTGTTAAACATCTCTGCTCATATCCACTCTTAAACATCTCTGCTCATATCCACTGTTAAACATCTCTGCTCATATCCACTCTTAAACATCTCTGCTCATATCCACTGTTAAACATCTCTGCTCATATCCACTCTTAAACATCTCTGCTCATATCCACTCTTAAACATCTCTGCTCATATCCTCCACTCTTAAACATCTCTGCTCATATCCACTCTTAAACATCTCTGCTCATATCCACTCTTAAACATCTCTGCTCACATTGTCCACATACTGAAATACTGAAATACTGAAATAAAAGGTCTGTTGAAAGGAGGTTGATGCTCATTCATGCAACTGTAACTTAAGGAACCACAAAATCAATTTTCAATTTTCAGTTTCAATTTTCAACTTTAAAGTGAATCATTTTCATCTTTTCAACCTGATGTGTATATATATATATATATATATATTGCTCTCCACACAGTATGTGAAGGTGTGACTACACAGGACAGGTCCCCCTGCTTTTCATCCATGAAACAATAGAAAACTAATTTATGAAATGAATCTGAAAAGAAGCACAAGGCAGCCTCATCCTTGGACATGTCTTCCTGGGCACACAGGACATCCTGAGCAGTGAGACAGATGCACGTTAGATCTGGCAGGAAAAGCGCTCTCTCTCATCATTCTCCATGCAGCTGCTCTTCACCGCAGAGCTCTATTGAACACGGTGGCGATAGAGCCCTTTGATCCCGGAATCAAAAGAGTCCTCACAAAGCCAAGCCCGACGCCATGAAGGCCAGACCCGAAAAAACACCCCACCGTCGCCCCTGTCCAAGGACTCTTTGAACCAGCGGAACAAATCCATGCTTCCGCCGATGATGCACACACTGTCACGTGACCGCTTACAGGGAGCAGCTATTTTGAGGGTGCACACAAACACACACACACACACACACACACACACACACAAATGCACTCAGTATTGGACTGTGGTGTTCAGGGTAGTGGTCTCTGGAGTGTAGGGCAGAAGTGCTGAGGTTGAGCGCAGTAGTCTCTGGATTATGGGGCAGTGGTGTTCAGGTTTAGGGCAGTGGTCTCTGGTGTATAGGGCCATGGTGTTGAGGTAGAGGGTAGTGGTCTCTGGAGTATAGAGCTGTAGTGTTCAGGGCTGTGGGGTGTTGAGGTTCAGGGTAGCATAGGGCAGTGGTGTTCAGGGCAGTGGTGTTGAGGTTCAGGGCAGCATAGGGCAGTGGTGTTGAGGTTCAGGGCAGTGGTGTTCAGGGCAGTGGTGTTGAGGTTCAGGGCTGCATAGGGCAGTGGTGTTGAGTTTCAGGGCAGTGGTGTTCAGGGCAGTGGTGTTGAGGTTCAGGGCTGCATAGGGCAGTGGTGTTGAGTTTCAGGGCAGTGGTGTTCAGGGCAGTGGTGTTGAGGTGCAGGGCTGCATAGGGCAGTGGTGTTGAGGTGCAGGGCTGCATAGGGCAGTGGTGTTGAGTTTCAGGGCAGTGGTGTTCAGGGCAGTGGTGTTGAGGTGCAGGGCTGCATAGGGCAGTGGTGTTGAGGTTCAGGGCAGTGGTGTTCAGGGCAGTGGTGTTGAGGTGCAGGGCTGCATAGGGCAGTGGTGTTGAGTTTCAGGGCAGTGGTGTTCAGGGCAGTGGTGTTGAGGTGCAGGGCTGCATAGGGCAGTGGTGTTGAGGTGCAGGGCTGCATAGGGCAGTGGTGTTGAGTTTCAGGGCAGTGGTGTTCAGGGCAGTGGTGTTGAGGTGCAGGGCTGCATAGGGCAGTGGTGTTGAGGTTCAGGGCAGCATAGGGCAGTGGTGTTGAGGTTCAGGGCTACATAGGGCAGTGGTGTTGAGGTTCAGGGTAGCATAGGGCAGTGGTGTTGAGGTTCAGGGCAGCATAGTGCAGTGGTGTTCAGGGCAGTGGTGTTGAGGTTCAGGGCAGTGGTGTTCAGGGCAGTGGTGTTGAGGTTCAGGGCCGCATAGGGCAGTGGTTAAGGATACTGTATCTAGGCAGCTCCAGTAGTAATCCGGCTGTATCAGCGCAGGAGGCTGCCAGGGAAATAAGTACTCTAATGCAGACAGGGAGCAGTGCTCTGGCCTACAGGCTCCTAATTGCTGGATGCAGCAGCAAATCTCCAGTAAGCATTCAAACAATACTTATTGACAAGGCCATCCGATGGCATGATGTACGGGCATTAGGCTGATAGAAAATTCATGATCAAATCATCTTTCGCATATTTCATTCAGCAAAGTACACTGTTTTTTTTTAAATCTCTCTCTCTCTCTCTCTCTCTCTCTCATTCCCCTGCTCCACACACATACTCACACACCACAACAGAGCCTGTCAGTGGAGCTGTACGCCCCCCCCCCCCCCCCCATCCCCCCATCCCCTCTCGTGCAACATCTCATTGGCTGCTCGGAAAAATCTGGAATGCTCCACCTACTCACTCCAGAGAGAGAGAGAGAGAGAGAGAAACAGAGAGGGAGAGAGAAAGAGGGCAAGATAAAGATGCAAAAAAGGACAGAGAGCAGGATAGAGAGAAAAAGAGAGAGAAGGATGGAGAGGGTGCAGCAGGGGAGTAGGCGTGCTCCTGCAGAAGCAGCTGTTAGGGAAATACACCTGCCTCCAGCACAGTGCTCCCCCGAGCTGCATGGGGGGGTGCGGAGTCAACGCAGTTATACATCACGGAAATCCAGCATGGCTGCACGCTCTGACGCTGGGGTCACTGAAACCACGAATGACCGCACGGGTTGCCGCCCATGGCAACGGCACGTGTTCTCATGGTAACGGAGATGGATGCTGGCTACAGGGGAGTGCGTTGCTATGGCCGGGGCTGCAGCTGTGAAGTCTGAGGCGCAGGACAAAATAGGTTCAGAGGGCCACCCTCACTCAATACCTTAAAAATAGATACACCCCATTTCCTGGGACAAGGTGTTCCAGTGAACCCCCCCCCCGCACTCCAGCCCTCGATACCCTGAGCGGTCGGCCTCTAAACGTCCTGTTGAGAGGCTGCTCCAGGTTACACGCTCGGCTGTGCTGGGCCCTCCAGTTTCACCGCAGATCCTGGCCTCTGCCCCAAAAATAGAGACTCAGACCAAGCCCCCGCCTGGGGGTCCGGCCTGACACCCCTCCGGCAGGGAGAAGGGTTTCGGTGCGGGGGCCAGGTTGTGCCCTGCCCATATCAGGCAATGGCTGTCAGGAGGAAGCTCTGGACGATGTCACCCGCCACTCAGCCACTCGAGAGAAGCCCCGCCCCCTTCCGTCAGCACCACGGCCCGGGTCATGTGACCATGGTTACTTACATAAGGCACGGGGAAGGACGGGAGCCCGACAAGAGCAGCCACCGATGACATCACATCTCTGCCTGATGCATCTGCCTGCTTCTCTCTCTCTTTCTCTCTCTCGCTTGCCCTCTCTCTGTTTCTCTCACTCCCCCCTCTCTCTATCGCTACCTCTTTCTCTTTCACTCTCCCTCACTCTCTCTCTATCGCTATCTCTCTCTTCTCTCACTTTCTCTCCATCGCTACCTCTCTGACTCTCACTCCCTCTCTCAATCGCTCTCTCGCTCTCTCTAGCTCGATCCATTTCTCTCGCACCCTCTCTTGCTGTTTCTCGGTCTGTATCTCTCTCCTACTCTCTCTATTGCTCTCTCTCTGTCTCTCTCTCTCTCCTCACAGACAGCCCGCACACACCTTGCATTATTCTGTAGGACGCTACTCTCAGCAGTGTCACTTCTTATTCACTAGCATTTCCAGGATCGTTATCCCGCTGCATCTCGTTCACAGTTAGAAAGACTGTAAACACGCCGCCCTTTACAGGTATTACCATAGCTTTGCTATTATTGGGAGTGGACCCATCAAAGCTTGGCCTCATTTTTAAAAAATACAGTCAACAACTTTCTCTAACTTCACACAACAACACTGTCTTTCAACAGTTTCAGTTTTTCTTTTAATCATAACTCACATCTCCATTTCAAATCGCAGCTGCACCACTACACAACGGCCTTTATTTCACTTTCTCTGTGCAAATGCCGGAGCAAGTTCACACTATACTGAAATTTATTCAGGTCCAAACTCATTATCGCTGCCAATCTTAACATAAAGTCTACCATATGAAGAGCACTGCATTCTCTCGTCTGTTGAAATAAGTCCTCTAGCAGTGTCTGTATGACTATTTACTGCCAGCCAATAACAAGCTACTTGTAGAATAATTAGTTATGGACATTTGCTGGACTTTTTTCTGATTCAATTTTTTTTTTTTAATGTGGAGGCATTGTTTTGTTAAGGAGGCCCATTGTGACTACATACTGCTGAGGATATCTATGAATGAAATGTAATGTAATATGACAGCATAAAGTGTGCTCTAATATGGGCAAAACAAGCTGCGTTGTGTCAGGTTTTCACGGTTCTATTTTAAGCTTAATTCAGCTCAGGTTTATTACGCTATTGCTGTTTAAAATAAACCAGGTCTTTCAGAGCCGAGAGTGTCGAGTTGTCATGACTTGTTTCAGATAGAGAGTGCTAAGCAGTCTATAATGCTATCACATGCTGCATGATGCCTGCCAAAATGGCTCCTGTACGGTACATATATATATATATATATATATATATATATAAAAGATCCATTGGGTCAATTGCAGTGTGCTTAGCTGCAGTTTAAACCTCAGGTCAAAACCCCTAAACCACAGCACTGCATATGAACTGGAATAAATATCCAAAGCTGTGAAATAAGAATGAGCTGCTCCAGTTCTACTTCAGTTCTGTGGTCTAGAGATTTAAACCTGAGGTTTAAACTCCAGCAAAGTGCACTGCAGTTGACCTAATATGTCTTGTCTCTCTGTTGCCTTTTGCACCTGGGTAACAGTGAATCCAGTCAAAACGTAATTGTGTTTTGTTTTTATTCCAGAATTGGGCAAAAATCAAAGGTGCGAGGAATTCATCTACTTTCAGGATGGAATCGTGCTGAATGTTTTTAAGAGGGAGCTTAAAGACTCAAATGTTCTGGCACAAGGCCTTCATCAGCTAAAATGGTGTTAAGCGCTGATGTCAGTCTTATATAAGCACAGGTTTTCAAGCTAATTAGACGATCTTCCAATCAGCGCCTCTGTTTTCCAGTAGGCAGTTGGAATGGCTGAGATCCTTTCACTGACGAACACACTGCGCTGAAACGTTTGAATCTCTCAGCTTCCCTTTAACTAAGAGTGTGAATCAGTCCTTAATGTTGAGTGTGAATCACTCCTTAATATAGGAGTAGTAAACAACGCATAAAGAGCAGGAAATGTTATTCACTTAAATGCTGACAAAATATGGTTGCTTTACAGTACATACACATATGCTCTGGACCACAGATACTCAAATCTGGCCCTCAGGACCATTCGTACCGCTGGTCTTCTTTTCTACCTGATAAGAGATTTATTGATTATTGCCACAGATTGGCCAGAGATTTAAATCAGTCCTGATTAAGGATGGAGGAATGAAAAGCAGCAGCACAACGGGCCTTGAGGGCCAGATTTGAGTATCCCTGCTTTAGACAAAGTTACCAAATGTAAATATTCTGATTTTCAAGCCACAATCCACATTCAAATAAAGGAGGACATAAGGCATGGATAATCAAGCCCAGCCAGCTATCACAGGCTGCTTAATCAAACCCCGCAATCTATGCTGCACAAGAAACATCACTGACAGCTCATTGTGTTACATGCTTATTATTAAATTGTTATATTGATTACCAATATTATTGCACACATAGAGCCTTAATTACAACTAAAGAGAGTGACAGGAAGCCCTCTTTTCCTCACTTGTATTGGTGAAAAAATGATAAGAATAAGCGCCTAAAATAGGGCTGCCCAACCCTGTCCCAGGTGAACTACCGTCCTGTAGGTTTTCATTTCAATCCTAATTTGGCACATCTGATTCTACTAATTAGGAACTCAAAGAGATCTCTAGCTGTTGAATGAGGTGTGCTTTGTAACGTTGGAGTGAAAACCTACAGGACGGTAGATCTCCAGGAACAGGGTTGGGCAGCCCTGCTCTAGCTGTTGAATGAGGTGTTGAATGAAAATCTTAAGCATACTGACTCATGTATGCTGGCAGGGTCTTGTGACGGAGCAGTGCGATGTGATTGGAGCACGGTGCCAGATCAGAACCTGCTGGTTGTGAGCAGCACAGATGGTGAGTGGCAGGTTGCTGACTAAGTCCCGCCCCCAAACCCATCCTCAGTATCACACAGGAAGGTGTTTTTTTTAATTTTCCCCCAGTGTGGTATTCAGGCTGAATCACCACCCAACCTGTGCCCAGCCGTGTCTGTGACTAATGGAGGTGACGTCTGCTAGTGTAACAATTCATTCGAGCTTCGTGCCATTATGATAAATGAATCAAACTTGTTCCAAAAAACTTTTGATAAATAACTACACCTTCAGAATGTACTTCACTAGGGACTCGGTGGGGGTGTCCATGCAGTGACTCACCCTACAGGTGATCACTGCCAATGGGAGGCCTGCACTGTGAGGGTAGGTTATTTTGGAATGTTTTTTTTCTTCAGCATTCTAAGTCAGTGTTCTAGAACCCCCCTGCTTTCAGTCACCATCAGTGAAGGTGACATCAGCATTAGAATGTTCAGTTAAGAGCTATTTGTTAAGACGTATTTGCTATCTGACACCTTAAAGGGTAAACTGCAGTGCAGTGACTGACCCTACAGGTGATCACAGCCAATGGGAGCCATGCATTGTGACATGTGATTGGCTGTAGCATTACCCTCAGGAGGAGGGAGCTGACTAGCTGGGCATAACTGGCTGCGTTACACAGCAGCAAAATCAAAGCTATTTGCCAGCAAACTGAGGAAAGTTTGCTGTGGCAGATGGGAAGAAACCTCGGAAGGACCCAGGCTCAAGGGGGATCTGCGGATATCGCAGTGACGGGGTGATCTCATTTGAGGCAAAAAGAAAACAGGGACCAAAAGGTGTCAAACAAGCTAAATCAATTTTTCTTGGTATTTCTAATTATGACTGTAGGCTCAACTCCAACTCTGTAAGGTAAGATTTAATCCAGACTGTAGGCTATGCCAGAGCTTCACTAGGACCAATATACTTTAATTTGTCTAAAAAATTAATGCACAAATATGGTGATACATTCATTTTGACACTCGTAATGCTTTACTATAGAGGAATGCTTGGTGGCTTTTAAATAGAGGGAGACGGTTGGTGTGCAGACAAGCCCTCATGTTCAGCACAGACTGCGTTATCTCTCCACAACCACAGAACCACTGGGTATCTCTCCGACCACTCAAGGCCAAAGGGTCACAGTTAATCTGCTCTGGAATTTAACCCCCTTTCGAAGAGTAGTTTGTTTTAGAATGTTTCCTCCCCCCAGAATTCTAAGTCAGTGTAGAACTGTGTTCTAACCAGTAGCGATTGTGACATCAGCACTAGAATGTTCAGTTGAGAACACTCCAATCACATATATTTGTGACCTCACACCTTACAGGGTAAACTGGAACTCAGGATCCCTCCCATCCTGTCCCATCCACCGTACCGTTTTGAGAACCCCTGCCCTCTCTCTCTGCGCCCCGTTTGGCACAGGCAGCCAAACACCTTAATGTGCTCCTCGCTCACATCTACGGCAGCTGAAGTGGGCCACTTCAGAGACGGCCTGGCTCGGCGTACGCAGAGCCCGACGGGAGCGTTTCAGCGTCGCAGGGTGACTGTGTCCACTCACATGCCCAGAGCTGGGTGTGGGCGGGTCCGTTTACTGCAAGGGGCCGGACGGGCAGCTTTGCCAATCTGCGCTGAGGGCCCGGCACATCCACCTAAGAAATACGGCTTCCCTCGAATGTTACACTAAGTACACTCAATTCATGCCATAATTGGTCTTTTATGGTCTCATTCTGGAGCAAGACACTAGATCTATAATAGCCATAATAATGTGAACGTTCATTTTCAAGGCACAAATGCAGCACAAACAAAATATTTATTATAATCTCACACTGAAACACAGTAAAAATGAATGACTTATGATTTATCATTCATGTCATTTATTGAGGTACTATCAGCAAGCAATCATTTGCTTTACACTGGACTCACACATACACACACACACACACGCACAATAACTAAACTCTCTCGCTTTCACACACGCACACACATACACACATAGAATAAGTATTCTGTCTATCTCACACACATACTTATACACATACACAGATAGCATAGCTATGCTCTCTTTCTCTCTCACACACACACACACACACGCAAACACACAGGGGCGATATAGCTCAGGAGGTAAGACCGATTGTCTGGCAGTCGGAGGGTTGCCGGTTCAAACCCCGCCCTGGGCATGTCGAAGTGTCCTTGAGCAAGACACCTAACCCCTAACCTCTAACTGCTCTGGCGAATGAGAGGCATCAATTGTAAAGCGCTTTGGATAAAAGCGCTATATAAATGCAGTCCATTTACCCCACACGCACGCACACACACACACACACACACACACACCGCCCACACACACACGCACACACACACACACACACACACTGCTGCTAAGCTCATGGGAGGGAGGAAACATGCTTACACAGGGGCTGTTTGACGCGGGGGCCGGCCTGTGATGTATTGCTTTATTTTCTGCCCTATTCACCCATGAATTCCCCAGCAGCGCTGCTTCCCCACGCAGAACAGCCCCGCCCCATCGCCATCCCGCCCCATCGCCATCCCGCCCCGTCGCCATCCCGCCCCGTCGCCATCCCGCCCCATCGCCATCCCGCCCCATCGCCATCCTGCCCCATCGCCATCCCGCCCGGCGAGCGGAGCGGGGCTCACTCCTGCCTGCCGAAAGATCCACGCTCGTTTGCTCTCTCTCTGAGGAGGGCTGTGGCCACACCTCCATTAAACCTCCAGCTGAAAGGGGTCCTGGTCAAAGCACAGAGTAAACTGGAGCTGGGTGCTGATCTGTAGGCTTCGTTCTTCCTATAAATGATTAAATTACGTCAGTTCCCATCATGCCTGTGATTGTGCTGTTGATAACACTCCAAACAACTTCAAGGTAGCCACTAATGAATGAGTTAATCTGATGATCAGATTGTATCTATGTAGCATAAATTAATCTGATGACCAGATTATATCCATGCGGCTATAATGGAGACTGACGGCAAAGAGGGATTTATTATTTCTCATATTTGTGAGTCATATTTTACATATCGTCAGCGGCACCAAAAAACCTTGCATCTGCATTTTTTTTCGGGTTTTGATACATTAATAAAAAACATGCATCTCCGGGTGAGAACTTTCAATGTTTCAAGGCTCCGGAATCAATTAAGCTTATTCCAAACACCATGTCTGTTAAAACTGCATAGTGTTTTAAATAATTATAACACTTTAACGATACTTTTTCTCAATTCCTCAAAACAGTTTTGGAGACACAATATTTTTTTTTATGATGCCAACAATATTTGTAGGTGCTGTACAGAGAGTATAGAGATCAATGCCTACAGTATTGAACCTCCTTCCTGGAGCACTGTTGTGCATTGCCCACAGGGTATAATAACGCCATTGGCAAGCTCCAAGATTGACACCATAAAGCACCAATGCTTAAAATGCGGTTTTGTGGATGGAATGTTTTGCTGCTGAGCAAACTTGGGTCCTGCTTATGACAGAGCCCCAAGCAGTAGGGTTTGCTGGCACTGAAGGAGAAAGTACTCAACACAGTAAAATGTTCAGTGTTAAATCAACTCTTACAGAGTTCATAACTACATATGGTCCTTATTGGACTCATGAACACTTTGTTGAGTTGAGTTAACACTAGACATTAACACATTCTACTGTGAATTTACATCACTCTTCTTTTCTGTAGAAAAAGAAGCAGCAGGACATTTGGTGTGAGTGACAAAGACACTTGGCCAAAAAAAAAAAAAAAGTTCTTGATGAGGAAATATCACAATTTCTGCCTGAACCAGACTGGGAGAGGGGGGGGGGGGGGGGGGGGGGGGGGGGGTGGGGAGGCGGTGAGAGAGGGTCTGTCTAACAAACAAAGCTGGTCATAAAAGTTGTTAATATACAATCCCTAGAGTACCCAAACTAGGCCAAAAGCTCCAAACATTATATATAACCTTCCCAGCACATCATCAACAGATAATTCATCATCATCCTCTCTCTCTCCCTCTCTCTCTCTGTCTCATTCGCTCTCTCTATCTGTGAAATTCTCCATAATGAGTGCATTTCTTCAAACGCTTCCTCCTGGGTGGATACTGGGTTTTTGGGTCATGTGTTTCACAGGCCGTTTTGAGACAGATCAGTCCCCTAAAGTCGCTAACAGTTCTAGAATACTGTGAGAGCCCCAATCAGGGCCCCGTTCAGGATCCCATTCAGGATCCCATTCAGGGCCCCATTCAGGATCCCATTCAGGGCCCCATTCAGGATCCCATTCAGGATCCCATTCAGGATCCCATTCAGGATCCCATTCAGGGCCCTGTTCAGGATCCCATTCAGGGCCCCATTCAGGATCCCATTCAGGGCCCCGTTCAGGATCCCATGCATTTTCTTCTGTTCAGGCCAGCACTGGATAAGGCTTGTGGGCACAAATTACAGTGCATAGAACTTACTGAATTATTATTACTCATATTATCATATTTGAGATGAGTACGATGATTATCGTTTTTAATTACCTCATTTATTTACATGCCAGACGCTTCGGGGCAGTAATGTGTTGGTAAATATCGCTGCAATGCAGAGAACAGGGCAAAAAAAAAAAACTAAATTAGTGTGCCAGTACAGAAAAATAAAGCATAACAAGCACAAGACATTCCAGGACTGAACATAATTTACTCAGCTGATACTGATTAACACAGAAAGAGAACGTCACGTAACAGTGAAACTGCATATAATTAGTAGACTTTCCACTGGTGTTCATTTTAAACAGTGTGCAATAGAGTCGTTTTTTACCTGCCATTCAACGTTCACTTCCTGTACCATTTATTTTGCAAGAGTTTAGCTACCAAGCAGTACAGCGCACACCCCTGAAGAAACTGGACCAGAACACACATAGCACACAGTGATGTTTGGTTAATTCAGTTCTAACAGAGTTCATAGCAGTCTAATTGAGATTCAATGTACTCCGTAAGAATAAAATTTACCAGAGTTAACTGTTACTACAATATGGCTGTTGCTATATTAGGAGTATTGGATTGGCTGAGCCCTGTTGCCATGTGACATGTGACTATGGGCACTGCTTATGGGCAGATGTTGCTCTGTATGGAGAGGTCATTTGGATTGGTCATAAATACTGCATTCACCGTGGTTACCAGACTAAAAAAGCCAATCACATGTGGACATTTCCAGTTCACCTGTGACATTTTCTTTTCACAGGTGAATATTTTAATTCACATGCGAAAAGGAAAGTTTCAGTTACAGATTTTTTTTTGTGAGGGATGACAAAGTGTGTTCTTCACACTTTACCAATTACCTGAAGACCACCAGTAGGAGGCAGAAGTGCTTACTTTGCCCTCCAGTAAAGAGCAAACACAGACTGTGGACTTCGGCTGAATTTCCCTGCAAACGGTCTGATGTCAGCTGGCCTGTGAATTACTGAGCAGCCTATCGGTGTTTTTGCACAAACAGCTTCGCGGCCTCCTCGATAATTATCTGTTCAGCAGCACGAACGTTGTGCACTCTGAGTCCTAGCCACCATCCTTTTAAATAACTAATTGTTATTTGCTGCCCTGTGATAAAAAAATTCAATTTATAATCCAAGGTGCGTGGCAATAAAGAAAACCAAACAAGAATGCAGCGCCATTCGTTAAAAACAAAGAAATGGCACCGCGCTATATTGTGTGTCAGTTTAAATTATGAAACCATCGCGAGAGTAATTTTCCGTTGGCCTTGTGCATTAGATTAATGGCAGGGGAGAGGGCGCTGGGAGCTCCTTAAATATTCTGTGGGTTTCTGTTCGTCCCTGGCTGATAACGATGACACCAGCGGGTTATGATGTCCCCGAGGTGATCTTGCTAGGCCCAAGTCAGGAGAGTGTACACAAACTGGAACACATCATGATTGGTGGATTCAAACTGGAACGCATCATGATTGGTGGATTCACACATACTCTTGGAGGGAACCCTATCTGTATGTCAAATCACACTAATCAACGATGAGCACATATAACCTCCATGTTTCTTTAATAAAAATAATGAAACAATCCTTAAACTGAATTATTTCATTTAATCAGCAAATGACCATACACTGATAACGACTGCGAAATGACTTTAAAATGTAGCAATATGCTTTATGTAATAATGCTGTGCCACACTGCAAGTGTCATTTAAACTCTGAAACTCTGGGAGCAGATTTATCATACCCCTAACACTGATGTGCCTTGCAGTCCCTTCTAATGAATGCTGGCTCGCCCTCAAGACATTTTTATGCCATTTTGATGCCAAACATATAAACACATTTTTTGGAACATGTTACATTAGTCACCATGCCTCTTGCTTATTAAGCCAACAGCCTTTCCACTTGTGATACATTATTACATTAAATGTTTTTACAAAATCCAAAATGACTGCGCTCAGACTTAAACCGGGCACGTAACAACCAAACAAACGAGCAGATCTACAGAGAAACGACTTCTGTGAAGAATGACAGTACTTCAAGACCCGCTCCTGAGGAGGCTGTTTTTTTGTTTGTTTGTTTTTTTTTAAAGTTTAAAAATAGGTAGTATTGTCATGGGACAGACACTATGACGAAGGCCTCTGATGGAATTATCCAGAAGCGGGTGCAAATGTGTGTGTGTGTGTGTGTGTGTGTGTGTGTGTGTGTGTGTGCGTGTGTGTGTGTGCGGAAGCAGAGGTCTTTTTTAGCTACCGTTAACTGGCATCGACTGGTATTAATGATCTTTCTGCCTCCGCAATGAGTGAATTGGGTCATGGTCAATGTGATGTACGACAACAGTGCAACCAAATACAACATTATATTAACTTCCCAGAATCACCGGCACAGTGAATCCACAACAGTAAAAGCCACCGTTACTACCTAACAGAGGCTAGAGAAACAGTAGGGAGCTAATGCTAGCTAGCCAGCTAGCTAGTCTCAGCTGGTTTGACAGCATAAGCCAGGTCTTCCTAGAAGTCTTTTTTGTATTTTTCAGGAAGTAAACAATCATTTTGGTCCCATAAATATGACATGCAACTTCGCTTTAAAAACGAGGCGTAGCTTCGCTGATGTTCACTTTCAACAGCAACAAAAACGGCTGGAAAATTGCATGGTGGATATTTTTTGTATACTGCCCATTGCGTACTAAAGCAAACGCACTAGACAGTATGCAGCATGCTTAGTAGACACTATATACTTTGAGGACGCAGTAGTGCGGAGGCTGAGTTGGACACAGCGCCTGAGTGCTTCAGCTTTACTGTCACTGTGCTTATCCACAGTGAGGCCTGGACGTGCTCTGCTTCACCTCTCTCCCAGAGATCCAGGATCAGTCAGGGATCAGTGGAGCCAAACAGGAGCCCAGAGATCCAGTATCAGCCAGGGATCACTGCTGCTCTGATAGGCTCCACACTGAGACCTGAGATCCAGTATCAGTCAGGGATCTGTGCTGTTCTGATAGGCTCCACACTAAGACCAGAGATCCAGTATCAGACACCTGACCAGAGGTGGAAGGTCCAGGAGTCAGAAAGTAAAAGTCCTGCCTTCTGTTTCTTCCACCCATGAACTCAGCCAGCTGATTTAACTGATAACTTCTACCTCCTGGCTGAGGAATTGTGCTAAATTAGAAAATCCAGGTGATTGGAACAAAATACTGGGGAGGACTTTTACTTTCTGAACCTGGATTTTCCACCTCTGCCCCTGACAGACTGAGGTTGAAGTCTGTCTTTTTACAATGACATGTAGTTTTCCATTAAAAAAGATAAATTCTGCAACATGGTATTGCAGAGCAGGGAGCAGACATGAGGAATGCAATGTATTATATTTCAAAGGAAAACTTGCACAGGTGCTCCAACAAATACTGGAACTCTTTCAGTATTTAAAAAACTCTATTGCAAACATACATATAACTGGCAGCTTGCAAGATAAGTGAGGGGTTAAAAAGTGGATAAACCAAAAGAGCTGGGCTGCCAAACCCTGTTCCTGGAGATCTACCGTCCTGTTGGTTTTCACTCCAGCCTTAACAAAGCCACACCTCATTCAACAGCTAGAGATCTCCTTGAGCTGCTAATTAGTAGAATCAGGTGTGCCAAATTAGGGCTGAAATGAAAACCTACAGGATGGCAGATCTCCAGGAACAGGGTTGGGAAGCCTTGTGTGAAAATGCAGTGTTTACGTCCACTCATAATAAAAAAAGTTTATCCACTACAGGACAAACAATGAAATCTTTCCCCAGCTTTGCAGTGCACTTCTTGCTGAGTGGCTGTTCTGTTCTGGCCTAAAATATATTTTATTTTTTCAGAAGGTAAAATTTTTTTTTCTTTTGTTTTATAAAAACAATCTATTTTTAATCCATTCAGTGTCTGAAGGCTGCTATACTTGGCCTGAAAACAAACAGTGAAAAGTCTCCATTAATTGAGTGACCCAGTTCATTTACCCCTAATAGACCAGCACTTTATGCCCACTCATTAAAACTGGACAATATTACGTTGAAAATAAACCTTTAAAAAGGCATTCTTTCTACGTGGACATGGACAATTACTTTTATTAATGAGCTGAGGAGAAAATCTGAATACAGACAATGAGATTTCAGGGTCGTGAGTTCTAAAAAAAAACTAGCTGGACCTTTAGCTTTCAGACAAAATAATATAAACACTTGTATCTCTCTCAAAATAATACATGCATAAGCACCAACAGTAGATGTGCATATTTTCTTCAACAAAGGTACTCAAATCAAAAGGTAAAGCAAGGAAAACCAAGATAAAACTTTTCATTATTTCATATCTTCACATTTATTTTGTGTGATTAATACAAGCCCAGTTTCTTCTCTCTTTAAGTAAAAGAAAAAACAAAACAAAATAAATGCAATTATTTGATTTGTTTGTTATGATGAATGTGAATTAGATCTTACTTGTTCTTAATGTTGTAAAGCAAGACTATCTTGTTGGAGTAACATGTTTCTATCAACAGAGTTTGAATTATAGCCTCTTTTACAATCCTGGAAATGAAATTTAAATTCAGCTACAGTCATCACTTTTACCTTTACCATAGGCATCACTGACATGACGGTACTTCAGATATCCTGACATTGGACTGACCACTGTGACTGACTGACCACTGTGACTGCTCTTCCACTGTGACTGACTGACCACTGTGACTGCTCTTCCACTGTGAGTGCCAGACCACTATGTTTGCTCTTCCACTGTGACTGACTGACCATTATGTTTGCTCTTCCACTGTGACTGACTGACCACTCTGACTGACTCCCTGACCACTATGACTGACTGACTGACTGAACTGACCACTGTGACTGACTGACCGACTGACCACTGTGACTGCTCTTCCACTGTGACTGACAGGCCACTGTGACTGCCTGGCCACTGTGACCACTGTGACTGCCTGGCTGACCACTGTGACTGACTGACTGACCACTGTGACTGCTCTTCCACTGTGAGTGACAGACCACTGTTTGACTGCCACTGGACTGACCACTGTGACTGACTCCCTGACCACTGTGACTGACTGACTGACTGACCACTATGATGACTGACTGACTACTGTGACTGACTGACTGACCTTTGTGACTGCTCTTCCACTGTGACTGCTCTGGTATCTCACCCTCCAGCCTTATAAACTACCACTGTCAACCCACAGTCATTACATTACATTACATTACATTACAGGCATTTAGCAGATGCTCTTATCCGGAGTGACTTACATTTATTTTATTTTTACATAGCGTTTCCTTAGCATCCGTTTATGCAGCTGGATATATCTGAAGCAATGCAGGGTAAGTGTGTTGCTCAAGGTTACAATGGCAGTCTCGTACCCGGGAATCAAACCCGTGACCTTTAAGTTACAAGACCAGCTCCTGCCGACCAGTTCGTTATCAAACCAGTACGAAGAGAGGAGTGTTCTCTCTGGCCAGTCACAGCCAGAGTCTGCATGTCTTTCGGTCAACCAAAAAAATGGCCGTTGGCCCATTGAAGTAAACACCATTCAGACGATGTGCGGTTTTAACACGTGACCAAAAGAGGTGTGGTCCAAAACAGGACGAAAGTGTCTTTAACTATCTCAGCTTTAAGAACTGATCACTTCTGTGTGGTCAGTGTACAGTAAGAATAATGTACCTGTAGCTAAGATTGAACAAGTCACTTTGTGTGGAGTTTTAGTGCTGGATAGCACTGAAGGTCCTGAAATCTGCGTAGCAGTGAGAGGAGTTATGGTTGAAGGCATTGAAGGTTGCTTGTAAAGGCAATATTTTTATTATCTAGAATAGATCACTCATTCTACACAGAGAACACTACTGTTCTGGTAAAGGCCTCGGTCTGACCACGGTCTCCACAACATTAGTGTCTCCTTAACATCGACCCCTCTACATGTGAATTAATTATGTAAACCTGCATCTGCCAGTCATGGATCAGCTCTCCTCTCACAAACAGCCAAAACAAGAGTAAACAGAGAGGACACACTCAGGTGTTTCCACCCGATACACCATGTCCCAGAATGCAACTATAGCCCCAACCAACTGGCAGGAAGATGCCAGCAACGCTGTGTGCTATTCGCCTCACTGAAGAACTGCTGTGTGTTAGCTAGCGCAGCAGTTTCTGAGTAAAAACGTGGGGGAAAAATAACTATTTCCTGCATATATTGATCAGCACATTCCAAGAAGCGTAAGCAAACGTCCCCTAAATGTATGCACTGGCCTTCACACAGTCCCAGCCTGCCTGGAGGCTCTGTTTCCTGCAGGAGTCAAATTCACAGGTACAGAGCTCTGCTGGCTAACTGGAGGACTTTCGGAGGAAGGCTAGGTGGCCCACCCGAGGGAAGTGTGACCCGTGGCGCTCTGTTCCTGTCCCGTGTTGTTTTGGAGGGGGGGGGTGGCGGCTCTCGTGACCAGATTCCCTGGCCAGTGAGACGTGCAGCTCTGGGGTTCGGATTTTGCGATGCACTGCGATCGGAGAGGGCCCTCATCATCACGCCATTCCAGGCGAAATGAGAGAGATGGAGGGAGAGACAGTGGGCCTATTAGAGCTCCCTCTCTCTCTCGCCCCTCTCTCCCCCTCTCCTGCTTCTTTCTCTCCCTCTCTCTTCCCCCCTCTCCCTCTCTCCCCGCTGTCTCTCCTCCACTTGTGTCTTCCGTTTTCCTGCTTTTGTAAGCACATTTACCCCGCTCAGCTCCCACACCGATTTCTCTCTCCGATTCCCCCCCAGCACCCCCCCGCCACCCCCCCCTGCGGGTTCCAGGCACATCGGCGTTGGGGGAAAAACCCAACGCCGATGTGCCTGAAACCCGCAGGCTCTTCCGCGGTCCCGCCACCACCACAGCCGCCGTATTTCACGCCAGGGCAAAGCTCCCTGCAGGCCCCAGGGATCCTACGGCTATCGGTAACCGGGGGTAACGGAGTGAGAGGGGCCGTGGGGGGGTCGGGGGGGGGGGGGGTACTAATCTGCATTCCTGCCCTTCTACATCCAACCGTGCTGGGAAAAAAGGGGGGAAGCACAAACTGCCGTGACGGAGGAGGAGGAGGAGGAGGAGCAGGCTCAAAAAAAAAAAAAAGAGGAAAAAAAGGGACGCTGTCCCTTTAAATAACACACAGCTGCAGCTAACGGCTACAGGAGGCTACATAATGACACGTTAAGCAGTCACAGACCTAGCAGAGGCACGCTAGCATTCCGTCACCAGTAACCCCCCCCCCCCCACCCCCACCCCCCCCCCCAGCTGCACAAATATGTCATCAGGTGCAGAGAGAGAGAAATCTAACCGTACAAGAAACCCCTTTCCAGGTCAGCGAGCATTGGCTGATTTAGGATGAATGGTTCCCGTTGTCCGCTCCCCCCCCCCCCCCGTAACCCCCCCCATCCCACAGCTGGGGGACGTGTGGCCTGGCTAAACAGCCTCAAACGGGAGACGGGGGGGGGGGGAGCAGGTGACACCGCGCGTCCCCCCCCCCCCCCCCCCCCCCCCCCCGCACGGAGCCCCCTCAGTGTTCCGCGAGAGGCTCTGCTTAGCGCCCGGTTCGCTCACCCGCGCGACGGAATAAAAAACCCCCCAACGCTGGCGACCCCCCGCTCCGCACGCACACACACACACACACACACACACACACACACCACACCCCGTCTCCCCTGCACTCACCGCCTCCGAGTCTTCGAATCCATGCAGGTACAAATTGTCGTACATGGAGGTCTGATATTCCGAAAAGCACCACTCCGCGAATGAAGGAAAAAAAAAAAAAAAAAACAGGACAGGAATAAACCACGAGAAAGAAAAGGATGGATGGGGGAATAACAACCCCCCCCCCCTTTCCACCACCACCAAAAAAAAAAGATACCTCTCCAAATAAAAAGAGAAAGAGGCCTGCGCTGCTTGCCTCGGGCCTGAGAGTGAATTTGATGCGTTTCCCCCAAGCCTGGCCGCTGTTCATTCACATTATAAGGCAGTGAGGTTATTCCCAGAGGCAGTCCACACCAGGCATTTTATCTGCCTTCCAAATACAGAGCAGGAGAGCCAATCCTTCCTCAATCAGAGCCTGATGACAAAGCGAGGAGGCAGGCTGCCGATTGGCTGGCCAAGCGAGGGGGCTGGCCGCCGATTGGCCGGCTCAGCGAGGAGGCAGGCTCCTGATTGGCTGGCTGAGACTCCAGTCAGCTTGGAGGAGCATTCTCCTTGACTGTGAAAGGAAGAGAGGGGGGTCTTGAAAGCAGCGTTTTTTCTCCCTCCCCCCTCCGTTTAGCTGCCTGTATTCCTCTTCCCTCTGTTTCTCCCTTTGCTTTTTTCTTTTTCCTTCCATTCGATGCTCTCTCTCCCGCTCTCTCTCTCCCTCTCACTCTCTATCTCCCCCCACTCTCGCTATCTCTCTCTCCCCTCACTCTCCTCTCTCTCTATCTCCCCCCTCTCTCCCTCCCTCTCTCCCCTCTATCTCCCCCCTCTCTCCTCTCTCTCTCCCCTCTATTTCCCCCTTCCTCCCTCTCTCTCTCTCTATCTCCCCCCTCTCCTCCTCTCCTCTCTCTCTCCCTCTCACTCTCTATCTCCCCCCACTCTCTCTATCTCTCTCTCCCCTCACTCTCCTCTCTCTCTCCCCTCTCTCCCCTCCCTCTCTCTCCCTATCTCCCCCCTCCTCCTCTCCTCTCTCTCTCTCCTCTCTCTATCTCCCCCCTCTCCTCCTCTCTCTCTCTCGTTACTCTTCCAGGAAAGGCTGATAATGCACAGGGACAGATAATGATGGCATGTGTGTAGCCCTCCCCCGCTCCCCCCCCCCCCCCCCCCCCCGTCCTAACCCCACTGAATTTCACCCTCTCACCCCCAGCAGTCTGTGGCACGAGTGCACGGTGAAAACAAAATGGGAGCCGCACCTGAGCAGCAATGAAGGCTGCTCTTTCCCTCTCTCTTAGTCTATCACTTTCTCTCTCTCCCTCTCTCTCTGACTCTCTCCCTCTTACTTACTCGCTCACTTTCTCTCTCCCTCTCTATCTCCCTTTCTCTCCCTCTCTCTGAGTCTATCACTTTCTGTCTCTCCCTCTCTCTCTGACTCTCTCCCTCTCACTTACTCACTCACTTTCTCTCTCCCTCTCTCCCTCTCTCTATCTCCCTTTCTCTCCCTCTCTCTGAGTCTATCACTTTCTCTCTCTAACTTACGCTCCTCCACTCTCTCTCTTTGATTCTATCCCTTTTTACCTCTCTCACTTACCCTCTCCCTTTCCCTCTGATTGTATCCCTTCCTCTCTCCCTCTTTTAGTTTTTCCCTTTCTCTCTCTCCTTCTCCCCCTGACCCTCCCTTCCTCTCTCTCTCTCTCTAACTCAATCTCTCTTTCTCTCTGACTCAATCTCTCTCCCACTCTTGCTTACTCTGCTCTCTCCTTGTCTCTGGAGTACCTATTATTAGTTTGTTTGGGACAAAAGAAGTAACAAACTTTCAAAAATAAATTATTTGAAAATAGTTTGACCTGAAATTCCTGCAGCTGCAGCCATTTTTGTAAATTCTTCATTGAAAATGTAGTTATTTTACTCACTTATAAGATTGCTTATAACTACATATTACTTACAACTTCCTTGATTGTAATTCTCTTAAAATCTTCCTAATTAGGGATCAGCCTGGGCATTTGAGTATACGTCTTTTCCCATTTTTACCTTTTTTTGGGAATACAACAATTAAAATTTTTCCCAAAATACAATACAATTCACTGTTGGTTTGCTTCCCTTCACAGTCTCCCTTACATACACCGGGCAGACTAACATCTAAAAAAATATGGCTTTTCAGATATTAACCGCCATTCTGTTCAATCCATTAACACAATTCTGGAGGGCATTGGTATCTTTAAAGCTGCGCACAGTGAGGAAATCGCACAGTGCATTCTGTAGGGTGGTCCATTTTAAACCCCCTTATACAAGCCCCCCCCACCCATGGAGCTCTCTGTATTCCGATCCCAATTCTAGTTCGACCCTTTCTGCTCTCCCACTGTCTAAATAAAGTAAAACACACACACACACACACACACACACACACACACATACAAACGAGGAGGGCAAGTTATCTACTGTTCTTTTTAATTTTGTGCAACCACTTCACCACAAAAAAAAAAAATCCGCTTCAAACCTTGAAAGGTGCAAACATTCCTCACCAAATCAAATTCAGTATAGGCAATGAGGTCACTGCTACTTACAGCTCAAAACCACTTTCCCTACGTGTGACGCTATGAAAAGCATGGGAAACTAGCGCCCTCTAGTGACTATGACAGCAACTGCATCTTGCATCTTACTGCGCTTGACATAACTACACTAACTACACATACACATTTATTTATATAATAATAACACATACAACAAATCTGCAATGCACCCTGGGGCTCTCCGTGACCACCCACCTCAGCTCTACCACAGAGTGTCTATCCCTCCACATCTTCCCAGATGTCTCAGCTGGTCATCCCCAAGGGGATTGTGGGAAGGGGGAGGAGAGGAGGGCTCAGAGCTCATCCCCTGCTGTCTCACACACAGTCCAGCTGCTCCCAGAATGCACTCTGTCGGCCACAGCACTGCTGACGGTGGCATTTCAAACTGACGGACACGTTGTTCACCACCGCAGCGTTTCTCGAGCTCTATGAGCCGCTCAGTCACAGCGCAGAACAGCAGCATTGCTGATTCTGTCATGCAGCGCTCTGTTTCTGAGGGTAATGTTGTGGAGCGGGCAGCAGAGGGCGCTATAACACAGCAGCGGTCTAACAGCCGGTCATTCTGCCCCTGAGGTGACTTTCACACCGAGCCTGCCGCTTTTCAGGGTCTCCACCCCAGCCCAGAATATTGCCCAAACCACCGCAGACTGTTTGCCTATTGGATGCTAATCCCCATGCATTTCAATGAGGAAATTCAGTCTGAAGTCACAACGTGAGGACTGGTTGCAAGCGTTCACATTGCAGTTTTTTTTTTTAATGTTCACAATCATAAGTTGCTCTTAAGCTCTTAAACTATTATCCTATGGCCTGGGCTTTCAGCATGGGTCTTTGAAGGTACTGTAGGGGGTCCCTAGTTAGACTTGATAGGCAAAGACTACACATATAGATTTGGGGAAATATTTCAAAACAGAAAACCCATTTTAAATACAACCTTTTTAACTTATAATGGGGGTCCCCCAAATGACTTTGAGCCTGGGAGGGGGTCCCTGGATCAGAAAAGGCTGAAACCCCCAGTCCTATTTCCTAATCCAATGGGAAACATGCATGCATTGGATGTTAAAAGGAATGGACCTTAGTAGGACTTGTGCTGGTGGTGGGTATTGCCGATGCTGCCTAAGGTTCAGCTCAAATCCAGACAAAACCAGTGGCAACTGCGGTGGGACATCCTCCGTGCCAAAGGAGGAAGGGCAGCGGTCTTCAAGAGGTAGCCCATCAAAGCCCAAACAGAGCCTCCTCTCAATCAATCAGACACCTGTGCTCTGCTAACACTGGCTACACAGTCCAGCGGAGGCTTTGCTGGGGGGGTTGCTGATTGGAGAAGCACTTCACCTGAGAAGACGTGTGTTTTAGTCCTCGCCTTCTTGAACTGACGTTACGAAAACGGGGTCCGGTCAGTTCAGTGCCTGAGATCTTCACGAGCCAGCTGAGATAACGTGGTAGCCGTGAACGTCTCAGTAACTGCGCAGCACAGCTGACCTCGTGCCTTCCAGAGAGAACCCTTGCTAATTTTCTCCCACACAAAATGAGGGAGAACGCCGGACGGACGGGGCAGGCCTACAATTATGAGTCAGTCTGAGGGAACTCGATGCGTCAGGGAAGAGACGTTCTCAATCCGTAACGTCAGGGCCGCCAAACCCTGCTCCTGGAGATGTCCCGTCCCGCAGGCTTTCATTTCAACCCTAATTTCCCGTGCCTGATTCTACTAATTAGCAGCTCAACGAGATCTCTAGCTGTTGAATGAGGTGTGCTTTGTTAGGGTTGGAGTGAAAACCTACAGGATGGTAGATCTCCAGGAGCAGGGTTGGGCAGCCCTGCTCTAGCTGTTGAATGAGATGAGCTTTGTTAGGGTTGGAGTGAAAACCTACAGGATGGTAGATCTCCAGGAGCAGGGTTGGGCAGCCCTGCTCTAGCTGTTGAATGAGATGAGCTTTGTTAGGGTTGGAGTGAAAACCTACAGGATGGTAGATCTCCAGGAGCAGGGTTGGGCAGCCCTGCTCTAGCTGTTGAATGAGATGAGCTTTGTTAGGGTTGGAGTGAAAACCTACAGGATGGTAGATCTCCAGGAGCAGGGTTGGGCAGCCCTGCTCTAGCTGTTGAATGAGATGAGCTTTGTTAGGGTTGGAGTGAAAACCTACAGGATGGTAGATCTCCAGGAGCAGGGTTGGGCAGCCCTGCTCTAGCTGTTGAATGAGATGAGCTTTGTTAGGGTTGGAGTGAAAACCTACAGGATGGTAGATCTCCAGGAGCAGGGTTGGGCAGCCCAGACCTAAAGCCACTGTATGTAGATTTTTTACCCGACTTTCAACCAGTAAGCCTACAGGTGAAGTGTCTGTGGTGATTTCCGTGTCTGAGATTCAGGCCTGCGATGTTCTGCTGCTGTGGTGACGTTGGTGTTCTTGGCACTCTTCTCCTTGGTCGTGAGCAGATTGGTGATGTGAGCAGGGCCGCGTGGAGCGGGGGGGGGGGTGATTCTGCCATTCATTTTTGCCAGGAGCCAGCTGCCCTTGCCCGGCACTCCTCCAGTTCCCCAGGATCCTGCTGAGGGTGACATACTGCTCCGGGACAGGCCATCGAGGCACGGCCAGAATCTCCTTTCCGTTTTGAGTGAAGTCGGTGCCTGAAGTGGGCCGGTACTCACCGGTATGTAATACCGCCACTTCTAAGTTTTACGCTTTGAAGTGCCGTGATTTCTCCTTGCGTACTGGCCCTTATGGGAAGCTCTTTTCCTCCCCCGTCCAACCATATTCTCCCCCCAGTAAAAGTCTGTTGTAGGCTGCAATGGACCGGTACCAGGACTGTGTACCGGGACGTCTACGTTTTGCTCAGCGTACTGCCACTTTTTTCTACTTCGAGCACCGAGTGAAATATTACCGTCCCTTGACCCCCAGATCCTGGCGTGGTAGGATGGACTTCAGGTGCATGTTATGCCAACCATCAGAGAAAAGGGCAATCTGCTCCTCTTCTGAATCACTGCATCTCTGGTTTTTTTTCTCTGTCTCCATCTCTCTCCAGGGGGAAAGCGTTTCCGCTCCAGCGACGCCCAACAGGAGCCTCATCGTCACGGGCATCAGGCGAAGAAGACGAGGGTCAGGCAGATATTTAAAATGAGCCATCTGCTGAGGAACGGATCCTTGTGTACTGACAGGAAAAATACATCAACCCGCTTTAATGTAGAAATGGAGGGCAGTGCCTCCTTTGGCCACTCTGTTAGCTCATTAAGCTACCTTAGCCTCAGGCTAAGAATACCCTTGGTACCAATGGGAAAACTGGGTCATTTGCCTGTCCTACAGAGCAAATAACACTTCTAAAAATCCCACTGGTCACATTTAGAACCAGATGCATCAATTCTACCGTTGCCAAAATGCTGAACTAGTTTCCATTGATAATTTTAACAAATATAATCATATTAACTGCAGAGGATAACATATTTCATTTTGCACTCTGTGGCCTATGCAAATCTGACATCACTAGGCCTGACTCGTACTTGATTGTTTGACTGTTACCATGGGACTTGACTGTTACCATGGGAGCGAAGAGAGTGATCTGAAAGAGGGTCACGACAGAGGTGGATGTTTGTGATTATGTCCAACACTGCCAGAGAGACTGTACCAATTATCATAAATGGGAAAAGCATTGCCATAGAACATCCCCCATAGAACCCAACTGCACATCTAAATGTTGTTGCCATAGACGCAGAGAAGATGGGCTTACCTCAGCTTGGAGACGGCCGATCGTTCGACTTTTAGATGTCATTACCACTTTCCACCTCATGGTGTCAGCAGTGAGATAAAAAAAAATCCTGAAGGTCGTTCAAGGGTTTTCCAAGGGACACGAAAAGGTCCTTTAACGCACGTCTCACGTCCCTGCACTGTGTAATCTGGGCCTTTTTAGTGAGGAGCTACACGCTTTCTTTGTCCCTTCCTCCCCAGTGGGACCAGATCTCATTACGTTTCCTTTCCCCACTGGGATCACGGTCTAATTTCCAAGCGGCAGTTAATGTCTGTGCGCCCGACAGAACTAGTTCAATCTCACATTAACCATTTGAGGGGAGGGCTCAAATCAGACAAAACCATATTCTCACATACTCTCACAAAAGTAGATTAGCTGGTCAAGTCAAAGAATAATAAGTTAATGTGTGAAAAGTAAAATAATGCTGAATTAAATCCTGAAAATGGCTAAGGCTGTTGTTGGCTCATAATAACCGTGTGTAGGCCCTGAAAAACTGTTAAATGGAAGCAATCCACATATTAAATTCCCTAATGCTTTACATGGCCTCAATGTTAAGCTATTTAACAAAACAGACTCAATGAAACAGACTAGAGTTGAAACACTTCTGCAGTTTTGTTTTACGCCAAACAAGACACAGAGCATATGGAAAGTAGTGACAACATCAAGTCTAAATGAGAACACTAACCTAACTGAGCAAAATGAGAACAATGGTCGGTGTGTTCAACAAGTTTGGAAATGCAGTTTTATGGGGCTACCTCAAGGATGGAAACCAGCTGGAAATCATAAGTGCCTAAACTAGTGTACCCCTGCCATAAGTTGATTCACACTCCAAGATGACCAATCAAATCCAGCCTCTATTGCATCCATACATTGCATAAGCACTAAAAACAAAGACAAGATACCTCAGTTTAACTATTTTATACATTTGCACTGCTCCAAGATACAAATCTGTGTTTGACTTGTAATGACACCTAAGCTTATTTTTAATTTTACATTTGCAGTGATTCTACATCAGTAAAAATATTCTCTTTTTTTAAAGGACCTTTAAAACACTTGACAGCGATGATATTGAACCTCGACTGACTGAACAGCACAGAACAATAGACCAGAAGATCAACGGGTGGAATCCAACACTCCAGACAAGTGTCCTTGTGAACATCCGCAAAAATGTCAGGCTCAGCGTTCCCATGGAAACCTTCTGTTAACCCATCAAAGTCAATGCGCCAGTGGTGGTATGTTTAAAAAAAAAAAAAAAAACGATCCCATCAGAAGAGCATGTGCACAGTCTTGTATGAAGACCAACAAAGAGCAATCATCTTTCAGCAGAACACCAGAGAGCTATCAGTGGCAGACATGTGTCCCCCACAGTTTGACGTGTAGAGACTGGACAACCCAGAATTACGAGGATTTATCAGTAGGAATGTGATAAATGGTGAGGTGACCCGTCTACAGAAGAGCTTCAGCAGAAATACACGCCTCCAGCTGCTGATGCATGCAAGGAAAACTTAGAGGAACCCCAGGGAACATTTCAGTGGTGAAAAGTCAGTGAAACCTTGTCTGGGCATTCAGGTGAAAACGCAGCTCCATTTGGTTGAAATGTGAAGTTTTCTAGCCGAGTAGGATGTAGCCAGGCTATGTTTGGGTAAAACCTGAGCTATATTGGGGGGTGACCTAGTCCGTTTGTGTCAAAACGTCTCCCAACCTAGACTAACACCCCCCCCACCCCCACGACGTCTAGATTTTTCTCACTGGCACTGGGCAGGGCAGCTGGTAGCACGTCTGCGGCCACAGACGAGACGGCAGAAGGCACAGTTATGTTTTGCATGTTTTGCATTTATTTGTTTTGCAAGGGAAATCGATTACGGTAGCTCAGATTCAAAAAATAGCCCCCGCTGACAGGGTGTTCCTTGCTTCCGTACGTTACCCTTCCGTTTTTGGAAGAGAGTTAAACTGCACTTTTTTGTGTGTAGGCTACTTCCAACATATACAAAAAACAACACCAATGTAGCACAACACAACAAAATATGTCACAGCCACATATCTCCTATTCTAATAACTACACTGAATATAGCACTTGATAGTGTGGGAACATAGCTGTCAATCACCATTGAGTATCAATTGATTTGTCAACATGGAAGAGGAAAAGGTGTAATATGATAACTGCCTCAAACATGGAACCAATGAGGGCTCCACTGACCTCAGGAGGAGAAATTAGTGAAAAACTTGAAAACTTGGTGAACTTAAAAACAACAGAGGTGTCGATATCCTTAGCGTCCGCCATTTTCTGCAAATGTCCGCTCTTTGTTTCATATAAAACTTACCGTGATCATATACTTCTTTTTGTTGGCATTACATTCTTCAGTACAATATTTGCTTGCTTTCTGCCTTTAATTGCAGTCAAATTTTAGATTTTAATAACCCTCTGCTTGTTTCATAAGCTGTGTCAGGTCTGCTCTTTCAACAATTAGAGCAAGTTAATGTGTGGAATGAAAAATAACCTAGGGATTGCTTGTCATAGCCATGTTGTGCTGGTTACATGTAGCGTGGATCCCTAATTTGAACATTCTGTACAGTATCTACACAGTATCTACGTCCATGCAGTAAGATCGTTTCTATGTGGGCACATTTCAGTAACGCACGATAACCCAAAGTAGCTATTGAATGCACATGCCTTGCAGTTTGCCGCAACTTCATATTTAAGAAATTGCGAAGACTTTTTAATCTCAACATGCAGAATGCTGAGTGAGGTGTTCAGGCAGACCCGTGAAAACGTTGTGCGATTAACAAAGGAATGTCAGCATGCTTTATTAGATGTAAAATGGCTGCCAAAGCCACAGTGGGAAGGGCTCTAAGGGTCCTGCCACAGCGTTGGACACTGAGTAAAGTGTGCCCTGGAGCAGAGACAGAGAGCTGTGCAGGCCCTGCGGTCCCTCTCACCTGTCGCAGGATGAAGCTGGTGGAGGTGGTGCTGCCGTCCGATCTCTTCAGCCGACTGCGCCGAGAGTAGGTCCCTCTGTTCACCTGTGTGAGGGCACAAGCAGCGCATCGGTCAACTCAGCGGGCAAGGGCACTTCCCAAGAGCACTTCACAAGGGCACTACCCAAGGACACTTCACAAGGGCACTTCCCAAGATCACTTCCCAAGGGCACTTCCCAAGAACACTTCCCAAGGGCACTTCCCAAGACACTTCACTTCCCAACAAGGGCACTACCCAAGGACACTTCCCAAAACCACTTCACAAGGGCACTTCCCATGGACACTTCACAAGGTCCCTTCACAAGGGCACTTCCCATGAACACTTCCACATCCCCCTTCACAAGGGCACTTCCCATGAACACTTCCACATCCAGATACCCCACCTCTCAGTGTCACTGGCATCTCTGCCTTGAAACAAAGCACACGTGTCTCTTCCCTGCGCCCCCCCCCCCCCCCCCCCCCCCACACACACAAACCTTTGGGCCACACTCTGAGGGTCATGTTACCTTGCCCAATGACATTTCAAACATTAATTCCTCGCCATGGTAACATATATAGGCACAGCTCTGCATGCAGGGACGTGTCAAACCGTATCACTCTCAAACAGCCGGAGGAGAGCCAGGACCACCACAATGTTATCTGGGCTACCAGCACAGTCCACAGCCAGGCTACACCGCTCCAGAGTGACCGTGGAGAGTGGACTGCAGTCGTGGGCAAGTTCTGCTGTGAAAATGCTAAATCCTTCCTTTCATTAATGCTTAGCATGCAAGGCAAATTTGCGGAATAAAAATACATGATTTATGTCCTTTCAAAACTCCCAGGAATACCATCTTTGCTGTAAAAAATCAATTGAGCTGTGATTCTCACTGTACTTTTCTTTTTTTTAAGGTAAACTGAACTCTCCATAAAGTAACCCTGCCATTTTTGGAAATAACAGAATTGCATTATTCTACAAGCTTTTAAATAAGGCCACCTTAAACTAGGTCACCTCCACTCAGGCAGTTTGCGAACAGAAATCCCATTTCTGGCAGGGTCAACGGAAACTGATGATTTAAATCGACCTTAACTACATTAAATACAAACAAATACACATAATTAGATTTTAATTTGACAGATCAATGGGTCCAGTGCGCCATGTATACCGTATATTGACTGACAAATGATCTTATTAGATGAATCATAGTATCATGTTATTCAAAGTAGGTAATCAACAAAGATGATTTATAGATTTAGTCATTGATAAAAATTTCGTATTATTTCACTCGTCTTAATGATATTCCGTGCGCTGCACATGTTTCAGTCGATATGAACTTTTTTTTAACCAAAAACCTCGAAGGTTGAATACTGCTATAAATTATGTATCCAGCTTTATCGACACTGTAGTACAGGCGTCAGCTGATAAAAAGGGCATTTCCCCAGTAACTAGGAAGATAAGCTATACATTTGCTATCGAGGAAATGCTATTCCGTGAAAACGAGTAGAACAGAACTTTACGCGCTGTGTCCAAGAATTTCCTGCACAACGCTTCTTTACGTACTAAACAAAATTCAGTTGACGCATACACAGAACGCCTACAGTACAGTATTTTGGCGGGAGTCGGAAAGGCTGCAAGGGCAGCACGAGAGCATATCCCTCGGTCTGGATCCTTTACCTGAAAGATGGGCGCTTGTAGCCCTTCACCGATCTTATGGCGCGTGTAGATGTGTCGGGACATCTCTGCCAGTTCATCGGTCCAAGGGGGCGGCTGCCTCTCTGCTCCAGCCCACTGGAAGCGCTGCGGACAGTGGAGTGCTTCCTCCAGCTTCGCCGTCCTTTCTCTGACTTCACGCGCCGAAGTGATGCCGCTCCGCGTTTCCGACGAGTTTCGTTTCCAGAGGCTGCCAGCTGTGGCACGCGCGCGGCTGCACGTTGCTCAGCCAGCTGCTCGCACCTGACACCGCACTGATGTATCACTCTTGAGATTTTTTTTTAACTCTTCGGGCATTTTATACATACAACATAGTTTATTTCCTGCTGTAAAGGTACTAGTAAAAGTATTTTCAGTGCTGCAATTAATGTATTGTAAATCACATGCCAGTATTTTGCTCAACATACAACCCAAATTAAACAAACCATTAAAATGTAGATATAGACCATGCATTCAATCAGTAATGCTTCTGTTAAATTGCTGTAAAGATAATTATATCCATTCAAGATAATTAACCTTGCTGATTAATAGTATATGATGAAATACTAATAATGTCTTCGGAATGACCAAAATGCCAACATTTTCCTGCTCATGCTAGCTATTTAAAAGATGCACAAACATAGTTTTTTTTATAACTGGCCTAGATAATAACATTTCTAAGGCTGTTCTAACCATTAAAACAATATTTTACACTTTTAAAACACATGAATATAAATTAGGTAGCGTTAACTAAAATAGTATTAAGCATGTTTAATATTACAAACAAATCTTTTTCTTTTTTCTTTTCTTTTTTTGAAAATAGAATTGTGCATCTCGGTAAAATTGACTAGTTTTATTCGTCTGTAATAGTGTGCAGTCTGGGGAGAAATTAAGTGATTAAAAAGTCGTCTGCACCGGGGTGGGAGTCTGGTAAGTGCTTTGAGTCATCCGTCTCTAAAGGGAGTTTGCTGATGGCTAATGCTTGGAGCAGATTAACAGGAAGGTGGGCAAAACCATACGCAAAGGACAAAAGGTGAAAACTGGATTTGATTTGTCACCACTAAACTTGTTTTCATGCATGAATTTCTTGAAACAACCAAGATTAATAATAACCATTACGACACAATTGCAATAATGTGGGGGAAACAGACCAAGCATGATAAAGCTCTGTTAATGAACAGCCAGACCTAGCAGGGCACTGCATGTGGGCCAATGTTACATTAGAAGGACGTGAGGATGAGGGAGTGAAGGGGTCATAGACGTGGCCCCCAGGCCCTTATGATGTATGGTCACAAATACGTGATTAGAATGTTCCTAACTGAACATTCTAATAGCGATGTCACAATCACTGCTGGTGACTGAAAGCAGTGGAGTTCCAGAACACTGACTTAGAATTTTGAAAAACAATCATTCCAAAGGAAAGCCTACTCTTTAAAGGGTTAAAAAAACAAACAAAAAAACCCTGCCGTGCCGCTATTTATTGTGCAAATTCCTGATTTTATTACGTGCTTTTACACCGGCTGAAATGCAGATGTCACATGAGAACTGCAGTGGATTAAATGCAGCGTTGGTCCTGGGAAAAGTAACACTGCACAATGGCACTCATAAGTGATGACATCAAATTAGTTTCCCATTACTGGTTAAGAGAGTGCTCTCATCTACAGTCCGTGCTGATATGAAACACAAACCATGTCAGAGACAGGTGTTCTGAACAGTCCAATCCTCTGTGGAGCTGATGCTGTTGACACAAGCTGTCCAGGCGTCAGGCAGAATCCAGGCCAGCCAATGAAACACTGATGATTCATCAAGCTGATTCTTTCTCTCTCTCTGTCCCGCTGTCTCTCCCCCCTTCTCCCCCCACTAGATATGCTGCAGGCTTAACCCCCAAACATCCACCCGAGTCAAAAAGATTCAAACAATGTAAAAACCCATTTTTAACAGCTTTAACCTTTTGAAGCATAGGTTTTCTGGAAAGTTTTTTTTCCCCCAGAATTCTTAGTTGGAGTTCTAGAACTCTATTGATTTCACCAAGGAACATTTTAATTACTTATTTGTGATATAATTCCACCTTAAAGGGTTAAATACAGAAAATATATATCATGTAAATAGCAGGACATCTGTATCTCATCACATACCTGTGACCCCCCTCTGTGGTCAGCCATGCACAGTACCCACATTCTGCCCACAGGGGCTGTACCCAGCAGCTCTCAGGCTGTCTGCGCCAGCTCAGCTGACCAGGAGCCGTGAACAGCAGCGGCAGCCGACGCCACACACTTCCCAGAAGAGCACGACTCGCCTGCGCCGTCCCAAAGTCACCCTTTAAGGGTGTGAGGTCACAAATATGTGATTAGATTGTCTTTAACTGAACATTCTAATGCTGATGTCACAATCAATGACTAGCAACTGAAAGCAGTGGAGTTCTAGAACACCTACTTCAGAATTCTGAAAAAACATTCCAAAAAAAAAAAAAAAACAACTCTTCAAAGGGTTAACATAGGGGATTGCAGCATTGAGTTTGGCTTCGGAATACAACTGGGTATTCCAGATTAGGAGGAAAAAACAGGGCAGCTAAAACATACCTGCCCTTGAGTTTCTAAACAAACCCGGTCATGACACCAGCCAGGGGCCCCACAGGGGGGACACAGTCGTCTCCAGAATCTTCCCGGGCTTCAGTCCGCCAGGATGGCAGCGTCACCAGCAACCCCCCCGCCCTCCACTCCGCCGGCTGAGCTTCACGGAAAGGGTCTTCTTACAAGCGCATGGGTGTGCAGGCCCAACACAGCGTCAAGAAGCGGCGGCTGACATCACATGCTTGCCAGAGCTCCCCCCCAAAACAACAATGGAGGCGGTGGTGAGCGCTGGCCCGAGAGCTGGACCGGGCAGCTCCAAACAGGGGAGACAGCATTAAAGACACCAGGGCAATCAAAATGGCACCCAGTGACAGGAGCCCACTGGTTAGTCAAGACAAGGCCTCAGAAGAAGCATAAAACTGCAGTACAGTTTACATCAAACAGAGCTGGACCAGACCTTGAAACACAGGGTAACTTTTATTCTTAAAGGCTTTTTTTTTTTTTTTTTTTTAGTATTTTCTGGTTATTACAAATGGAACATTTTACAATGACAACACAAGATATAGAGAACCTTGATGTTATAAAATATGGATTATAAGAGAATATGCCAGTACTGGATAGAAACTTCCCTCTATATATATAGACCTAGATATACAGCAGCAGATTTCAATTTCCTTTAATTTTTCTTTTTGTTTTTTATTTTCATTTTTAAAGAAAACAAGGCATCCAGTGGCAAAGAAATGTTTATAAAGTTAAGGTGCAATACCAACAATGCGAGATATCTTACATCTAATATACAACAGACTTCATGTGAAAGATGAAGAAAACGATGACTACACAAGTTTCTCGTGTATACCGTGATAACTCAACCCGCCACAAACAAGCGTGGCAGAATCGATCAAATCTGGTCGTGGTCCTTCGTTTGTTTTCCCCCCCCCAGGAAAATTCCAAAAATAATATAAAGCTAGTACACCTATAACCATTGCATTTGTAAGCCTAATAGTGCTCTATGTTTGTTTATCAGATTAGTATTTTCTTTTTTTACATTAAAAAAGACTATACATTTTACCTGTTAGTCAGCATTTAGCCTACGCAGTTGCACGGTTTGCTTTGCTCGTATTTTCGATAAGACACAAAAGTAAAATGGAAAAATTAAGGATGTGTTTTTACAATTTCAAAAACCATTAAGGAAGGACCTTATTACAAACATTTTTTTTCCCCCCCACAAAGAAAATAATATTCAAGATAAAATACAAATCAGGGTACAAGGGATGCAATTTACAAATATTAAATTAAAAGCTTAACTACAGCTTTTTGTCACACGCAGCGGAGAGAAAAACTAGTTTTTGCATATTAAGAGTCCTTCTCTACTGTAGCTATCTGAACCAACGGCCAACAACGTCCATGTCTTTCACAGAGCGCCTATGAATGAAAAGCAGACAGACATTAATTGTAGTAACATAAAAAAAATAAAAATAAAAATAAAAATCACAATCCTTATATACCAGCCTAATTGAACTGAACCCATCAACCCAATCAATCAGATCAAAACACAAATGTCCCCACATCCAGAAAGGTCTCGTCACAGAATGCAGATCATGGTCTTGTTGATGAGGTGAACCATTCCTAAGATATTCTCGAAGCCTTGGCACACAAATTAAAGGTGTATCAAAAAGGAATTGAAGAATACCACCAACAGATCACCTTTACCGCGCATCAGGGCGATGCCCAAAATTTTATATCACTGTGTCCGTGTTAATAACAGCCTCAACATCAATTATTTGAAAAATGGCATCACCCCTATACCGGGTTGTCCAATCTTACCTGAAAAGGGCCAGTGCAGGTACAGGTCTTTGCTTTAGCCCAGCACTGCAGCACCTGATTCTAAAAAGCAGCCTGTATCAGGGGTAAAGGTCTGGCAAGTGCTTTCAGTCGGCACCTGATTACTAATTAACTACTCATGGTTTTCAATCAAGGCCTTGATAAGTAGAATCGGGTGTCTTAGTGCTGGGCTAAAACAATAGCCTGCATCCACACCAACCCTTTTAGGATATGTTTTAGGACACCCCTGCACTACACAGTTAAAATAATATTCCTTTTGTACTGTGGTTCTCCGGGGAACGTAACCTACTTTGCTGATGAAGTGCTATGGTGCAGATGAGGAGTGTGAAGCTCTATGGCCCTGGCTTGGACTGCCACTGGGTCTGACGCACGCTTTCATTTGACGTCGTTATTTTTTTGGTGAACATCGTCGATCGCATTGATTTTTACTGGAGTGAAATCTGCACATGACTTTTGCCCAATCCACCGTTTGCCCCAACACAGAGTGGTGAAATGGTACCGTGTGCAGCACTACCCATCCTGCTGGCTGTGCATCCGAAGATGACCGCCATTTTAACTGACACTAAAAATCCTTCATGATTAAACCTTTGCAGCCTCCCACAATGGCAACTGTCCTAGGGTGACTGCCATCCACGTTTAAAAAAATCAGCACGGTTTTCGAGATGCAAATGAGCATGTAGGCTCGTATGTAAAAACATTCTGAAGAATGGACAGCGTGAACGATCCACACACACGGACACACACACACACACACACACACACACACACACACACAGACACACACGCACACGCACAAACAGCGGCTGCATCTCACTTCTATATGTAGATACAAAACGGAAGCCGAGGAGAAACTCTCCTGAAGCCTTAGACACACAAACTCCTAAAACGTTAGATTCTGACGCTAAGCTAAGCTATCGCACACCACCGTCGGAGCTCCTGACCTACCCTCTCCGATAACGGACCCAATGCCTCTGGCTACTGGACACTAGTGAAGCGTTTGAACTGACTGAACCAGCACACCCTTTTCATCCACACCATGGTGGGGGGGTAACCCCCCCTCCACCCCTCCCCTCCCCCCCCCCCCCCCCCCCCCCCCCCATTGCAACCTAAAAACCGCAGCTGTTTGTGTATGAAGAGTTTTCCGAGATACGCACTGAGGCAGTTATTGCAGCGGTTCACAGGAGGGGCTGTTGGTAGTAGGCGGCCTGTGGTTGGCCTCCGGGGTGAGCGGGAGCAGCCATTGGATAGGAGGCCGGGGGCATGCCGGGGTTAGTGTTCTGATAGGCTGACATGTCCATAGCCACGCCCATTTGCTGTGGGTAAGGAGGGGGGGCGCCGGGGGCCTGGGTCATGTACGCCGCGTTCACCCCGCTGTGGAAGAGAGAGCAGTTAGCGCCAGCTAGCGCCCGGCGAGCACTAGCACGGCTGGGCTCAGCTCAGTTTCAGTTCAGTTCACCCTGATTTCACTTCCTGACTTCGCTGCATTGAAACTGAACTGTCCCCAGCTCTACACACCGCATGATCTCCGGATAGAGGGACTGCTTTGTTAGAAACCTGATAGCGGATAATAATTATAAACAGAAAGGCAAAAAAAAAAAAAAAAAAAAAAAAAAAAAAAATCAATTAAATAAAAGAAAAGGATCAGTTCTTTACTGGCAGAAAGGAACACACGTCTTTACGAAGATATATTCACAATGGGATCGGCACAAAGAGTTACAATATCAATTTTAAATTCATTAACAAAAATAAACTAAAGCAGTAGCTATGCTTTTACTGGGCTGAGTTTTCTGTAGTAAGAATGATGGATACCTCATGCAGGTCAGTGCTGGGTTTACTGTAATAAGGGTGATGGATACCTCATGCAGGTCAGTGCTGAGTTTACTGTAATAAGGGTGATGGATACCTCATGCAGGTCAGTGCTGAGTTTACTGTAATTAGAGTGATGGATACCTCATGCAGGTCTGTGCTGAGATTACTGTAATTAGGGTGATGGATACCTCATGCAGGTCAGTGCTGAGTTTACTGTAATAAGGGTGATGGATACCTCATGCAGGTCTGTGCTGAGTTTACTGTAATTAGGGTGATGGATACCTCATGCAGGTCTGTACTGGGTTTACTGTAATTAGGGTGATGGATACCTCATGCAGGTCAGTGCTGTGTTTACTGTAATTAGGGTGATGGATACCTCATGCAGGTCAGTGCTGTGTTTACTGTAATTAGGGTGATGGATACCTCATGCAGGTCAGTGCTGTGTTTACTGTAATAAGGGTGATGGATACCTCATGCAGGTCTGTGCTGAGTTTACTGTAATAAGGGTGATGGATACCTCATGCAGGTCAGTGCTGAGTTTACTGTAATAATGGTGATGGATACCTCATGCAGGTCTGTACTGGGTTTACTGTAATTAGGGTGATGGATACCTCATGCAGGTCAGTGCTGAATTTACTGTAATTAGGGTGATGGATACCTCATGCAGGTCAGTGCTGAGTTTACTGTAATAAGGGTGATGGATACCTCATGCAGGTCTGTGCTGAGTTTACTGTAATAAGGGTGATGGATACCTCATGCAGGTCAGTGCTGAGTTTACTGTAATAAGGGTGATGGATACCTCATGTAGGCGGGCTGTGCTGTGTTTACTGTAATTAGGGTGATGGATACCTCATGCAGGTCAGTGCTGAGTTTACTGTAATAAGGGTGATGGATACCTCATGCAGGTCAGTGCTGAGTTTACTGTAATAAGGGTGATGGATACCTCATGCAGGTCAGTGCTGTGTTTACTGTAATAAGGGTGATGGATACCTCATGCAGGTCAGTGCTGAGTTTACTGTAATAAGGGTGATGGATACCTCATGCAGGTCAGTGCTGAGTTTACTGTAATTAGGGTGATGGATACCTCATGCAGGTCAGTGCTGTGTTTACTGTAATTAGGGTGATGGATACCTCATGCAGGTCAGTGCTGTGTTTACTGTAATTAGGGTGATGGATACCTCATGCAGGTCAGTGCTGTGTTTACTGTAATTAGGGTGATGGATACCTCATGTAGGCGGGCTGTGCTGTGTTTACTGTAATTAGGGTGATGGATACCTCATGTAGGCGGGCTGTGCGGGTTGGCTGGTGGCGGGCGTGTTGGCGTTTGGCGGCATGGAACACAGGGGCCCCGCCTGGTCGGGCCCCAGGTTGTACGTGGGTGGGGGGGGGCCCTGGGGTACCCCTGACGCCATGTACGCCCCGCCCTGGGGCTGGGTCATGTAACCCTGAGAGGAGGAAAGAGCACGTTCTTAAATCCCCTCGCACTTAGCCCAGCTAACTCCGCCCATGCCTCAGATTCACACCTCCGTAAGCAAAGCAGAGGTCATCAAGCTTCCCAACGGTAAAAAAAAGAGTCATCATTCAGTACTGCACAAACATGACTACCAAAGGCTCCTTTCTCAGCACTAACTCCTCTTAGCAGTTTGAGAGCAGCACAGAATCATTAATCACAGGAACAGGGGCTGTCTCAGGTACAGCTATAACACACTGTTCCTGCGTCGTCCCTAGCGTCACTGCCCCAAACGGGAGCGCCTTCTCTGTCGTCTGAAGGAGAGAGAGGGAGTTCGGGAAGACAGAGACGGGCACTGGGAAGGGGTGGGTCCAGTGGAGGGGGGGGGGGTTGGGGAAGGGGAGGGTCCAGTGGAGGGGGGTTTGGGGAAGGTCCAGTGGAGGGGCGGTTGGGGAAGGGGAGGGTCCACTGGTGGGGGGGTGGGGGGGTTAGGGGAAGGTCCAGTGGAGGGGAAGGGCGGGGGAAGGTTGGGGAAGGGGTGGGTCCAGTGGAGGGGGGAGGGGAGGGGGGGGGGGGTTGGGGAAGGGGAGGGTCCAGTGGAGGAGGATTGGGGAAGGTCCAGTGGAGTGGTGATTGGGGAAGGGGAGGGTCTAGTGGAGGGGCGCTCGGGAGGGGTGGTTGGGGAAGGGGAGGGTGCAGTGGAGGGCGGTTGGGGAAGGGGAGGGGCAGGGGAGGGGGGGTTTGGGGAAGGGGAGGGTCTAGTGGAGGGGTGGTTGGGGAAGGGGAGGGTGCAGTGGAGGGGCGGTTGGGGAAGGGGAGGGTGCAGTGGAGGGGGGGTTTGGGGGTTGGTTCAGGGGGGGGCTGACCTGCATGGGCGCGGTCGTGCTCGGGTAGTGCCCCTGGGGCTGCAGCTTGGAGTAGGTGGAGTAGAGCGGTGCCTCGTTCATCAGCTGGTTGTACAGCTCCAGCGCTTCCAGAACCTTCACGTTCAGCTCCGACAGCTCCGAGTGCTTCCTGATAAAACAGGGGGGGGGGGGGGGCAGTGTGTTCAGCTGGGGGGGGGGTCCGGAGGGCACTCTGCTTCAGAGGGAAAAAGGGCTCTGTCTTCACACCTCCCCCCCCCCCCCCCCCACCCCCACCCCCCCAGGACACAGCTGCTGGGTAAAACACGGCTGCTGACCCAGTTCTGAGAACAGGCCCGTTTAGACAGCACAGGCCCAACTGCAGCAGGCACGCATCACGAGTCGGGCTGGATGAGGGCGTCTGCAAGTCCGCATCGGTAAATACACGCTGTTCCCTTCTTTCAAGAGCGCAGACAAGAATAACAAAGACTCAGACACGGACTCCTTGAGCAGCACACCCCGTGCCACGTCTCTGAGAATCTTCACGAGAAGAACACTAATCATTTTACATAACACGCAATTCTACAGCCGGCTCACGTGTTCGTTTCACTAAAAAAATCACATCGGCTGCTGGTTTTTGTTCGCTTCAGAGAACACACTTATCATTCAGTAAAACACCATAATTCCCTAATTACTGCTATGTCCATGCGTAGGCTTTTAGAAAATGTTCTCTTGCACTTCATGTGCAGATTCCAAGCTTCCTGACCTGTCAATCTCCTCAAGCTTCTCGTCAATCATTGGGTTCATCTGCTCACACGCGTCTGAAAAGGGAAAGACAGAGTTAGTCAACAGCACTACTGAATCACTGTATACATCACCCAAATCTGCTAATACAACTTTAGCTAACGGCATAACTGAATTATACATATAACCCAAATCTGCTAATGAAAGCCACATTTTCATAAGCAAATCTGAGCGACTGAGATATGAAGGGGCTTCTTTTTCACATGCACATACTGCACATTATCTTATAGTCAGTCACCAATGCATTGCAGCACTGAATTATGGGCTCTATAAAGGAAAAAAAAACTATGAAATGGTAACTCTGGCTAACTGACATTTTTTGTGGGCGGAGCCAAGCCTGGCTAATTTAATTATAGTCAATGCAACTCGGTGTTTAAATTACATTCAGAGTGAAATGGGCAAGCGCAACATTCCTAAAAAACGAGCCGTACTGCACAGGAGCCCCCGGGAGGCGACCCGTACCTTCTAACTGGAAAAGCTCTGCTGAGTCGGGCTGGGCGTCGGCCGGGTCCGTGTTCTGGAGCAGATACAGCGTTCTGTCCATCTTCTCCTGCGGAAGAGCGGAACCAGAGCACAGAATGAACACCTGTGCTGGGTCAGACGTGCGCCACACCCCCCCCCCCCCCCCCCCCCCCGCAGGGGAGTCTGAGTCGCAGTAAGGACAGCTGCCTGTGGGAGGCGCTGTTCTCCCCACCTCACTTCACTTCATCTACCAACATGGCACTGTTAGTCACTGGCATGGACACAACTATCTTTTTTTTTTTTTAAACCATCTTGATGGGAGGTGGGGAGGAGGGGCGAGGTTGGGAATGGGAGAGTGTGTAGGCGGACCACCTTAGGGGGAATTTAGAGTGTACTTGAAGACCCCTTTACGGTACCTTTGCAGACCCCCTGCTGAAACCCCAAGTTTTAAACTGTAAAAAATAATTCATTTAACAGCCCAGATACACAACCAGTATGGTTTAAAAAAATAACAGTAATAAGTTTATTATTTAAGTTATTTATAAGCTTGTCTGTGAAACGAAGTGCAGTTCTGGACAGACGGGCGATACGCACCTCGTCTATGCAGACGGGCTCGGGCTCGGCTTTGGCCTGTACGCTGGGCTCCTCGGCTGGAGCGGACTTCTCCACAACCGCAGCTGTGGGGGGGGGGGGGGGGGGGGGGGGGACAGAACAGAGCGGGGCGTTCATTTACTGCGTCCTGCCGGAGAAGCTCCGCGCACCAACCCGGCGCACAGAGGAGCATGCTGGGAAAAGGGGGCGGAGGCCAGGCGGCTCGCTCACCTGGCTCAGGGTCTGCGTTCAGGTTGGTCGTGACAAAGTTGGACGGGAACAGCCCCACCCCTCTGTGGTTCTCCCCTTTCCACCAGTTAGGGTCACTGTGAGGTCACATGGTATTATTAATGCTATATGGGGGACCCACTGCGTATGCTGGTCTTCACTGCAGCCACAGTAAGAAGCTCAGTGCTGTAATGAGCTGCTAGTCGTTCTTAATTAGACACAAATTGTTCTTATTTATACTCGTTATATCTACTGAAGGACAATTTACCCTCTTAAAACCACATTATTTCAGAAATAGCAGTCTGCCCTAAAAAACAAATGTCCCATATTCAGTTGGGTCCCATTTGTGGAAACCTGAAACCAGTTGTGCGAAATGAATGGAGTTTATTGAAAGCAAACGGCCAAACCTGTATTTAGTTAACATAAGTTTAACCACACAATTATGGCAGAACACATTTTCAACAACCTCAACTGATTAAGAGACCGGCTCTGACAAACAGCCTGAGGAGTGGAGCGGGTTGCCCGGGGTGACGAGCGGGTTGCCGGGGCGACGGGCGCTCATACCTGTCGTCCAGGACGATGATGACCTCGCCGGCCTTGAAGGTGAGCTCGTTGTCCTCGGCGGCCTCGAAGTCGTAGAGCGCGCGCACCTTGCGCGACTCCTTCCCGCTGCCGCTGCCGTTGCTGTTGTAGGGCGGGTCGGTGGGAACCGTCAGGGGGCGCGTCTCCGCCTGCTGCTTCTGGTCCTGCAGGGACAGCTCGATGGCTGCGGGAGAAGCGGGTCACATGACCAGGGGAACGCACTCATCAGGTCACGTGACAAGACCACCACACTCATCGGGTCACATGACCAGGGGACCACACCAATCAGGTCACATTACAAGGGGACCACACTGAACAGGTCACATGACAAGGGGACCACACTGATCAGGTCACATGACTAGGAGACCACACTGATCAGGTCACATGACAAGGGGACCACACTGAGGGCGGGGCTTCACTCTGGACTGCAGGCTCTGGCTGGGTGGCGACTGCAAGATGGAACTCCTGTTCTGTCTCCATGGCAACGGATCTTAACATACTCTGCTCCAATAACAGCTGTCTAATAATAACTCTGAAGTCAAGCGCTCTGAACAGGGACACCGAACCAAACAGTTCACATATAAATAAAATGTGTCAGACTGAAGGAACCCATTTGCAGCAATTCCCGAAAAATGTGTCAGATTTGCAGACGGGTGCATACACTCTGATATTTCAGGTGTTCGAAGACAAAACTTAATTAAGAACTTATTCAAAGTATCGCCCAACCATTGGCCCAGTACTGTTGTAAATAGACAGAATTCTTCAACCTGCCATGTATTTTTTTTGTCCTTGCTCAACAGCCCAAAAACGTGATTTAATTTAGAGAGCTGCACAGTCTCTCACCTTTGGCCAAGTCGTCGTCATCTGAAGGTTTGCTTGCGGCTGGAGCTGCGGTCTTTGTGCTCGTGGAACTCTGACAAAGAAGGATGAACGAGTTACTGAACCAGAACCCAACTCACGTGTCTGGATCCCTCCCAGTCAGAACCAGCAAGGCCCACCTGCGTAAGATCTCCAACTGAGAGCTTCTCTGCTCATCATTTACTTTCTTAAGAGGAAGGGTGTATCCACACTACCTGATAACCCCCCCCCCCAAAAAAAAACTATAGATTCCCTGTTCACTGGAATAATTTATGACAACGTCCCTTCAGTACATGGGGCTAAAGCTCTAGCCACTGCACCACAGGTTAGGCCTCAGATAAAACGCACATGCTGGAATTCCCCTGACTGAGAGCAACTGATTAAAAAAAAGATAAGACTACTAAAAGGGTCCTTGAAGACTGCACCTTGTTCACCATAACCAAGTATTAAATTAAGCGTCTCTAACCACAAACACCTGATGCGAAATTATCTAAATACAAAATATGATTACAGCCTCAGCCATAACATCTTAAATTCATATCTGCGTGTGTTACCATGGCTATAGTGCCACCTATAGGTCCTAAAATGGTACTACACCCACCGCAACCTGAAAGAAATTAGGACAGTGGACTTAACTCCAGCAAGTACGTCATTTTCAAAACTGTGTCAGACTTTATTTTCAATTACAGGAAATTCAATCAATTTTACCATGACTAAAAATAGATTTCATAAAATATATCAGAAACATATTAGGAGAGACTACTTTCAGCCGTTTGTAGGGTGTTGATTTAGGAAACACTTGGCAATGTTTAAAAAGAAATGAATAAGTAAAATGACCCTGTCAATCTGTCAGGAATGGGGCAAAGCTCCTAATTCAGCCAATCAAAGGCCACAGGACACAGGCATGGAGAGAGCTGGGGAAACTATGATTACAACGGGAACTGATCTATCCAAACCAAAACGCACTATACAGATTACAGCAGTCACCGCTTTGCACTTTGATTGTTCAATCATCGCCTTTTGTGAAGCACTTTGAGATTGTCTCTGAATGATGAAAAGCACAAAAGAAATAAAATGTATTACTATTATTATTATTATTATTATTATTATTATTATTACACACTACAGAAAAAACACTGGCTTACAACCAATGTTACACAATTTGGACAATTGCCAAATATGTGAGTTAACCTCCACATTGAAAACGCATGAGACCGGCTCAGTCTCGAGCCCCGTAATGGGACTGGGATGTCCCGAATTTGTGGCACCTGGAGGTCTTCATTTCCACCCTAATTTGGCACGCCTGATTCTA